>CM076583.1:1113524208-1114015182 GCA_034641835.2 Pinus albicaulis | reverse complement strand
GATGAGGATGTAGCGTTGTTGGCAAGAGGCAAAAAAGGAAAGGGAAAGAAGCAAACTTCCACAAGTAATGGTAGGGGCAAAGGCAAAGGTAAAGGTAAACAGGGGAACACGCAGAAGGACTATTCCAAGGTGAAGTGTTGGAATTATCAGAAGATGGGATGTTGAAATTTGGTACCGGAGGACAGGTGGTTCCCTAAGGCTTTGATCTTTGGCCTAGGGAAAAGTGTCCAAAAGAATTTAATTTTTCTCCTAAAGTAACTTTATAAAGTTTTATAAAGTCAAATCTAATTTTAAAGTGACTTTAAGTGATAAAGTTACTAAAGTTAAAGTGACTTTAAATAAAGTCAATGTAAAATTAGAAAGGAAAAAGTGACTTTGGAAATAAAAGACTAAGTGGGTCTTTATTAAAGTGGGGTGAATTAAAAAATAGAAATTGAGATTTAAATGAGCATTTAATCTCAGCCCTAGATCTCAATCTATCTCAGCCATTGGATTTAGGGATTCCCCAAAAGTCACTTAGGGTTAGGTTAAAGGAGGAAAAAGTCATCGATTCTTTCATGAGCAGATTGAGAGAAGAGGAGAAGGAGAGCAAGGGAGATTTCTGAGCAGAGAGGAGAAAGAGAGCAGCTGATAGAAACTTCAGCAAAGTCCGTACAGCAGCAAGGAGGCACGGATTCCAAGGCAGAAATTTGTACAGCAAGTGTTGGGCACATTTTTCGAGGGAGAGAGGCACAGTTTTCAAGGAGAACCGTACAGCAGCTTCAGCATTTAATTCTGGGCAGATTCTGGGCACAGAAATCGAGGAGAGAGACTGCTGCTTGGTGGTACAGATTTCTGGAAATCCGTACAGCAGCCGTACAATCAGTTTCGGCACAGATTTCGAGGCAAAGGAGCGCAGATTTTGAGGAGAAGCAACAGCTGGGTTTTCCGTACAGTCCGTACAGCAGTACGGCCGTACAGCTGGGCACAAAAATCGAGAAGCTCATTCAGCATTTAATGCTGTCATAAATGCTGTAAAATTTCTGTTTTGGGTTTTTACTGTTTTACACGTTTTCCAAGGCGGAGTGAATGCACGGAAATCGAGATAAGTACTGTTGTTTAGTTGCTGAAATTTTTTGCTGTAATTTCTGCCTCTCTGTAAAAGCATTTTTTCAGAAATAAGAAGGAGCTCTCAAGACTGGTTTTCCCCAAGAGTTGTAGGGGGTTTTTCCAGGGTCAAGTTGACCAAAAATCTCAGTGTTCAAATGTGTTGAATGACTGTTTCAGCGTGCTGTGTGTTTTGTTTTATTTCTGCAGTTTCAGCATTCTGTAAAAGTTTTCCAGAATTTGTGTTTCAGCAAAGTAATTTGTGTTTCAGCAAAGTAATTTGTGTTTCAGCAAAGTAACTTGTGTTTCAGCAAAGTGATTTCTGTTTCAGCAAAGTGATTGCTGTTTCAGCAAATAAAAATTATTTTTCTGAGTGTTGAATGTAAGGATATGGGAAAGGGCATTTAACCAAAAAGAAAAATAAGTAATACTGAAACCGGGGTTGGGAAAATAGAATTTTCTACATGGTATCAGAGCTTGAGTGCTGAAGGGCAGTTTGGGACAGCAAGGAGGAAAATTACAGCCTGCTGATTTTTCACTCAGAAAATTCTAGCAAGCTGATTTTTCACAAACAACAGTTTTATCTTTACTACAGCAGTGCTATTTTTCAGTTTTAGGACAGCAGGATGTCTTTGGGACTGAGGGTGGAGGATAGGTTGGATGGGCATTCCAATTACAGCATTTGGAAGGAGAGAATGCAGAGTATCTTTGAGGAGGCAGAAGTCTGGGACATTATGGTACATACCACACAGAACCCTGTGAATGTGCCTACTGATGCTACTCAGTTGGCAGCATATAATAAAAAGAACAACAAGGGTAAGAGATTGATTCTAGACGGAATCAAAGACCATTTCATTCCTCATGTGAGAGGGAAGAGAAATGCTCATGAGATGTGGACAGCATTGTCCAATCTCTACCAGAGTACCAATGAGAACCGGAAGATGGTCCTGAAGGAGAAGATGAAGACCATTAAGATGGGCAATGATAGTGCAGCTGGATATCTCACAAAGATTACTAATGTGAGAGATGAGTTGGCAGCGATTGGAGAGGCCATTCCACCCACCGAGTTGGTGCGGATTGCAGTGAATGGCCTCCCCCGTTCATGGATGAACTTTGCTGATGGAGTTTGTGCACGTGAGACCCTTCCCACATGGGAGAGGTTTTGGGATGATCGCATTCAGACAGAGATCAGGAAAGGTCAGCTTGGGGCAGCCAAGCCAGTTGAGCAGGATGAGGATGTAGCACTGTTGGCAGGACGCAAGAAAGGCAAAGGGAAGAAGCAGGCTTCCACAAGCAATGGTGGGGGCAAAGGCAAAGGTAAAGGTAAACAGGATAACTCACAGAAGGACTATTCCAAAGTGAAGTGTTGGAATTGTCAGAAGATGGGACACTATGCAGTTGTGTGTCCGGAGAAGAAGAAGAAGAAGGGGAAGAACTAGAGCATGGCAGCTTCAGCAGAGGTTGAGGACTTTGCAGATCGTTTTGACCGGGAGTTTGGGTTCACTGCGTGTGAGTCCTCTAGTGCGGGATTATCTGCCATAGAGGTTCAGAGGGAGCATGCATTTCCCTCGATGAGCGGAGCATCTTCGGGTATCTGGTATGTGGACAGTGGGGCTTCACGTCACATGACAGGAGTCCGTGAGTACTTCTCAGAGCTTTCAGAGAGTGGCACTGATGTAGAGGTAGTACTCGGTGATGACAGAGTTGTTAGAGCAGTCGGTGTGGGAACATTGACATTTCATAGGGAGTCCAAACCTCCCTTGAAGGTGTCAGATGTTCTTTATGTGCCAGGGATGAGGAAGAACCTCATATCCGTCTCAGCTTTGGAGGATAGAGGATATGAGATACTATTCAGGGGAGGACAGGTGTTGATGTATCCCAGGGGCACTCCAGCTGATTCAGCTAGAGTGATAGGTGTACGCCATGCAAAGGTGTACAAGTTTGCATTTCAGTCCCTTTTGGCATTGACCAGCAGTACCGACAGCAGAGCTAGCAGTTCTGAGCAGTGTGAGATTTGGCACCGCAGGATGGGGCACATGCATGATGGAGCCTTGAGGACTTTGCGGGAGATCACTACAGGTGTGCCAGATTTCAGTACTGATCACTTTGATACTTGCAGAGGATGTGCGATGGGCAAGTTTGCCAAATCCCCTTTTCCCGCCGAAGGACAAGAGGCTACCTGGATACTTTGATTTGATTCAAGTATCTCAGGGGCACTCAAATGATCTGGGCCTAGGAGTGATAGGTGTACGCCATGCAAAGGTGTACAAGTTTGCATTTCAATTCCTTTTGGCATTGAAAGAAGACTGACAAGAGAGTTTGAAGTAGCTTCGAGCAAGCAGGAGATTTGGCACCGCAGGATGGGGCATATGTATCATGGAGCCTTGAGGACTTTGCGGGAGATCACCACAGGTGTGCCAGATTTCAGTACTGATCACTTTGATACTTGCAGAGGATGTGCGATGGGCAAGTTTGCCAAATCCCCTTTTCCCAGCAGTGACAGCAGAGCGACTGGGATACTTGATTTGATTCATTCCGATGTGAGCGGTCGGATGTCTCATGTTTCCTTGAGTGGACATGAGTACTATGTGTTATTCATTGATGATCACTCCAGGAGGACCTGGATTTATTTCTTGAAGACCAAGAGTGAGGTCTTCAAGCGGTTTCAGGAGTTCAGAGCTCTTGTGGAGACACAGACAGGTCGGAAGATCAAGAGCTTTCAGAGAGTGGCACCGATGTAGAGGTAGTACTCGGTGATGACAGAGTTGTTAGAGCAGTCGGTGTGGGAACATTGACATTTCAGAGGGAGTCCAAACCTCCCTTGAAGGTGTCAGATGTTTTTTATGTGCCAAGGATGAGGAAGAACCTCATATCCGTCTCAGCTTTGGAGGACAGAGGATATGAGATACTATTCAGGGGAGGACAGGTGTTGATGTATCCCAGGGGCACTCCAGCTGATTCAGCTAGAGTGATAGGTGTACGCCATGCAAAGGTGTACAAGTTTGCATTTCTGTCCCTTTTGGCATTGAGCAGTAGTACCGACAGCAGAGCTAGCAGTTCTGAGCAGTGTGAGATTTGGCACCGCAGGATGGGGCACATGCATCATGGAGCCTTGAGGACTTTGCTGGAGATCACTACAGGTGTGCCAGAGTTCAGTACTGATCACTTTGATACTTGCAGAGGATGTGCGATGGGCAAGTTTGCCAAATCCCCTTTTCCCAGCAGTGACAGCAGAGCGACTGGGATACTTGATTTGATTCATTCCGATGTGAGCGGTCGGATGTCTCATGTTTCCTTGAGTGGATATGAGTACTATGTGTTATTCATCGATGATCACTCCAGGAGGACCTGGATTTATTTCTTGAAGACCAAGAGTGAGGTCTTCAAGCGGTTTCAGGAGTTTAGAGCTCTTGTGGAGACACAGACAGGTCGGAAGATCAAGTCCCTGAGGTCGGACAATGGAGGAGAGTACACCCTTGAAGAGTTTGTTGACTATTGTGCGGAGGCAGGCATTAGGAGGGAGTTCACTGTTCCTTACAACCCCCAGCAGAACGGGGTTGCGGAGAGGAAGAACAGATCCATCGGAGGGGCTGCCAAAGCCATGTTACATGATCAAGGGTTGCCATTGTTTTTGTGGGCAGAGGCCTGCAACACAGCTGTTTACTTGCAGAACAGGAGTCCGCATCGTGCCTTGGGGCACATGACTCCGGAGGAGGCTTTTTCTGGGAAGAAGCCTGATATTGGTCATCTTCGCATCTTTGGGTGCATTACATACTCCTACATACCCAAGGAGAAGAGGACCAAACTAGAGCCCACCGCAGAGAAGGGTATCTTTGTGGGCTACAGTGAGACCTCCAAGGCCTTTCGGATTTACATTCCTGCACAGAGGAAAGTTGTTGTCAGGCGGGATGTGAAGTTCGAGGAGGACAGGGCCTTTAGGAGGTCACTGGAGTTAGAGTATCTGGATCAGCCAGACCCTCAGCAGCAGTTGAGTCAGTCGCAGGGATCCAGTGGGCAGGGATCAGGAGGATCCGGAGGTACATCTATGACGATGTCAGGTCCGTCAATGGGGAGTGGCTCGCAGAGTCAGAGGGGTGGCGCTATGGGCAGCACGCAGAGCAGTCCACAGAGCAGTTCACTGGGGAGTCCACTGATGGACAGTTCATACGGTACCTCAGCATCTACAGGTTCAGGTGCAGGCAGGAGGACAGCAGACAGACAGTCAGGAGTTCAGGCTCCTGATGTTGAGGAGGAGGAGTTTTATTCTCCGGCGGGAGAAGTGCACTCAGGGAAGAGGAAGCCCAAGTGGCTTCAGGACACCTCGAGAGATGCCACATCTGTTGCTGAGCCTAAGAGGCCGGTCAGAGAGAGCAGACCACCTGAGAGGTTTTGTAGCTATATGGCAATGGCTACCAGCATCCTTGACTCTGAGCCCTCTAGCTATGAGGAGGCAGCTAGCCAGCAGGTCTGGAGAGAGGCCATGCAGGAGGAGTATTCTTCTATCATGAAGAATGATGTTTGGGAGGTGGTGCCGAGGCCTGAGGGCAAATCCGTGGTTACTTCCAGATGGCTTTACAAGGTAAAGCATGCTGCAGATGGCAGCATGGAGAAATTCAAAGCGAGGTTTGTGGCTAGAGGGTTCTCCCAGGTAGAGGGAGTTGATTATGAGGAGACCTTCGCTCCCGTGGCTCGACATACTTCGATCCGCTCCATTATATCGATAGCAGCAGAGATGGGTTGGAAGATCCACCAGATGGATGTGAAGACCGCATTTCTCAATGGCTTCATACAGGAGGAGGTGTACATTGAGCAGCCACAGAGCTTTGAGGTGCATGGGAAGGAGTCCCATGTGTGCAGACTGAAGAAGGCCCTTTATGGCCTGAAGCAAGCTCCCAGAGCTTGGTACTCCAGGATAGATACTTACTTGCAGAAGATGGGTTTCACAAAGAGTGAGGCAGATCCGAACCTTTACTATATTGTGACAGGTGAGGAGCCTCTCATTCTGGTGCTGTATGTGGATGACTTAGTCATTACAGGTGCAGAGAGACTCATAGAGCACTGCAAGAGAGATCTTGCGGCGGAGTTTGAGATGAAGGACATCGGCTTGATGCATTACTTTTTGGGTTTGGAGGTGTGGCAAGAGGAGGGGCATTTCTTCCTGGGACAGGGGAAGTATATTGTGGACATCCTTGGCAGATTCCACATGGAGGATTGTAGACCCATGTCGACACCGATGATCACCAATTGGAAGAAGCTTCATGCTTCGGATTTCGAGTTGGTGGATCCCACATTGTACAAACATCTGATTGGTTCCTTGATGTATTTGGTCAACACTAGACCAGATATTTGTTTTGCAGTCAACACGATGAGTCAGTTTATGTGTGAGCCTAGGAAGGTTCATTGGGTGGCTGCAAAACACATTTTGCGATACTTGCAGGGGACAGTGGATTATGGTCTGGACTACAGGCAGGGGGATGGAGTGAGATTGGCAAGTTACACTGATTCTGATTGGGCAGGTTGTGCTTCTGATAGGAAGAGCACTTCAGGGTGCTATTTTGGGTTGGGTTCGACAGTGGTGTCATGGTTCAGCCGAAAGCAGCAGTCAGTAGCATTGAGTTCAGCGGAAGCAGAGTATATGGCAGCCAGTCTAGCTAGTTGTGAGGCCATCCGGCTTCGCAAGATGTTGTTTGGCTTATTTGGTCAGCCGTTGAGACCTTCAGTGATTTACTGTGATAATCAGAGTTGCATTAAACTCACGGAGAATCCAGTATTTCATGACAGGTCAAAGCATATCGGGATCAAATATCATTTCATCAGAGACTATGTTCAGAAAGGAGCTGTGAAGCTTGAGTATAATTCCCAGATGAAGCGGGTTTAAGATATTCTTGCCAAAGCCTTACACAGAGCAAACATATCTTACTTAGACAAGATGGGTGTGGTGAGGAACACCTTCCTCGGTAGAGGAGTGTTGAAATTTGATTAGGAGGACGGAGTGGTTCTAGGTTTTGATCTTTGACCTGAGGAAAGTGTCAAGAATTTAATTTTTCTCCTAAAGTGACTTTATAATTTATAAAGTCAAATCTAATTAAAAGTGACTTTAAGTGATAAAGTTACTAAAGTATAATTTTAAAGTGACTTTAATAAAGTCGATATGGAATTAAGAAAGGGAAAAATGACTTTGGAAATAAATGACTAAGTGAGTCTTTATTAAAGTGGGGTGAATTAAAAAAATAGAAAGTGAGATTTAAATGAGCATTTAATCTCGGCCCTAGATCTAAGCTCTGTTTCAGCCAGAAGCTGGTTAGGGATTCCCCAAAAGTCACTTAGAGGTTAGTTAAGGAGAAAGGAGAAGAGTCATTCATTCTTTCATGAGTAGATTGGGAAGGCAAGAGAAGCGAGGAGATTTTTGAAGCAGTGAGGAGAAGGAGGCGACGACCGGCACATATTCAAGCGGTATTTCAGCAAGTCCATACGGCAGAGTTGGCACAGATTCAAGGAATATTTGGCATGATTTCCAAGAAAGAATACGTACAACGACAGCAACACGTTTTCCTAGAGCGATCGTACACTTTTTAAGCACAGTTTGGGAAAGTTTGTTGTTTTTGCGCATACAAAATTGAGGCGAAGCCGTACGGCTGTGCTGATTCTTGGCACAAAAATTGAGGCAGATTCCGTATAAGCATTTAGTATAGCTGCACGCATTTGAGGAAATTTGTACGGTAGCATTTATCTACGTACGCATGCAAAAAAGGAGGGTCGTACAACAGAAATTAATCATAATTTAAGGCACATGTTTTCAAGGAAATCCGTGCAACATTTATTATTGGATTTGTGAGTTTCTTGTTTGCATTACCTAGAGGCGTTGGTTAAGCACGGAAAATGAGATAAGTGTAAAAATTTTACTTGCTGATTTTCTGAATATTTCTCTCCTTGTAAAAGCATTTTTCGGAAATAAGAAGGAGCTCTCAAGTAGTTTTCCCCAGAGTTGTAGGTTTTCAGGTCACCTTGACCAAAAATATCTGTGTTAAAATGTATTGAATGGTTGTTTTGAAGCTTGTTGATTTTTTGTTCATTTCCGACGTGTAAATTTTCCAGGTATGTTTCGAAAAAATTATTTTTATTGTTGAATGTAAGGATATGGGAAAGGGCATTTAACTAAAGGAGAAATAAGGTGAAGCTGAAAAACAGGTGGGAGAAAGAAATTTCACATAAATTTTGACTTCCATAGAGGATGAGAATTTGAAGGTTGATGCCTTAACCATTGATGTAGTGAAAACAATTAGCAAGGGACAACGACATTTTGGGAGGTGTATTGGGTCAAAGGTGTTGACCAGATTTGGTTGTGATAGGGAATGCTCAGCAGAGTAAATTAGGAGAGGGAAAATCTCATGGTTAGATGCCCTAGATCATTGATAGTTTTGACAACGATTGGGCAACAAAATTGGGTGAGATTTTGTCATGTTTAGTGCAGTGTTGACTGTTGCGTGGATCAGTTTGATGGGTAGCTTGAGGAGGCCTTGAGTTTTTGGATGATCCCAAGTGGATTTTTGGGAGGCCTACCAAGTAGCCAAGGTGACAACAAGCACATTAGATCAGAAGGAAAGAGGACATCAACAAGGTATGTTGCATATGGACATAGTGTATGATAGTTTGATTATGTCCTAAGCTAGGACATTGAGGTGCCTATATTTGCACAATAAATCCTCTATTGTAGGGCAAAGGGGCGGTTAATTGAGTGTGGACAACCATATGTAGGGTGTCCCCGGTGTGTGGATACCTAACTAGGAGCCAAATGCCACAATGTGGACTTGGTATCTCATGGATTGTTAGAGGAAGTGTGAGGAGAGGACCAAATCATGTGGACGATATTGGGCACTTATGGTGTTGTTGGAGGATAAGCGTGATAGTTTCAATGTTGGAGCCAAAGTGAAACACCCTTGATGGAAAAAGGTGAGTGCTTTGGCAGGGTTGTGGGCTCAAGGGTGCAGTCAACCAGGAGTTCAAGATTACGGAACTGAGACTTTTGTGTGGAGAAGGAATTCTACAACGAGATGATGAGCATTCCTCCTAGCCCATATTGGTACAGGATGGACATATTGCAGTGATAGGTGGCGGCCCTTCGTACCCTATGTTGGTATTCATCCCTTTTGACCATGAATACCATAGTAGGATGAAGTCCACAGTATTTGTGAGGAGTAGTAGCGTTAGCTTGAGAGTTGTTCACAGTGGACACTGTGAACAACCTCTAGAGCAAATCTCGATGTGTTGTCTTACGATGGACCGAAGGAAGCACAGAAAATGATTGGATGGGCGAGATGGACTTGGAGCATTGGTAGTAGAGTAGGGCTGCATATCGAGTCAGAGGACCGTGAAATTAGAGTACAATCGAGAGGAGTTGTTCGTATGCTACATCCAGGATGGTCATAGTATCTTGTTTTGTATCTTGTACTAGTGGATGTATGAGGGCCATTATCCCCCTGAGTTAGGGAGCCTATATTGTTGTATTGTAATTAATATTACGAAGTTGGGTTGAAAAAATAAAATTTGTCTATTATGGACATGTGATTTATCGTTATTTATATTAAGTGTGCAAAATGGTTTATTTGAGATTCTTGGTTTGGTAGCGTTAGATATTTTAAGACTCTATCCTAGACCCAAGGTCATGGAAATTCAACATTACCCACGGCCACAAACACCCACCTATAGGAGGCTACAACCTCTACCTAGTTCTCCAACACCCACTAGAAGGGAGTTACAACTCCTAATCTTGTTTACCGGATCTTTATCGGAAGAGGAGAACATACCCCCTAAAAAAATTTTCCGGCTACCCGGGCGAATATTCAATTCTCTTACTAAAGTCCCACAACCTCAACCTCTCTTGGACCATATTTCATAATAACTACACTAGATCCACTATAACATGTACATATCAAAATAGTAGGCCACCTTTCATCAAATTTTCACCTTTGGACTCACCCAACATTATGCTTAATACCAATAAAACACTCTGAAACCAATTATTGAATCAAATCATCCGATCATTGAACAAGTCAAGAATGACATAATAATGAATCACTATAAGCAGATCATACCAATGCACAACCACTCATCAATATACCAAGCCATAAATAAATCAATGAGTAACTTACAGTCATGAATAAAGATAATAGCCATTCTTTCATCAACAAGTAAGCAAACCACAGTCATATTTAATTTAGAATGTATTATGTTTGTTATAGAAGAAAACCTATGTATATATGTGTTTCTCGGCATACAACATGCGTACATATCTCAATTATTGAACACAAAACCATTCCAACTAAGCTAAGATCCTTTGATTTAACCGAATCCATTCAAAGCCAATCACAGATCATTGAACCATACCAGATCACATTTTTGCAACATTATAACTTATCAATATAACAATCCATAAACAAACATATCAAGACTTCATTGGTAGACAACAAAAAATAACACATACTTCCTGCATTTAATTGACATCCAAACATATGTGACCAGTCGAAGCAACAATCTAAATAAAAATGATCTCGGTGTATATATGTGATACGTAAACATATCCATGTATGTACATGATATCACGAAGCAAACCTACATACATATCTTAAAATTCTTGAATCAACTTCTTCACTCAAAATATAACACATGACAAAACCATATCTACCTTCACACTACCTTAAATAAGTACGCATATTTTTGCTGATGGTTTACACCATCATTATAACCACAAAGCTAGCATTGTTAGCTACACAAACATATAATTAAATTAAGAAATTATATTCATTGAAGTATTCTTTGCACTTTCAGGATCTATCGGTCACGAGCCATCTCATATATTTAATTTATCTATTTCTGAAAATCACACATGAACAAACCATTCACTTGCACTTTCGTAGATTCTTGATCTCCATCTCCTTATGTAAACTTTTCCTTTGCTCTTTGATCCTTTGGTAAATTTTCTAGTATTCATTGATGGGCTCAAAAGATGTTTCCTCCTGATCATCTGGGACCAATTACATGGTAATGATCCTTTGATATCCATATTTCGATGGTTAGGATTATGTACACGATTTTTGTTCATAATACTGTATGCTCTCGTGACCCTTCTTCTGAAGACACATATACTTTTCAATCTTCCCCAATTTCCATGCGTTAATAGCGAGCTGCCATTTCCTTTCCATATCACGGGTAACATTTGTTCCAATATTCACGATATTTGCATTAGTTTCCATAACCATCATATTATAAGGAAGTTGACATCAAGGACATATTTTTCAAGTAGGTTGCAATAAATGACAAAAAATTAGCCATAATGCCAACAATATCCCCCTTTGGACTTGATGGCAACCACTTTTGGTGTTTGGAAACCACTTGCAAATACACTACAAACACAGTCTTCTCTCCCCTTTGACATCAATGCTTAGCAGGGTTGAACTAGGGTGAATGAAGTACTTAAACAGAAGTTCAATATTGTAGTATGATTTGTTGACACTTGAAATTTGCATATTGACCATCGCGCCTAAGCATATCTTTGAACCTTCTAAAGATATGCAATAAAAAGGATAAGACTTGGAATATATGACATTTCCTATCACCAATGAATCTATGATCCCATTATTACATCAATTGCCCAACTTATAATGGGTTTACATATTAGCTGACTTTACATCAATTACCTAAAATAATGGGGTTACATGCATGGCATGACTTGATCCCAAATAGCCCAGAGACATGATTGTTTTTGAAATATTTACAACATGGGTATTTTCTGCTTTAACATCAAGAAGCATATATGGCATCTATAACCATAAAGGATAATCTCTTGCATGTTTAAGTGATAAGTACTACAGCACCATTTAACAAAGCTCTATTGGTTCAACAAAAATATAAATCCAAGCATCCCAAAAACCCAATATCAACACAACAACAAGAAAAACAAGGGTCCCAAACCATCTCCAACTAGTTTACTCCCAATAGTGCTAAGGTTAAAATAAAAATTAAGAGATCAACAAATTTGAAAATTTTTGTGGGTGAGATATTACGTATAGAGCCTAAATGTTTTAAAAATGTGGAGGCCTTAGAACTAGCGATGAAGAAGCACAACATCAATATTGATTTTCTTCTTCCTATTCTTCCATAGTGGATGTGAAATTTTAACTTTTTGTTTTTTATTCAAATATGTAACATTACTTCTAATGAGTGACATTGATTATAAGTTGTAACACCAAACACATATTTATTGGTGATGATATATTTCTTAATTTGTGAGGGTTTAGAATACTTCAATTAAATGGTGAGCATCTTAATAATATATTATGTGTTCCAAGTCTCTTCTACAACTTTCTATCAACATTTTAAATGCATCATATAGGTGGAGGTAAATAATGAAGGTTCTACCCAAGAAGCAGAGTAGACCTAGATAAACATGTGACGAAGAGTTACTATGATCTGATTCAACCTCCTATGTCACCTTAAGGAAGTGGAACTAACACAATATAACAACCGACCTTACACATGCTACAGACACCCGGGGGAGCCATGACAACCTTCCCGGAAGGCTAGCCCCTCCATCATTTGAACTTTTCAAGCATCAACCCCCAGTTGCTCCTTGACATGGAAAGAGTATGAATGGGACCCTCCGATCCACAAACACAACATGGGATGCATGCGGCGGGGACTTTTCCGAGTAGTTTTTGAGCCTACAACCTTGATTTTCATGCCACTTTTTTAGGCCCAAAGCTGAGTCCTTGCCAGAACACCATGACCTCTCATAACTTAAAGATAGCGGTGGAATAACAATGTAAATACAAACACTTGAACAAGGACTTGACTAGACCCTTACTAGCCATGAAGGAATTTATCGAACATGTACAAATATGTAATATGTAGGTTTAAATAACAAATGTGAGCATATGGGTCTCATGCTTATTTGAGAATCGCTAAGAAGCATTTTTGCCTCATCCACATTAGCGGTTATAATCTGTTGGGCATAGATACATTGCTCATTCATTTACAAATCAAAACATGAAAGTGAGAGCCAAACATCATCACTATCATAGAACACATTCATAACTAGCATATAAACAACAAAAATGACAAGCATAGAACAACATATATACCACATAATAACAATCATATTACCCATCAATATAAAGTGGAAAATAACTCTTAATTCCAGAAAAAAATGCAACCAATTCTGGGACTTCCACGTTCCACCTCGCCATAGACATGAGCTAGCTAAATCTCTCTTCCTTGGTCACCCCCATTCCATATTCCAAGCATGAACATGGGATCTCATTTAAACTCATAAATGAAAATCAAACCAAGGCTTCCGAGAGGCAAAACCACCTCAACCTCAACTAGTGATTCCACCTCACGGTTGAACATCAAGAAGCTCCTCTGCATATTTGTCTCCACCCAAGTTGTCCCGGGACTCCAAAGCCTTTGTTCCAACTAGGGATTCCAGGACTATTAAATCGACCCCACGGTTGTCGTCGGGCTTCAGGAGAAATTTTCCAACCAAGCCTTCCATGACTAGTAACTCAACCCACCAAGGGCTTCTGAAGTGTTTGTCCAACTAGAGCTTCCAGGGACTAGTAACCCTATTCAAAAGGTAATGAGGCTTGGAGCGTTTGTCAACCAAGGCTCTGGGGAGCTGGTAGCTCAACCACAACTAAAGGGACATGAGAACCAATAGAAAAAACAAATAATGAAATGAACCACAACACCATGGTTATCTAGAAAATGGTAGGCACTAGGAAAATCCATTGTCAATCTAGACAATCCTCCATACCAATGAAAAATCACCAACAGAAACCACTTATGCATATGCCATGCATGCCAAATAGTAGAGGAAAACGCCATACGCTAAATACCTATAAGCAAGCCGGGTGTAAATGTTGATCTAGATGTAATCTTCTTTCCTGCTCTTCCTTTGCCTTCTTTCTCCAAAAACCCAATTCTTTCTGTCCAAGGTACTCAAAGAACTCTAAGTGTCCAAGAGTAAGAAGAGAGAGAGAGAATAGTATGACAGCTCCAAAAAGCCCAGAAGTTGATACAAGGTTTAAGACAAAAACTTGTCAATTGATCCTTAGAAACCTTTTTATTAAGGGCCTCTAATTTTCTTTAATTTTATGATTTTCCTTCATTTTCCTCCTCACATGCAACTTATGACCCTACACCTTCCTTTTCTCCTAATTTCCATTATTTTCATAAATAAATGCCTCGTTCCTTTCGATCCTTTTCCATTGCCTTTTCCAATTTATTTTAGCCATAATAACTGAAATGAACACCCACTAGGATTTTTCGCACCATTGATTTAGGAATACATGTCCCATGACCTTGGTCTTATATTATTTTACATAGACTTTTCGCCAGACTATTATAGAACCCTCCCCTTGAGGGGATTCCCATCTAGGTGTTAGAGTGATATCTATGGCCAACAAGGCTACTTTGAAATCAAAACATATTTCCCATGGAGTTTTATAACATAACTAGTTACGATATCTTCCATCCGAAAACATAACAATCCCATACCTTACACTGAGATTTGCATAACACAACTCATTACGATATTTGTTATCACTCGGGTTTTCCTAGAAGTTGTGTAAGAGGAAAGTATGCGAGGTAACCACGTGTGCTGAATCAAGAATCTAGCCAATACGCATCCATAGGGCTCTCTCTTTATAATTTATCTTTGTTCTTGGAAGGTTTTAGGCTAGCTATAGGATTCAAATTTTGTTTTGGGAAAATGGTGGAATCCACAAACTAAGGGCAAGGTTGAGAGCTTTCAGTCCATTGGGCTATGGAGTCAAAGTATGGCTTTACTGGATTTCTATTCTAAGCACAAGATGGTATTACAGGGCAAGATAGCTAGACAGAGAACAATCCTTAAAATTTAAAGTGGATGGGACGATCTTGAAGGGATGAAAGGCAGCTAAGAATCTTTCACCATGTTCAAAAGAAAGAAATGAGATGACTACAAACAAAGAGCAATGAAGAATTCTTTATTATAGTAATCAACAGTGTTTAAATTAGCAAAGAAGGAGCATTTAAGAATTCATGCTTATAGCTAATTTAGAAGAAAACATTAAGAACAATCACATTTGAAAACAGAGTACAATTAAGCAAATTCTGTTTCAATCCTTTATGTAAATTATTCAGAAATGGATATGATGGTATTATAAACTAATATAAAATTTCAAACAAAGGGTAGAAACACTTATTGAACTGTAGTCCAACACATGAATCCTGCAACAAGTCCAGTGCTTTCAAATCGTCATCCAGCAAGCCACAAGTAAATTTCTCCAAAAGCTTTTATTCCGAAAATCTCAATGTTACAGCAGAGTAATAGAATTCACCCTCAACACTCTCTTTGAGGGTTTATTTATACACAAAATAATCTAAAACAATCTTACACTAACTTAGTCAATAATCTAGGCTGACTTAAAGCATATTTACAAACAAACAAGAGACAAATGGTCTCGTGGATAGAATAATGGGTAACGGCTAATGTGCTGTTCCTTTCTTCGTGGACGTGCTGGAGATAAGTGCTTTAAAATAGGGCTCTGTGCTGTCCTTTGCGTATTTCTTTGGCTTGTTGGACACTCTTTATTCTCACGAATACTCTTTAACCTTTTCACCTGATACTCTTTCATCTGTCTTCCTGTTTTTACCATTTACTTGATAGTAAAAATAAATTTTCATCCTGAAAGCAACCTTTACAGAATCTCCAACATTTCATGCCACCATTGATCATCTGGTATCATAGTTCTTCTGAGCTTTCTCAAAGTTTCATCTGCTTCAGTAAGTTTATAAAAAGTGGGCTCGTTCGGAAATAGATATTTTATTTCATGCTCCAGATGAAATAAATTCCTCACTTTATCATAGATACTTTTCCCGGTTGGTAATGTTGATTCCGACGAGCTAGTAGAACAATCAGCTGTGGTTTTAGCATGAGCCTTTATTCTCTTCTCATAGGTTTCCAAGTCTACTATTTGATCTTCTGTGAGCATGGGACTTGGCAATCCACTGTCCAGCAAAGCTTGAAACTTCTCTCTGAAAACGTTGATATCAACCAAAATGTCTGTACACTTTCTTTCTAGATTTTGCATGAAAGTCCTCTTGGTGAAAACTCTCTTTGCTTCCAAAACTGCACCTGTTCTGTCATCAATTCCTAACAATGTTGAGAAATTTGTTGTTTTGTTAAAATTCAAAAATTGAATGAGCTGACTGGCCTGTTCAGGCCTGCCTCTCAATTCATTCCTGGTTCTATTTATTTCTTCTTGGGCTATCTTAACTAACTCATTTTGCTCAAAAATAGCTTGAAGAGAGGGCCAAATACCCTTTATTAATTCAATGATGTTACCCCAAAGAATATCATTTATTTCGTTCAGAGGCTTTTCCAATGAAAGATCTTTTTCCAAAGCACAGACAATTTTTTCCAATCTTCCGATCTCCCTGGTGTTGCTTGGCCAGTTTGTCTTTTAGATGTGTCATATTTTCCCTCCAATTTTGTTAATTGCAATTTTGTTTCTTGGAGTTCTGTGACCCTGAGTTGTAGACTTTCCATCTGCTTTATTAATTCATCAGAATTCAAACCAGAAGTATTTACCTGGGATGGCTGTATCTGTTGCCCTGTTGTTGATGTCTGCTTGATAGTTTCCTGTTCTTGCAATGCTTTTTCCAATGCTTTCTCTGTTTCATTTAGTCGCTCAGTCATATTTAGGAGCAACTCCATCGTTTCTTCCTGTGAATTCCCTTTTATAACTTCTTGGGTCTGAGGGTGCCTCAAGGCTGGTAATTTTAGTTTGTTTTAAAATTTTTGACTATATCATCCTCTTCTTCTTTATCAATGCCTCAATACCTTTAATGTCTTTGGGATTGTGACCCAAACCAATGATTATCTCTTCTAACGACTTTATTCTATTATCTTTGGCCCGTGAGGAGGCCTTCTCAATTTTCAATTGTGCAGTAGTGTTATTCAAAGAATCCTGTAGCGTTATAGCTACCATGGCCTTGTTGGTGAGAGTAGAATAGACCATTTCCCCAATTTGTCTATGTAGCTCTATCTGGTCCAGGGGATGAATCTCCTTTGCTAAAACTTCAAAATTTGTTCTGATGTAATCTGCTGCTGAAGTTGGTTTTGGCACCTTTGCTTTGAAGTGGCTCCTCAGCATTTTACCTTGTGAAAGGTCAAATGCTGACATTAGCCTTTCTTGATTATGGGGAGCCATCTTCATATACTGATCATATACCTTCATTTTCAATGGATCATTCTTTGTTTTAATATTAATGAAGGTTCTTTTAATATCTCCAGTGTCTGTCTTTGGCGGTCTAAAAGAAGATACTTCAGTGCTTAATTGCTTTTGTGAAGCTTTCCCTTTTTGGCTTATGTTTGTTTCACTTCCTGTGCCAGTTTGCTGACTATCTTCCCTTCCATCATCAAATACTTCATCTATAATTTCTGCATATGGAGGTGGATCAGATTTGTGTTTTTTAGTCTGATGTACCTGTGAGGCCCCTTTTGGAGGTGTGGTATCTGGAGCTAGCCTTTTTTTCCCTATTTCCACATTCAGTGGAGTTTGCATCTCTGGAACTTGGATGTGTTTTGATGGTGTGGGAGAAGCCTGTGATTGTTCCGGTGCTTTGGAACTCTGTGGTTTTTCAGCCATGACCAAAGTTTCAATAACCTGGATTACAGGTTCCTTTCCTTTACCCTTGGGTTCTGTTGCAACTGATGGACTGCTTTCCTGTAATGCTTGCTGTAGAGTGGCTGTTGAAGATGTGCCAATGTAGGGTACCTGCATTTGACCACACGTTTCTAGGTCAAAGTTCTTCTCAACATCTTTCATAATTTTATTCATTTTGTCTGCTTCACTTTCTTCCTCAAAAAGTGTTCCTTCAACCCATTCATCTTGATTTGCATATTGTTCTAGATCAGGAATCTTGTGGTGTATAGAAGGAGATGATTTATTCTTTAATCTCTTTTCACAAATAAAACCAAAGGGGTCATAAGGAACCCAACGGAAAGATGTCTGGAACTTTTTCTCTAATAGAATTTCTGCTTCTCTCTCGGCCTCCCTAGAATTGCAGATGAAAGGACCTAATTGGCTTTTGATCCTTAACTGAGCTTTCTTCTTTACATTACAAAAATGGATCACATCTGAATTGTTCATTTTCCTGAAGTATTCCAAGGCAAAAATCCTCATTGGTACATATCTGGGTAACCTGAATGGATGTAATTCACATCCATAAATCCTGATGACTGTATGGTTTTGATACAGATACCAATCCCCAACCTTATAACTCTTTGACAATTGCAAGGTCTTTCTAATTTCATTGCTGAGTCTTGGGGGAGGAATTCCTGTTAGCAAAGTTGTTGCAGGATATACAAACTGATCAATGAATTCTGAGTAGGAGTAGGGAGAATCAGAGGAAAAATGAATGATGGGGGACCAAAATATGACTGACCTGGGATTTCCCTTGGCATCAAGTTTCTGTACAGGGAAAGGGAACCTTTCTGACTGATAGAAGATCATGAGATGATAGATAATTGAGGAGTACTTAAAAACTTTTTCAGTATCTAGCCTTAAGAATTGATCATGGATCTTGCTGGCTATGAAGGAAGCATAGTCATATTTGATCTCAGGAGGTTGCCCAGGAGTAAAAATGGATAGCAAAGCCAAGGTTATCTCATCCACATATTCACTGGTGTTAAATCCTAAGACAAAAGATATTATATTTACAATGAACCTTCCCAATGTATTGAAATAGTAAAAACCATAGGGGGGAGACCCTTTTGGCTGATGCTCAGGTAACATGAAATGCTGGCACATGGATTTTAGCTTTTCTGGGGTTAATTGCCTGGTTTTCTCAATTAATCCTTCCATGGACAATGGTGCTAATTCTTGGTCTGTTTCAAAGTGTAACATGACATTGATAGCCTGGGGAGTGATGGGAAACATAACACTTTGATCAGGAGCTAATACAGCCCTCTGTGTGGGATCATAGTTTGAATGACAATAGTGAATGATTTCTGGGAAAATAAGGACTGAAGGAATGAGATACCTTGGGAGATTGGATTCCCACAACCCTATAAGATCTTGCCCCTTTGATTATTCGTCTCTGCAGCGACAATAGCTCAATAGGGGACTTTCATCAAAATGCAGGTCTTTAATTTGGAAATCTTCATCTATCAGAGGTAAATAGTCTAATTCACGGTGAGGAGCATTCAATGGGGCGATATTCAGAGCTGCCGGGACCTCCATTTTGGTTCTTGTGGATTCAAAATGGAGGTTTTTGTTTTTCCTTACAGACCAGACGGGATTTCTAAAATGGAGGAAATTGGCTCAATTTGGTGGTTCAGGGAGCAACTATACAGTTTTAAAACCTCTGAAAAAGGCTCAGTGATGATTTTTAATCACTATTTCAGCAAAAAACAAAGAACACTGAGTTTTATTTGCAGTCGGGGCGGAAAATGATAAATACCTGCTTTTAGACGGAAACTGGTTCTTTAACAGGTAACAGGCAATGGCGGGACTGTTCTTCAACACGGGCGCAGCGAAATCTTGGAGTAAATTGGTCAATTGCAGTGGAAATTTGAAAATCGCAGCGGGAGCTCTGTCGTTTTCAGAATAACGAAAATAACAGGAAAAACATGAAAAAATGGTTTTATTTACAAATCAAAAGGGTTTTTATTTTTTCGAGGTGTGACGTCATTGACGTACGGGGTGACGTATGCAAGGTCGGGCGGTAAGCGGTAAGCGGTAAGTCCCCGCACTGCTGTTGGTCGAGGGTGGTATATATCGGAATGGCAGCGATTCCACAGGATGATCGCCACGTGGATGGTTGACTATTCAAAAACCACCCATCCCCCGCTGGTTAAAACGCTGACAAGGGATGGGCAGCGGGGTGAACACTGGCCGTTGATCTATGGCGGGGTGATCCGACGGCTGAAAAGATGGGGGAACATGCAGAGGGTTCAAAGGTGGGCCCGTCGGGTTTTAAAAGAATTTAACGCGTAATTTAATCACCCCGGGAGATTTTTAATAGGCGGAGAAGGTTATTAATTAGTCCGGATGACTAATTAATCCCATGTGTATAATGAAAGGAGTCGCGACGGGGGTTTGCTTAAGTGGAATTCCACGTGGACAGACTATAGTGGCATGACAATTTCCCGAAGTTTTATTCAAATTTTTGTATTTAAACATACATGTGGCATGTTTAAAGTTTTCGTGCATATATTTTTTATTTATATGGTAAATTAATTAATATAACTAATTCACCATAGGGGCGGGATTATAACATATTAATAATTTTAACCAAAGGGCATATAATGGGTTTTTATTTTAAATGTGCGGGAATATAAAATACTTTGGTTAAACTTTATAATAGGGGGGTTTTTGGGTTATTTATAAAAAGGGATTTATATACTTAGGATAGGGTATTTGACTAGGGATTTAGTAAATAAAGTTAAACATTAATATGACAAAGGGATAGGGAAAATCAAAACATTTTTTGCACATCCAAGAAAGTGAAAACTTTTGAAGTAAATTGCAATATCTGATCTCCAACACTTAAACTTAGAATAGCAAGTTATCTTGAGGGATTTTTATGGAATTTTGCATGAGTTTCCTAAGCAAAATAGGATTTTACTTAGGACAAGGTTAAAGATGGATGATTATACTGATGGATCATCTCAAGTACTTAGGTCTTTTTGATCATTAGGCCGAGGGTCCGGTCCCTCCAGAAGTCAAGGAAATGCCTTGAGCCCTTTTGATCTCCAAATACCTTAGTACTTTGGGGGAAATTAGTAAAACTTTTAAGGGGAAAGTGATGAGGGAAGTTAATGATTTTGACTTTGCTTGTTGTGATTTTCCAGTGTATTTCCTGCTTCAGTATTTGTGATGAAAGTAAAGGATCAAAAACATTTAGCAGCATCATTCATCAGATAAAACTTTGTAACACCATCTACCTACCCTATCTACTACTACCATTTTCTCTTCTTTATTAGGTTGCATTTAGACTTGCAAACCCTTTTCAACCTTTTCTTTTTACATGATAAATCTATCTATTTCTACCCTTATTACATCCAAGGGCTCAGATTAAACTGTTGAGCACCTTTTATTAACTCTACCTATCTACTTATCTTCCAAGATTAAACTGTTTGGTCAGATATTTATTCTCTATTCTACAACATGAAATTGAAACATGAATGAGTCAAGTTTAAACAGTTTGACTCTTCATAAATTGTGGCAAAAGTTTGACAAGCTGCACACAATTGCTTTATTACAAAAAATAAAATAGTAGTGGCATTTGGATTTGCACACTTTCCTTGGTCTATTTTTCTTGGGGTTCATTTCTTTCTCTTTTTTGACCACTTTTATTTTTCTTACCCTTTGATCTTTCTTTTAGGGTATACCCTCTTTACATTTTTTTAAATTTTTTGATTTTTTGGTTTTTCAAGAATATGGAACACCTTTGCTCAAGAAAGAAGGTTTTAACATATTCCATGGTTTAATCAAGACAATCATGAAAGATGAAACCTATTGATATAGGAGGCTAACACTGGCTCCACTTGGGGATGGCTTTTCCTTGTGAAAAGTCAAGAACAGCAGGTCAGATGCCTCAAAGTGTATTCAAACTGGAAATATGAAGTCTTCCTCCTTCTCATAGCTTTATTTTACATATGATAGTGAAACTTTTGGAACTTAGGGCCTTCACTTCGGGCTTCAATCCCAAGAAGTCACCATCCAATCCAAACTGCATTAGAAAAAGGATATATTATGTACAAGTTAGAAAAATCGAACATTCTAGTAAATGGGATCAAAATAATGCTTGAGCATTCGACCATTGACTGGTCCCTCTTCAACTTCTGAATTATCCAACTCCTTCAAAAAGTAAGTATTGTTTCCCTGCAAGGCATGAATGATATAAGGCCCTTTCCACAAGAAATCAAACTTTCCATGTTTCCCTTTTTCTTCTCTTCTAGAATCCCATCTCAGGACTTTATCACCTAGTTGAAAATCTTCTGATTTAGTCCTCTTATCAAACATTTTCTTTAGCTTTTCCTGCAAGACTTGTGATCTTTGATATACCTCTTCCCTGGTTTGTTGCAGGTGGATTTTTTGATTAATTCTTATTTGAATGTCATTTGGCTCTACTTGAGCCTCCTGAAGTAATTTCATAACAGGAATTCCTAAAGATGATGGGAATCTTGCTTCTATGCCATAAACTAACTCATATGGACTAGTCCCAATGGATTTCTTAGTTGTAAGTCTGTCTGCCCATAATGCATTGGTCAATTTCTTGTGCCAATTCTTTTTGTTTTCTTCCAATAACTTTTTGATAATATTGATAAGGCTTTTATTAGAATATTCTGCTAGTCCATTACCCTGGGGGTAATAGGCTGTTGAATGGCCTAGAGTAATATGATATTTATGGCAGAAACTAATCATTTTCTTTGATTTGAATGCAGCAGCATTATCTGTTATAATCTTTTCCGGACAGCCAAATCTTGAGAGTATGTTTGTTTCTAAAAACCCTATGATCACAGAATCATTAGACTGTCTACATGGGATGGCTTCAATCCATTTAGTGAAATAGTCTGTAGCAGTTAAAATCCATCTATGTTGCCCCGAAGAAGGGGGATGAATTTCTCCAATAAAATCTAACCCCCATTGTTGAAAAGGTCTTTCTGTGGAAATTGGTTTTAAAGGCAGAGGTAACAACTTTCTTTTCCCCTCAAATATTTGACATTTATGACAAGTTGTTACAAATTTCTTAACATCAGAGAATAAAGTTGGCCAGTAAAATCCAGCCCTTAAGATCTTGTCTGCAGTAGATTTCCAGTAGAGATGTCCTCCACAATCCCCTGCATGAAATTCATTAAGCACTTTATCAGCTTCATCTTTTAAGAGACAGTTCAACAAGATTCCTTCATGATTTTTCCAAAATAAAGTGCTATCTAAAATACAATATTTCAAAGATGTCATTTTTAAAAATCTTCTTTTGGTTCTGGACAACCCTGGAGGAGCCTGCAGGTTTAATAAAACATGAATTATATCAGAGTACCAGGGTGAATCTAAGAAAGCTTGACTGATCTGAGGAGTCGCCATCTCCTGCTCGTTATCCAGTTCATTGAGGTCTAAGGCTTGGCAATTGGTTTTTGTCATAAGTTGTGCTAAACCTTGGCCCTTTATAAGTTTTGTTGGCTTGATCTCAATATCATATTCCAAAATGGTAGCTATCCACTTACCTCGTTTACCTTCTATGCCATCTTGAGTCAAAATATCTTTAACTACTGCACTAGGCACATATGCTATCACATGAGAATATAATATGTAAACTCTGAAATCTTTGATTGCTTTTACCAATGCAAAAGCCTGTTTTTCCATAATATTGTATTTTAGAGATGCATCCCTCGGTGCTTTACTAAAAAATTCTATTGGCTTTTCACACCCTTGGTCATCTTTTTGAAGTAAAACAGCTGCAACAGTATGTTCAGAAGCAAATGAAAAAATAATAAAGTCTCTATCAAATTTAGGACTGGTCAGAACTGGTGTCCTTGTTATAGCCATTTTAATTTCCTCGAATGATTGTTTGGCTTCTACAGTCCAGTCAATGCTTGAATCTTTCCTCAACATGTTAGTCAGTAATCTAAGTAACTCTGCTAGACTAGAAATAAATCTTCTCAAGAAATTAATTTTTCCTATGAATGCTTGCAACTCTTTTATGTTTCTTGGGTGGGGTATTTGCAAAATTGCTTGAATTCTTTCTGGATCAATCCTAATGCCATCTTTAGAAATGATATGCCCTAAGAGCTTTCCTTCTTCCAAACCAAACAGTGACTTCTTAGGGTTTAAGGAAATCCCATATTTTCTGCACTTTATAAATACTTGCCTTAGGTGATCTAAATGTTCTTGATCTGTTTTAGAGAAAACAGTTAAATCATCTAAGTAAATAACCAAAAAATCATGTATCTCTTTAGCAAAAGAAATATCCATTGCTCTTTGAAATGTAGCTCCTGCATTCTTGAGCCCAAATGGCATTTTGACATATTTAAACGTACCCCATGGTGTTGTGAATGCTGTTTTATCCTGATCATCAGGATGAACCAAAATCTGGTTGTACCCTGAAAATACATCCAGTAGTGATATTCTCGAAGATCCTACAACCCTTTGCAGAATATGATCCATTTTCGGCAGAGGATAGTTGTCTTTTAAAGAAACTTTATTCAAATTTCTCAAGTCAACACACAGTCTAATTTCTCCTGTCTTTTTCCTTGTTGGTACCAGGTTAGAAACCCATTCTGAGAATCTGATAGGAGCTATAATCCCTGCTTCAAACATCCTTTTGATTTCCTTTTCAATTGAAGGTAATAAAACATGATTTATTCTCCTAAGCTTTTGTTTAAAAGGTTTTTGGTCAGGTTTTAAAGGTATAGTGTGTTGAATGATGGATGTGTCATAAGATTTGAGGTCTTCATAACTCCAGGCAAAGACATCCTGGAATTCTTTTAACAGTTCAACATATTTAACCTTCTGATCTTTTGGAAGAGACTTGGACAACTTGACCATTTTGGGATTTTATGGGGTTCCTAAGTTGCATTCTTCCATATCAGCCTTAACAGGTTCCATTTTAGGTCTGAATGGAATATCATTTGAGTCGAACAGATCTTCCAAAGGAGTTAATCCTTTGGGTAATTGATTATCTTTCAAATTGATGATTTCTGTTTCATCATCTATGATTTCATCAGATTCCATTTGTTTCAAATTTTGCATGTCTTCTTCAGTGAATGTGGTTGGGTGCAACATATGAATTGCATTTTCTTTTGAAATTTCTATTTTTTGCTCTTTTCCTTGATCAGATTCATCAATAGTTATATCCTCATCTATATTACAGTTAGAAAACTCACTTTGAAGTGTCAAAAAGTTGTTGATTTGATTGTTATTCACAAATACTTGCCAATTCAAAAGATTGTCTGGTATGGCAGGCCTATGCCTAATTTCAGCTGAAAACTGATGATTAGGGTCGAAAGGTAACTTGCATGTACTAGCAAACATTGTTAAACTGTGAGCATGCAAGTTTTGTTTCCTGGGAATCTTGGCAAGTTGGGCTTGTAAAAATGTGTTGAGAATCTCTACAACTGTCTCTCGGTATTGTTTCAGTCTCATGTCTTTTGTTGCACATTCTCCTTTAATCTGCTGGATGATTATTTCGGAGTCACCTATGATTGATACCCTAATACCCCCTAACTTCTTGACATGTTTAAGCCCTAATAAAAGAGCTTCATACTCTGCCATGTTGTTAGTGCATTTGAAATTCAACCTATAAGCATGACCCTCTGCATGATTGTTCTCTACATTGTGTAACCAAATCCCAGCTCCTGCCCCTAGTCTGTTTACTGAGCCATCAAACTCTAAATGCCATAGAATTTCATGTTCGTAATCTTCATCAATTGTTTTAAAGTGTTTCTTGACAGGAGCTAGCTGTTTAGTTTCTTCGGGTATTTCTTGATCATCTGTTGTTTCTTTGTTTTCAGAGATTTCTTCAATTTTAACAGTGGTTTTGTTTATGGTTTCCAATTCTGGAGCTTCTATTTCAGTAGGAAGATCTGACTCAGCGTTGTATAAAATAAAAGAATCCATATCAGAATGTACAGAATAAACAGGGAAGTTTTCAGGCTTCTCATGGCTACTCACTAAGTACTTCATCAAAGTTTCTCTATATAATCTTTTAGGCTGACCAAATACTAAAATAGTTGCATATGACATGTCTAGTTGAATAGATCCTCCAAGTTTAGCACCCCAAGATCTAGACAATAACATACCATATTTAGGTGGAATATCAGCAACTACTATGTCCATTAAAACAGACTTAGCAGGGTATTGTACCAAAGTGACACACAGATCCTTAATCAAACCTAAACATTTTACCTGACTGGAATAAAATGAAAACAAATCTTTGTACGGTCTGGTAATATCTAGATTCAATCTTTCCATTACTGCTTTTGCCATCAAATTGTGAGATGCTCCAGAGTCAAGCATTGCATTATGGAGTATCTTGTCATGAACATTCAGGCTTACATAAAATGGAGGAGTTCCTCCACTTTCTGGTTTGCCATTAACCTCAGGGCCAAAAAGAAGTTTGGGTTGATCATCAAGAATGTTTACTGAATCATCCAATCCAGTAATGTTAATGTTTAGGGACTTGGTAATCTGACTCCTATAGACATCATGTTTAGCCAATTCTGATAAAGGAACAGCTATCTTAAGTTTGCTTATTTCAGCCTCTAGATTGAAGGGTTTTTCTGTTTGAGTTTTAGTGTTTTGCACAGTTGGATTTTCTCTGTTTTTTGGATCTTCAATGTTTTTCTCTTTTTCATGAATAAAGTTCTGTTTTGAAGAGGTACCTGAACTAACTTCTACTGTCTCTTCTGCATTTTCCATAGGAGGAAATGTAGTAGATTGTTGTTTATTGATTGGTTGGTTGTCAGAGACATCTTCAATTATTGGATTTGAAGGGTTGGGAGTTATTCTAGACAAAATTTGTACTTGGGGACTGTTTTGTACAGGGGGAATGTTTTGTTTACCTTTGACATTTTGTTTTGTGGTTTTCTGTTTTTTATTCTCTGGTACATCAATCCTTCTACTTCTCAAGTTGTACTGTTTATGAACCTCGTAGATTGCTGTGTCATAGCCTTCCTTGAAATCAAAAGTCTCACCCGAATGAGTTTGGAACGTTTCAAGGATATGATTCTCTTGATCATCCTGGGATAGGAAGACTTCTGGTTCATCTTTGTCATCATCTACATTGTTTATTTCTACATCTTCTGCAGGTTCTTCAGAGGTTGAACCTTCAACAAAGTTTTCTTGGAAAGGTGGTCTAATGTTTTGATCAGGGACATTCTTTCCAATATTTTGGT
The DNA here is from genome assembly GCA_034641835.2 of Pinus albicaulis. Classification (NCBI taxonomy): domain Eukaryota; kingdom Viridiplantae; phylum Streptophyta; class Pinopsida; order Pinales; family Pinaceae; genus Pinus; species Pinus albicaulis. The sequence continues at coordinate 1,113,988,151 of CM076583.1, read as the reverse complement.
TCAGATTTCTTCTAAAGTTTGGGTTTCTTGCAACATTCTGATTATCAGTAGAAGACTTTCTTTCAATGGTTTCCACTCTGTCTCCTAATCTTTCCATACCTTTAATGATTACATCCAACTTCTTTTCAAAAGCTGAAGGTTCTTCATTCATAGGCATTCTTCTCTCTGCCCTAGCTCTGGCCCGTTTTTCTATCAGATTTGCTTCTACACTCACCACTATGCTTTGCATTTCCTCTAGCGTTTGAGGAGCTCTTTCCCTAAGGGAATAAGCTATATCGGAGTCAAAACCGTCCGGAAATTTAACCAACACGTTGTTGGGTGGGGGTCTTAGGTTTTGAGGAACTGCATTATATGATTCATTGAATCTTATGATGTAATCTTGTACGGTTTCGTTTGGTCTTCTTCTTAATTTCTCAAATTCTGATAGGATCTGGAGAGGATCCTTCTTTTTCTCCCATCTGTTCAAGAATGCCCTATACAAAGCTTCTAAATCAGCAATATTGTTCGGGGTAAGAGCCCTAAACCAAGTTCTAACTTCTCCAGTAAGACTCTGAACGAAAATTCTCATTCGGATATTATCAGTATCAATCTCATAAAACTCAAAGTAATCGGTCATCCTTTTGGTGTGTTGTTGAGTTGTGTAAGTACCTGATCCATCAAAAGGTGTGATCTTACTCTGGTAATCCTGAGGTAAAGCTGGAGGGTTGGCTGGTAACTGTAAAGGGGCATATCGATTAGCCATTGGAAGATAAAGTGGGATAACAGGAGTAGATGGTCTAGCAGGAGGAGAAGATGGTCTAGCAGGAGGAGATGGAGGAGTAGGGGGTGCAACAGGTGTTTGAAAAGCTTGGGAAAAAACAATTGAACTTGCAGAAGCTTCAGTAATTACAGAGATGTTTGAACTTTCTTCAAAGGTTTGCTCGGTCTGAATGGAGTTATGCAATTCTCTGTCAAGATGATGTGAAACAAATCTGTATTGCAAATCCTCAAAGAACAAAGGATCTGGAACTAATCTAGATAATTCAGTCTCAGAAAAATTTACAAACAAAGATGTTTCAAATCGTGCATCAAAAGGAATATCATCAATATAAATAATTTTCACAGGACAAGATGCAGATCTAGAAAGTGGTCTAGAACTTCCTGTACTCTCTTGACTTCCTCTTTCAGAACTTTCTTGACTTCCTTGTCTTCTAAGAATCCTAGGAATCAGATTTGGATTTTCAAATATTGGTGGTGGATTGGGGTCAGGGTTTGACCTAGTATGTCGAATCCTTTCTGAAGCCAGTTTTCTTAGACTATGTGTTTTTTGGATTTTTTTTTTTTATTTTAATTGAAAAAATAAATACAACTTCTACAAATTCTTCAAGAAATAATGATGTATGGTTAAAATTTTCTCAAAGATCTGTTTAAACTAGAGAATCTGATTGAAAATTTTTGAAACTAAAGTCCAGTATGTAAGCTAAATCAGAGATAGACTGAAGCAGCTTTTATTTACTTTTGCATTTGCAGAGCAAAAGAAATTTCAAAGGCTTCCTGGCTGATCTTCAGACTCTGTCTATAGCTTATAAATGAACAATAAAATTGATTCAGATCCCCAGTATGGTCGCCACTATGTTATCACTCAGGTTTTCCTAGAAGTTGTGTAAGAGGAAAGTATACCCGAGGTAACCACAAACCAACCTTTTAGATGCAGAATCTAGCCAATCTGCATCGAGAGAGGGCTCTCTCTTTATGATTTATCTTTGTTCTTGAAAGGTTTTAGGCTAGTTATAGATTCAAAGTTTGTTTTGGGAAAATGGTGGAATCCACAAACTAAGGGCAAGGTTGAGAGCTTTCAGTCCATTGGGCTATGGAGTCAAAGGATGGCTTTATTGGATTTCTATTCTAAGCACAAGATGGTATTACAGGGCAAGATAGCTAGACAGAGAACAATCCTTAAAATTTAAAGTGGATGGGATGATCTTGAAGGGATGAAAGGCAGCTAAGAATCTTTCACCATGTTCAAAAGAGAGAAATGAGATGACTACAAACAAAGAGAAATGAAGGATTCTTTATTACAGTAATCAACAGTGTTTAAATTAGCGAAGCAGGAGCATTTAAGAATTCATGCTTATAGCTAATTTAGAAGAAAACATTAAGAACAATCACATTTGAAAACAGAGTACAATTAAGCAAATTCTGTTTCAATCCTTTATGTAAATTATTCAGAAATGGATATGATGATATTATAAACTAATATAAAATTTCAGACAAAGGGTAGAAACACTTATTGAACTGTAGTCCAACACATGAATCCTGCAACAAGTCCAATGCTTTAAATCGTCATCCAGTAAGCCACAAGTAAATTTCTCCAAAATCTTTTATTCCGAAAATCTCAATGTTACAGCAGAGTAATAGAATCCACCCTCAACACTCTCTTTGAGGGTTTATTTATACACAAAATAATCTTAAACAATCATACACTATCTTAGCCAATAATCTAGGCTGACTTAAAGCATAATTTACAGATAAACAAGAGACAAAGGGTCTCGTGGATAGGATAATGGGCAACTGCCGATGTGCTGTTCCTTTTTCCGTGGATGTGCTGGAGGTAAGTGCTGAAATAGTGCTCTGTGCTGTCCCTTGCGTATTTCTTTGGCTTGTTGGACACTCTTTATTCTCACGGATACTCTTTAACCTTTTCACCTTATACTCTTTCATCTGTCTTCCTGTTTTTACCATTTACTTGATAGTAAAGATAAATTCTCATCCTGAAAACAACTTTTATAGAATCTCCAACATTTCCTGCCACCATTGATCATCTGGTATCATAGTTCTTCTGAGCTTTCTTAAAGTTTCATCTGCTTCAGTAAGTTTATAAAAGGTGGGCTCATTCGGAAATAGATACTTTATTTCATGTTCCAGATGAAATAAATTCCTCACTTTATCATAAATACTTTTCCCAGTTGGTAATGTCGATTCTGATGAGCTAGTAGAACCAACAACTGTCTTTTTAGCATGAGCCTTTATTCTCTTCTCATAGGTTTCCAAGTCTAATATTTGATCTTCTGTGAGCATGGGACTTGGTAACCCACTATCCAGCAAAGCTTGAAATTTCTCTCTGAAAATGTTGATATCAACCAAAATGTCTGTGCACTTCCTTTCTAAATTTTGCATGAAAGTCCTCTTGGTAAAAACTCTCTTTGCTTCCAAAAATGTGCCTGTCCTGTCATCAATTCCTAACAATGCAAGCTGTTGTTTTGTTCTGGAATTCAAGAATTGAATGAGCTGACTGGCCTGTTCAGGCCTACCTCTCAATTCATTTCTGGTTCTATTTGTTTCTTCTTGGGCTATCTTAACTAACTCATTTTGCTCAAAAATAGCTTGAATAGAGGGCCAAATACCCTTTATTAACTCAATGATGTTACCCCAAAGAATGTCATTTATTTCATTTAAAGGCTTCTCCAATGAAAGATCTTTTTCCAAAGCCTGAACCAATTTTTCCAATCTTTTTATCTCCCTGGTGTTATCAGCAGCTGCATTTTTAGATGTGTCATATTTTTCCTCCAATTTTACTAATTGCAATTTAGTTTCTTGGAGTTCTGTGACCCTCAGTTGCAAACTCTCCATTTGTTTTATTAAGTCCTCAGAACTCAAGCCAGAAGTATTCACTTGAGATGACTGTATCTGCTGCCCTGTTGTTGTAGTACCTGTTGTTGAAGTCTGCTTGATAGTTTCCTGTTCCTGCAATGCTTTTTCCAATTCCTTTTATGTTTCATTTAGTCGCTCAGTCATATTTAGGAGCAACTCCATCATTTCTTCCTGTGAATTCCCTTTTATAACTTCTTGGGTCTGAGGGTGCCTCAAGGCTGGTAGTTTTAGCTGTTTTCTGAGTGCAGCTATATCATCCTCTTTCTTCTTTATCAATGCCTCAATACCTTTAATGTCTTTGGGATTGTGACCCAAACCAATGATTATCTCTTCTAACGACTTTATTCTATTATCTTTGGCCTGTGAGGAGGCCTTCTCAATTTTCAATTGTGCAGTAGTGTTATTCAAAGAATCCTGCAGCGTTATAGCTGCCATGGCCTTGTTGGTGAGAGTAGAATAGACCATTTCCCCAGTTTGTCTATGTAGCTCTATCTGGTCCAGGGGATGGATATCCTTTGCTAAAACTTCAAAATTTGTTCTGATGTAATCTGCTGCTGAAGTTGGCTTTGGCACCTTTGCTTTGAAGTGGCTCATCAGCATTTTACCTTGTGAAAGGTCAAACGCTGACATTAGCCTTTCTTGATTATAGGGAGCCATCTTCATATATTGATCATATACCTTCATTTTCAATGGATCATTCTTTGTTTTAATATTAATGAAGGTTCTTTTAATATCTCCAGTGTCTGTCTTTGGCGGTCTGAAAGAAGATACTTCAGTGCTTAATTGCTTTTGTGAAGCTTTACCTTTTTGGCTTATGTTTGTTTCACTTGTTGTGCCAGTTTGCTGACTATCTTCCCTTCCATCATCAAATACTTCATCTATAATTTCTGCATCTGGAGGTGGATCAGATTTGTGTTTTTTAGTCTGATGTACCTGTGAGGCCCCTTTTAGAGGTGTGGTATCTGGAGCCAGCCTCTTTTTCCCTATTTCCACATTTAATGGAGTTTGCATCTCTGGAACTTGGATGTGCTTTGCTGGTGTGGGAGAAGCCTGTGATTGTTCCGGTGCTTTGGAAGTCTGTGGTTTTTCCGCCATGACCAAAGTTTCAATAACTTGGATTACAGGTTCCTTTCCTTTACCCTTGGGTTCTGTTGCAACTGATGGACTGCTTTCCTGTAATGCTTGCTGTAGAGTGGCTGCTGAAGATGTGCCAATGTAGGGTACCTGCATTTGACCACACATTTCTAGGTCAAAGTTCTTCTCAACATCTTTCATAATTTTATTCATTTTGTCTGCTTCACTTTCTTCCTCAACAAGAGTTCCTTCAACCCATTCATCTTGATTTGCATACTATTCTAGATCAGGAATCTTGTGGTGTATATAAGGAGATGATTTATTTTTTAATCTCTTTTCACAAATAAAACCAAAGGGGTCATAAGGAACCCAACGGAAAGATGTCTGGAAGTTTTTCTCTAATAGATTTTTTGCTTCTCTCTCAGCCTCCCTAGAATTGCAGATGAAAGGACCTAATTGGCTTTTGATCCTTAACTGAGTTTTCTTCTTTACATTACAAAAATGGATCACATCTGAATTGTTCATTTTCCTGAAGTATTCCAAGGAAAAAATCCTCATTGGTACATATCTGGGTAACCTGAATGGATGTAATTCACATCCATAAATCCTGATGACTGTATGGTTTTGATACAAATACCAATCCCCAACCTTATAACTCTTTGACAGTTGCAAGGTCTTTCTAATTTCATTGCTGAGTCTTGGGGGAGAAATTCCTGTTAACAAAGTTGTTGCAGGATATACAAACTGATCAATGAAATTCTGAGTAGGAGTAGGGAGAATTAGAGGAAAAATGAATGATGGGGGACCAAAATATGACTGACCTGGGATTTCCCTTGGCATCAAGTTTCTGTACAGGGAAAGGGAACCTTTCTGACTGATAGAAGATCATGAGATGATAGATAACTGAGGAGTACTTAAAAACTTTTTCAGTATCTAGCCTTAAGAATTGATCATGGATTTTGCTGGCTATGAAGGAAGCATAGTCATATTTGATCTCAGGAGGTTGCCCAGGAGTAAAAATGGATAGCAAAGCCAAGGTTATCTCATCCACATACTCACTGGTGTTGAATCCTAAGACAAAAGATATTATATTTACAATGAGCCTTCCCAATGTATTGAAATAGTAAAAACCATAGGGGGGAGACCCTTTTGGCTGATGCTCAGGTAACATGAAATGCTGGCACATGGATTTTAGCTTTTCTGGGGTTAATTTCCTGGTTTTCTCAATTAATCCTTCCATGGACAATGGTGCTAATTCTTGGTCTGTTTCAAAGTGTAACATGGCATTGATAGCCTGGGGAGTGATGGGAAACAGAACACTTTGATCAGGAGCTAATACAGCCCTCTGTGTGGGATCATAGTTTGAATGACAGTAGTGAATGATTTCTGGGAAAATAAGGACTGAAGGAATGAGATACCTTGGGAGATTGGATTCCCACAACCCTATGAGATCTTGCCCCTTTGAGTATTCGTCTCTGCAGTGACAATAGCTCAATAGGGGACTTTCATCAAAATGCAGGTCTTTAATTTGGAAATATTCATCTATCAGAGGTAAATAGTCTAATTCACGGTGAGGAGCATTCAATGGGGTGATATTCAGAGCTGCCGGGACCTCCATTTTGGTTCTTGTGGATTCAAAATGGAGGTTTTTGTTTTTCCTTATAGACCGGATGGGATTTCTGAAATGGAGGAAATTGGCTCAATTTGGTGGTTCAGGGAGAAACTATACAGTTTTAAAACCTCTGGAAAAGGCTCAGTGATGATTTTTAATCACTATTTCAGCGAAAAACAAAGAACACTGAGTTTTATTTGCAGTCGGGGCGGAAAATGATAAATACCTGCTTTTAGATGGAAACTGGTTCTTTAACAGGTAACAGGCAATGGCGGGACTGTTCTTCAACACGGGCGCAGCGGAATCTTGGAGTAAATTGGTCAATTGCAGTGGAAATTTGAAAATCGCAGCGGGAGCTCTGTCGTTTTCAGAATAATGAAAATAACTGAAAAAAACACGAAAAATGGCTTTATTCGCAAGTTAAAATTATTTTTTATTTTTTCGAGGTGATGACGTCATCGACGTACGGGGTGACGTAAGCCGGCAGTAAGCGGTAAGCAGTAAGTGGTATTCCCGCACCGCTTTTGATCGAGGATGGTTTTTATCGGAGGGGCAGCGATTCCACAGGTTTCTTGCCACGTGGATGGTTTGACTATTCAAAACCACCCATCCCCCGCTGGTTAAAAAACTTACACGGGATGGGCAGCGGGATCAACGCTGGCCGTTGATCTACGGCGGGGTGATCCGACGGATGAAAAAATGAGGGAACGTGTGGAGGATTAAGGTGTGGGCCCGTCGGGTTTTAAAAGAGTTTAACGCGGAATTTAATCACCCCGGGAGATTTTTAATAGGCGGAAAGGTTATTAACTAGTCCTGATGACTAATTAATCCCATGTGCATAATGAAAGGGGTTGCGGCGGGGGTTTGATTAAGTGGAATTCCATGTGGACAAACCACGGTGGCGCAAGACTTCTCCGAAGTTTTATTCATATTTTTGTGTTTTAAACATACGTATCGCATGTTTAAAGTTTTTATATATATATATTTTATTTATATGGTAACAAACAAATATTATTTAATTACCATAAGGGCGGGATTATAATATATTGATAATTTTAACCAAAGGGCATATAATGGGTTTTTATTATAAATGCGCGGGGATATAAAATACTTTGGTTAAAATTTTATAATAGGGGGTTTTTTGGGTTATTTATAAAAAGGAGTTATATACTTAGGACAGGGTTTTTTACTAGGGATTTAGTAAATAAAGTTAAACATTAATATGACAAAGGGACAAGGGAACTCAAAAAAATTTTGCACAACTAAGAAAGTGATCACTTTTGAAGTAAATTGCAATGTCTGATTTTCAACACTTAAACTTAGAATAGCAAATTATCTTGAGGGTTTTTTATGGAATTTTGCATGATGTTCCTAAGTAAAATGGGATTTTACTTAGGACAAGGTTAAAGATGGATGATTATAATGATGAATTATCTCAAGTACTTAGGTCTTTTTGATCATTAGGCCGAGGGTCCGGTCCCTCCAGAAGTCAAGGAAATGCCTTGAGCCCTTTTGATCTCCAAATACCTTAGTACTTTGGGGGAAATTAGTAAAACTTTTAAGGGAAAAAGTGATGAGGGAAGTTAAATGATTTTTAGCTTTGCTCGTTGTAATCTTCCAGTGTATTTCCTGCTTCAGTACTTATGATGAAAGTAAAGGATCAACAATATGTAGCAGCAACATTCATCAGATAACACTTTGCAGCACCACCTACCTACCCTATCTACTTAACACTGCCATTTTCTCTTCTTTATTAGGGTGCATTTAGACTTGCAAACCCTTTTCAATCTTTTCCTTTTTACATGATAAATCTATCTATTTCTACCCTTATTACATCCAAGGGCTCAGATTAAGCTGTTGAGCACCTTTTATTAACTCTACCTATCTACTCATCTGCCAAGATTAAACTGTTTGGTCAGATATTTATTCTCTAATCTACAACATGAAATTGAAATATGACTAAGCCAAGTTTAAACAGTTTGACTTATTCATGAATTGTGGCAAAGGTTTGACAAGCTGCACACAATTGCTTTATTACAAAAAATAAAATAGTAGTGGCATTTGGATTTGCACACTTTCCTTGGTCTATTTTTCTTGGGGTTCATTTCTTTCTCTTTTTTGACCACTTTTATTTTTCTCACCCTTTGATCTTTCTTTTAGGGTATACCCTCTTTACATTTTTTTTTAAATTTTTTGATTTTTTTGGTTTTTCAAGAATATGGAACACCTTTGCTCAAGAAAGAAGGTTTGAACATATTCCATGGTTTAATCAAGACAATTATGAAAGATGAAACCTATTGATATAGGAGGCTAACAATATTTACAATAACAACCACATTTTATTCAACCAACAAATAATCACAATGTATATGGAACTTTATAAATCCAAATCGATATAGTATTTACAATAATATTATACACATATGCACATTTTCTCAACCAACAAATAAAAGGATATGATGCTTGCATCCACAACAAGGCAATCTAGAGGCTCACACCTCCACCCTCAAAATAGTACCGGGATTCACCTCCTTCCCAGGAAGTCCAGAATCCACTGCCAAAGTCAAAGTCTGCATCCAATGTCCAACGATACAATCCCAGGCCATGTGTCCTCTCATTGAACAGTTACTGACTCATTGTTCCAGGGAACACTCCCAATGTGCATCTAATTCCATCTAGTAATGTTAATGTCCAAAACAAATACATCCCCAACCTTCCATTCTCTGCTACACATTACCTTAGGAAATCCGTTCACCCTCTTTCGTGTCATCAAACACCTTCCAAGTTCCATTAACACCCCCATCATGGGCAGTCCATCCCTTGGAAAGGCTTCCTCACATCGAAAGATACACAAACCAAGGCATATCCCCGCCTCAAAACCATCATACCAGTCATAACATGCTCATGGAAATCAATGGACACTATTGGGTACCAGTGTCCCACAATGGCCCTGCTTGTGAAGTGCTTTACCAACATACTGCTATATGTTCCAACATCTTTTTACTATTGTTGCTAATTCTTGCAGTTAGTTTCAACCACCCAACCAGGAATTTTCATGCTCTCCTGTACCAAGCACATATCTTCCATTAGATTCAAAAATAAATTGAAATAATTTTCACATCATACCTCATTGTTATCTCATCAATGAGGTACACTTGCAATTATGTTCACTTCCTGTCACAAAAAGTCAACTATATGTTTGATCAAATCATCATGTATAAGCATGTCATATCTGGTTTGCTCAAAACACAACCATCATAAATAAAAATCATAGATCATGTGTAACCATCATAAACCATAATCATAGATCACATGTAATCATCATAAACCAAAATCATATATCACATTGTTGGTTTGATTTGCGCTTGACCCGGGTTCAATCTATGGTGCACACCAAAAAAACCCTTGATCATCAGCCCTTTCAGCAATGACCTGCAAGCAGATCACAGTCTCACTTGAGGTGACTATGGGTGGTTGCAGAACCAGGTTTCTGCAACCTTGAGGGACTGCTTGATGTGGTCAATCTATTGTGTTCTTGTTATATTTTAACATACATAAAATTACTACGTTGTATAAAACCCTTCACTTCACCACATACAATAGAACATATTGTACAACATCATAAACTGTACAACTGTAACAACTGCTTTGAACAACTAATATTAAGAAAATAGATAATAAATACATAAAAACACAAAATATCGTTTCAAAACTTATTCTTATTTATTAATATGGATTGTTTAAGTACAATCAGCTCTTCGACCTACACACACAGCTAACCCTTAACCATAGAACTAACCCTTAACTATAGAAATAACCCTTAAATACAGATACAACACTAACCCTTAACCATAGAACTTACATTCAATATATTCAAACATGGCATTAAATCCCTTTTTATAGTATTACATCATTACAAAACCATGGTCCAAATACCATGGGCTCCATAAAACAAGAAAATCTAACCCAAACTCGTTAGAAAAAGGAGGGGTTTTGACACAACCCAAATCCCTTAAGATACCACGCAGTATATCCAAATTGCTTTTTTGCTTAGTGTACTTCACACTCCTCTCCTCAAAATGTGGATACTTAGCCAAAATATAGGCCAAGTTGGGTTGCACCCAAAAATCCCCCAACACTCACACGTGACTCGTCCTGAGTCACTTCACTTGTTTTCCCTTTGATCTTTGCTACTATGTTGTTTTAGGCATTGTTGAACTTTTGTAGCACCTCTGCGACCTACTTCTCTTGACTTGAGACTTCTTCCAATACTGCCTCTGTGACTGGTCCTGCAGTCTTCTTCAATGCTCTCTCTTCCTGTTGTCGAATCTCCTGGAGCTTCCCGTCCACCTGTTGTAACAACTGGAGAGCCTCATCCTGCCATGGTTGAGTTCACTCCACCAAAATTTTATCTTCTTTCCTAATTTCTTTGATATGCTTCTAAAGTGCCTTACCTTTACTGATCCTTGCGAATTTTTGTCAAATTAGTAAGTTCTTTGTTGTTGTCTTGATTTCCTCCAACTGCTTGTTCTTCTGTTGGATATCTTCCTCTATCTTCTATACATTTGGATCTTCCTGCAGCGAAGTCCAAATCTGCAAGGTCTCCTTGTTGAGCCTCAAAATTTTCCTTTCTTTGACATCCTTTCTCATCACTTTTCCTTAACTTTTTATACATCCATACACTCCAATAAATGATAAATGACATGTTTTGTCTCAGAGAATTAATTTTAATGATCTCTATGTCATATTTTGATGTTATTGTTCTTTGAATGGATTTTTGTAACTCAGCTACAGAATGCAACCTATTTTGCAACTAATTGTTGTTTCCGCAGCTACTTTTATGGTTTGATAGGGTCCGAGGAGAAAATAAAGAAATGAGCCACATGGGCATCTCCAGAATGATCCATATATGGATTTTGTCCTATCCACCTGGTCGAAATCAACAGAAAAAGGTGCATGTGATCGTGGTCAAAGTGCAGTCAAAGGACGCGATCCGAGAGCGAAGAAATCTTGATTTGCTCTGACGTAGAAAATCAAGAGTTAACCATTTAGAATTTGCTTCTATGTTTCGGTTGTAATCACCATATGTAGGCGGAATTATCTCTTGACAGTTACATTTAAGTTTTTTTAAATACCGATTGTTTGAAGACCAAAGACAGTTTTAATTTTCTGTAAACACTGTGTATGCTTTAGACTCTGTCCTTTTCCATAATACGAAGACCATGTTCATGGTTCCAGTTTCTTCTTAATGCACGTATAGTCTGCTAGGATCGCAACCTATTCTGTTGTAGAGGGCCCCTGCAGAGGACGAGGTTTTTCATTAGTTATCTTAGTTTAATTTCATTAGTTATGTTTTGTCAATTCATAAGTTAGATTTATATTGCTTTGCAGCTATTCTTTAGATTAAATTGTCCATAATTTCATAGATTAAATTTATCAATGCTTTCTTAGCATTATATTTAGAATGACTGTGTAATCTTTTGCTCTCCTAGAACATCTCAAGAAAGTAGATTCTTCTATTTTCCAATTGGATTATGTTTGAGGCATTAGAGCTCACAGTTGTTTAGTTTATTTACATGCCTAGATTAGATCCCCAGTTAAATGTATAATTGGATATTTGTAAATCATGCCAAGGATATGACCCTGTCATATTTCCAAATTGGATTCTTGAGTATTTAACCTATACAATAATTGAGTTTTCCTTTACATGAATTTACATTTCTTTCCTAGATTAGATCCTCAGTTAAATGTCTAATTGGATGCTTGTAAATCATGCCAAGAAGCCTTGATTTTGTCATACTTCCAAATTGGATGCTTGAGTATTTAACCTGTACAATAATTGAGTTTTCCTTCACATGTTATTTAAATGCTTTCTTAGATTAAATTTTTAAACTAAAGTGTAATCAATTGCTTGTAAATCATGTCAAGATGGTGACTCTGTCATACTTATTGAATGCTTGAGTAGTTGATCATACGATAGTTGTTTTTCCTTTGAATCTGCTTTCATTTATATTAGAATTTTCCTTTCAAATCTTAGTAATAAGATTCATAATTCAATCCATGGATTAGAACTAAATTAAGATAGATTATAATTAATTTTAAATTTCGGAAGCTCAAAGTCATTAGAGTAGATACTCTGTTTTTAGTTTAGATTCTAACCACCTAAAGTTTGATTCATTTTTTATGAAAATTAGAATAGTTAAAGAACACTTCCTTTTCTTCCTTATTTCAAAATTAGTTTTAACACTTAAACTTCATTAGATTCAGTTGATTCATTCCATATTTCTCATTGCTTAAAATTATAGACATAAAGAAAAAAACCCACAAAAAAACATAAAAATATACACAACGAAGTAAGAAGAAGGTTAACAAAGAATATATATTGCACCACACTTCATCAGATTACTAACCTTAGTTGATCATTTATGTTGAAAAATTTAAGAATTTAAATTGGCTAAACACTCCTCTAGTAATTTTGTGCACCCTACCACTGTCCCAGAGATGCTTGTTACTGTAGCCTTTAGGTCGATCTCCCTCTACTCCCATACTTCTGGGGGCGTGGTTGGCTGCAACTTCATTTGTAGCTCACTGATATTGAGCTCATTCTCAAAATGTACTTATGTAGCCTTCTTCTTGGATTCCTTGATTGCAAGGTTAAACTTCGCAACCTTGTCTTCTATTGGTTCCTCCTCGAGGACATCCATGTCTGGAATTTCTCTGCAAGTTGCTTCGACCACTTATTTCAACCTCTGTTGTTTTTGTTCTGCTTGGTCCTTCTCCTTGATTTCCTGGTCGAGTTGTTTCTTTAGCGCAACTCACTCTTATTCTATGTGAATATTTAACTGTGATGTGTGCTGCTCTCACTCCTTTAGCTCATTGATAATGCCTTGATGCAGGTCATGCAATACTGAAATTGGTAGTGCTACAATGTTCATATTGATCTTGTCCCAATTTTTTTCATGCTACTTTTCTTCGGCTATGTAGAACGACAGAGCTCTGGTAGGTATCTACATGATCCTCATCCCAAATGTTGTTTCTATCAATCTCTTTGGCCAGAGTGCTTGACTTATCAGCGCTAGTTTTCTAGCTATTTGCGCTAGAAGTTTTAGCTCTGTAATTCTCTGCTCAACACCTGTCAGGAGTGCGTCGTAGTGATCCTCGATTTTACCCCATGATTCCTCCACCACATCTTGACAATTTTCCCTGATTTCATCTATGTCCCCATTAGTAAGGACCAATAGCATTATTCCCTTTGACTTATCTGCCTTCTTCTTCTTCTTACTCCTCGGGGAAATTTCGTTTTGTATCTTTGTTTTGCCTTTATCTATCATTGTCTTCTCCTTGTCCTACTCATCGCCTCCAAGAGGATCTGGTTGACCCCCGTCATGCTCCTAATCCTAATATTTCTCATACTGCTCTTTTTCCTTGTATTTTCCACTTGGGCCTCCATGCTCTGATGTTTCTTCATCCTTCTGACTACCCTCTGCTTCTTCCTCCGCCACATTCATCCATTCTATGGGCCGCTACTGTATCAATGTAGCAAGATCATCTTCAGTGACTAAGTATGGTAGAGGATGCCATGTGTTCATTGTATCCTTCAGGGTCGGTACATATATTCTATGGAAGTCCACCTTGAACTTTGCAAGGACATTATGTTGTCGGTACAGGCTTTGTGATAGTCAAGGAAGTTGTTTCCCCAATGTATGTAGATCCGTGTGGTACAATACAGAGAAAACTCGGTTCTCATGTGCTCTCGACAGCTCGTTAGTATGCCATAGCGAGGCGTACCACGCTGCTTCGCACATATCTTCTTCTACTGGAGGAAATTGTGAGTCCTCTAGCTACTTCCATGCCAACGTTGTGATGATCAAAATTATCCATGCATAGTGAAAGGTTAAACCTTTCTCTTGGGCTTCGTGTAAATTATCCAAAAATTCTCTACATAGATACACACTCCAGTTGTATTGGACCCCTTTTTTGCATTGTGTAGCTAGTGAAAATATTTTTGTGGGGAATTCTCTAGCTATAAATTTCCACATAATATTCCTAGGCAAGATATGTGTGGGGAAGCGTAATCCTTGGTCCTTGATCGAATTTATATCGTAGCCTCGCCTTCCCTTTACCAATTCGAACTTCTCCTTCATGCTCTATGTTATTACTTTGTCTTAATCCTTAACCAAAAACTCTTCGGTGGGATCCCTTCCTTGGTATGGTAATATGGTAATCCTTGATATTAGAATTTCATCAATGGGGATCCTCTTCCCCATCCAGAGGCATCCATTGTGTAGCGGCACAAGAAATTTTCTTACGTAGGCATTTTTGGGTATACTTCTGCCAAAGTGTGGCACATTCATCATGTTCAACAATCCAGACCACTCCAACCCTCTCACACACTTATGTGGCTCCAATTTTATCTCTCTGCTCTCTGGATAATGGACCTGCTTTAGGTATCTACTTGGTGTGAACTACAAATATTTGTTCCGGTCATTGAAGTCTGAATTTGTGAACTTTAGCTTTGGGATTTTTCCTAGAAGCTCTCTCTCTCAAATGGAACTTTCTCTGGTATCAGTTGTGTGAATGTGCCATACTTTGCATCTTTGGAGTCCTTCATGGGTTTAGCATCTATTTTCCTAAGTGGAAATTATGGTTGCAGTAATGACATAATTTTTTTTTTCCACCTGTCTCCATCTATTTTTGTTATGTTTCCTCTTCGCTATCTTCAACAGGTTAGGTTGTGGATTAGTAGGTTTCTTATCTTGCTTCTTCTTTGTTCTTAATCCCTTATTTTTATTCTTTCATGATGATATTCGGTGCGAGAGAGGTGATGCTGCGGTTGATAGCAATGTTGTGGGTGCAGTAGATGGTCCTGTGGCTTCCATGATACCTTCTATACCTCTCTCCTTAAAGATACAGATGAAAACTTCTACAATTTATCAAGACTTTACGATTTTTGAGCTCTCTGACAACAAAGTGCCAAAATATTGGTAGGACGTGAATTTTTATAAAGCTCCTAATCTTCTAACCCCATCATTAGATCACATCTTGTTCGGATCTGGTTCATTAACTCCATATCTCTTCTTGGATATTTTCCAAACTGTCTCCATAAATGCGATTTTTTGCTCCTCTAAATTTTTTTTTCCCGTTTAACGGTCATATTGTTCCATCAAACTTCGACGCACCCTATATTGTGGCGAACAACCCTTCTTACGTCACAGATCCTGCGAACTCCAACATAATCCAGAATGTAGTGAAGCAACTTCCTTTGTCGAGGCTTTCTCTCTGCAAAGTAGTTTATAGTCAAAGGTCCACTTTCAACTGCAGGTGGCACTAAGACTTTCCTCCTTTTTCTTATTTAGTATTAAGCTGTAGGGGCAGGGTTGTCCCTGTACAGCTTCAACCTATTGTCCTTTACCCTTCCCTTTATCAATTCTCCATTCAACTTCACCAATTGAACTGTGCCTCCATCAGTAATATCCTTTATAATATATGGGCCCAACCAATGTGTTTTTAAGTTTCCTAGAAATTTTAAAAACTTACTTTCATAGAGGAGAACAAAGTCTCCTACCTTGAACTTATTTTGTTTGATATATCTGTCATGCCAAACCTTCTCTCTTGATTTTTTCACACACTGATGGAATCCTGCTATAAATTTTTCTTTCCAAAGCAACCAACTGTAACATTCTTTCCTCCATTGTTTCAGGGTCTGCCATATATGTGAAGGTTTAAATCCTCAAGATATGCATCTTATATTCCATGGGAATCACAACTTCTTGTCCATATACCAACTTGAAGGGTGTCTAACCTGTCAACTTCTTACATGTGGTACTGTAATCCCATAACACATTTAGAATTCTTAGATCCCAGTCATCTATGTTGAAATTGCATACTTTGGTGAGTGCAGTCTCCAAAATCTTATTAAATGCCTCCAATGTCCCATTGGCCTAAGGGTGGTAAGGAGTACTCTTCTAGTGATAGACTTGAAACTCCTCAGTTAATGCTTCAATAGTCTTATTTAGGAAATGTGAGCCTTGGTCACTCATCAATATCTTCGAACACCCAAATATAGATAGTATATACTCAAAAATAAAATTTGTTGCAGTGTATGCACTGCAATTCCTTACTGGTTGTGCTTTGGCCCATCTTGTCAAATAATTAGTTGCAGTTATTATGTACCTCGCACTAGTCTTCTTTCCAGGTGGGTTGATATGTCCAACAAAATAAATAGCCCATTTTCCAAAAGCCTACAATGTTACTTGTGGAACTAATGGCATCTCATCTCTTCTAGAGAGATTTCCTATTCTTTGACACACATCACATGCTCTACAATATTCCTTTGCATCCTTTTTTAATGTTGGCCACCACAATCATTATCTTAATATCTTCTGTACAATAGCCTTTCCTACATAATGTCTAAATGTAGTGTGAAACTGTATTATTGTTGTAGTTGGATCCAAGTTTACAATGACAACAATCTTCATAGGGTCCACCATGATTCCTTTATTGCACACAACATTTCCCAACAATATACCAAAAAGCACACAGAATATGCACTTATTCATATTCAAAGAGATATGATGTTTTCTAAAAGTGCCAAGCATTAGCCTTAAGCTCCCAAAATGTTTGTTCAATAGTCTAAATGCTTTCCAGACATCAAAATATACCTCCATAAAATTGTGAATGTACTTCTTAAAAGTTGCAACCACCACTCTGGAAAATATAGCAGGGGCATTATTCAACCCAAAAGTCATTACTGTATACTCATATGAGCCCCATTATATATCAAAGGTTGTCTTGTGCTGATATTTAGGTGCAATTATGATATGATGATATACTGAAAATCCATTTGTAAATTAATAGGCTTCCTGGCCTCCTACATTATCCAATACTTAATCTGTGAAAGGGGTTGGAAAAGGATTGTGTAAGCATGCATTGTTCAACTCCCTCAGGTCCACACATAGTCTAATTTCTCCTTTTTTCTTCTTTTCTTGCACCACCATAGGACTTATCCATTCTGATTCTTCGATAGGTTCAGTAATTCCTGTTGTTATCATCTTATCAAGTTATAGCTTCACTTTCTCCTTGTACTTTGGGTTCAACCTATAAGGTATCTTCTTGACTATTTTCATGTCAGGTTTCAGGGGAATATCCATGACTCCCAAATCTCCTAATATTCCCTTCATATCTGAAAATTTGATGGGAAACCGTTATGGATATTCATGCAGTAACTTTGTCACTTTGTTGACTATCTCTTCGTTCCATTAATTTCCTACTGTTGCAAACTTGGGCTCTTCTTCTGATCCAACATTCACCTTCTTGGTCTTCAATGGTTGTGTGATATCTGACATCTCTACATTTTTTCTATGTACTTCGCGGTTCCTTTATGATTCTTCTATGTCGATGTTTTGGGGGTCTTGTTCTTATTCTGCAATAATATTATAGCATTCTAGTGCATACTCTATCTGCGCAGCCCAATTAGGTTTCTTCCATGTTAGTGTGGCTACACCTTCAAAGATATTCTCCTTTACTATTTGAAGGGTTGAATCTATGTGTCGACATTCATCCTCAAAACTGAATGTTAGTATAAACCCATCAACTAAGTTTTCCTAGTTCCTAGTACCATGTTGAAACTCTGTTTCCATGTACTAATTCATAGGAATTGTCTCAAATGCGTGAATAAATCCATGTACCCATTCCTTCTTTGGAATCTCCTTCCATGTTGTAGTGCAGAGCTAGATATGCTTTCTGGGTACAGTTTCACCGTCATATTTATCTTGTATTTCTATTTCCATTTGTCCAAACTGGATCCACGTTAATCTTCAACATACTTGCTAATATCCTATATTTTTCTTGTGTGTGCCCTGTTATCACTCTCCCCAACTTCCCAAGGCTGAAAATGGGATTGAAGAAAGGTAACAACAAACCAGGCTTTAGGTCAGGTAGCTAGCCCTACCAGTACCAAAGGGGGCTCTCTCATTGTCACTTTCACAGTCAAAGGAATGACTATGTATCTAATGATCTGAGGCTAGGTATGTAAGATGATCAGTAAATAGGATTTGTTTGATAATTTTAGGGTTGGATAGAAAAGTCAGTGAGAAGACTGTGTGTAGGGTTTTTAGGTCTGAATTCCAAGGTCAATTTGCAGAGAATATGTGAGGCTAGATAGGTAGTTTGAAAGCATGTTTAATAGGTCGTTGAGTATAAGATGAATTAAGAAAGAGTATGAATGATAATTGAGGTGAATTCATTCATTTAGAAGAAAATAGACATACCAATGTAAACTTTGTCTAAAACAGAGCATGAACAAGCATGATTTCTGCTCATAAACTTACAAGATAAACATTTATGAAAGAAGAAGATATATCATTTAGCATGAATAGATAAAAATACATAAGAAGAAAAAATTCTCCAATGCATACCACAAGTATCTCAATGCCAGAACATACAAATCTTGTCTCTGATCTAGATGATATGGAAGATCACATTACTGCATTTCTATTTATAAAGAGGGATCAACAAAATGAAGAAGAAAAATTGGCCATTATATTTGAAAGCATTTCCCTTCCTTTTGTTGATCAACAAGAGGTAACGTTTCATGATTTTCAAGACCCCTTGGGAAGTCTTTTGGAAGCATCAGAAAGATTGAGTTGGTTTTCTTCGCCAACATAGATATTGGGTTCAGTTTTCAGTTGGGGTTGTCATTACCACAACACTTTTCTTTTGTGAAGTGTAGGAGGAGCAAGAAATTAGATAGCCATTTGCTTTCATGGTTTCACTAGATCTTAAACTTCACTTGATCAAGTGATTTATGGATCATTTATAGTAGGTAAGGTGCAATGAATAAGCTCAACATTCTGAGCATATTTTTTAGTGTCATTTTCTAGTAGATTTTTCAATTGATGATGTATAGTTCAATTTTCAGTTTGATTTGAATCAATTTTAGGGTTGTGGTTGCAGTGACTCCATTGCCCAATGGATGAGGCTACTTTTTCTTACTTCGTCTACGCTGTTATTGACACCTATTGAAGGAGCTTCCATCCCCATCTAGAGCCCATGTTAGTTTCCAAATGTTCAGTGATCAAATTTACTCTCTCAGGTTTACTTAGTAGTGGTCCTAGGTTAAAATTTCATGTTTCAAGTCAGTTGTGAAATAAAATTTTGTTCATTGAATATGTCTAGGTCTGAAATGCTACTCCCTTCACTCCATCCATGGTCATAATTATTTCAGAGGTCATGTAATCCATCAGTCATCTATGTTCTGAGGTCATTCACCACACCTTCATTTAGGTCAGAGTCTAGGTCTCATTTGTTTCGCCACCATAAGAGTCAATTATGTCATAAAATAAAGCGAACAAAATCTCATTTTCACCATACAAGTCATTTTCATATGGAGTTATAAAAGATAGGGAAATAAGTAAAGACTCCTCTCTTCTCACCATCATACTCCACAACTTCCATGGGTTGAATAAAAATAAGAAAATTTATGCCAACACTACCTATGCTATGCTCATGGGTGTGTTGTGCAAGCGCTGCGTAGGTGCTGCGCTTTTGGTGTTTGAGCTCTAAATTAGTTCCCTAAGGTTCAAAACCACTAAAAAAAGGTTCATACACTTCCTAAACAGTAAGTGGACATCCTCCATACCTCTCTCAAGTCAAAATTCATCAACAAATGAGTTGTTTCCTTCATTAGGTTACCTCCACTACATTTTTGGTGTTTTTCATCTTTTGTTTGTTTTAGATTATAAAACCCTAATATAACCATATAAAGCCTTCATATAACCTTCATACACCATACCCTAACATCTCCTATCACTCACAACCATCTTTTCCATCTATTTTATTAAAACCCTTATTTTCACTACATTTTGGCGGAAAAACTAGTGAAACCTTGTGTTTTGACCTTTTGGAAACCTTTCACATGCCCATTCCCAAAAATTCCACTTGAATCCTGTAGCCAACATGTCACCATACCTCCCAAAATTTTTAGGGATTTTTCCCTAACTTTCTTCCACTTCATTTTTGTCCCTAAAACCACTCTACCTTTATCCCCTGTTTTCCTAATTTTCCACCTTCCCTATCCACTACATCAAGCTAGGGTTTTCCTTGTTGAAAAATATCATGGAGGGTGAGAAGAAGGTACATAAGGGAGGTCACAATTTTAGGTTTGATCCAACTTAGACCCATGGTATCATTTTTAGAGCTTCGTGATCAAGCCAGGGTTTACATTGCAC
Organism: Pinus albicaulis; assembly: GCA_034641835.2. Taxonomy (NCBI): domain Eukaryota; kingdom Viridiplantae; phylum Streptophyta; class Pinopsida; order Pinales; family Pinaceae; genus Pinus; species Pinus albicaulis. Next base: position 1,113,967,607 of record CM076583.1, on the reverse strand, counting down.
ACAAGGACAATTTGGATTCAAAATCACTTTCTAAAGTAATGGAGATGAATTTTACGAAAGTGAAAGAGGTTTGTGTTAATAATAGCCCAAAGAACAAAAACCTCCTTCAGTTTATGCACAGGTGTTATTTTTTGATAGAAATGCTCAAAATATAGTTGCTCTAGGTCATTTTCTACAATTTTGGACATGTTGTCTTCAAATCAATTGTTTAGGGTTTTGGAGCAGGGGTTTGCAGTGCTTGATGACTCCATTATGTAGCATACATCCTAAGTTTTCAAAAAATACCACTTGCAGCCCCAAAATCATTTGGGAAGCCGTCTAAACTCCCTCTCACAGTAGGTAGTACACTTTTGCTTAGAGTGCGCTACACTTCTGCAAAATTTGAGCAATTAACTTCAAACTTGGATTTCGAGCTAATTGTAAAGTATTTTGGAACAATGGAGGAGGTTATTGTTCATAACATGCCAAAGAAAAAAAACCTCTATCATTTTTGAAAAACCATTATGGGTAGATAGATATTGATCCATATTTTAGCCCTATTTTTGCAGAATTTTGGAAATTCCTTTGTTACATTTCCGAGCCAATTGTTACGCTTCTGTGAAGTGTTGTTACACTTCTGTAAATTGGTTTTTCACCTCCAAAAAGGGTCCAAAATTAGGTTTTTGACTTCAAATATCTTCAAACAAGCTCAGGGCTTGTGACCACTACTCCTTGGACCTCTCACAAATAGTAATTCACTACTCTCATACCCTCCCTTGGTCAAGATATTGAGTTTTCAAATCATTTTCATGCTTACTCTAATTTCTCCATATCTTATAACTTCTCCATGACATAGAAAGACTTAATTTGAAAAACCCTAACCCACACCTCTCATATACCTCGTCCTCACATCTCCCATCATCCGTATCATCCCTAACATGTCATTTTCACCAAACCCTAGATTCTAGCAAATTTTCACAGTGAAAAAATTGGAAATTTCCTGTGTTTGCTTGATTTCATCACCCTCCTCACATCCATTTACCCTAATTACACCCACAATATGAAGCTAACACACAACCCAATCTACTGAATTTTTTCTATAATTTTCCTTAGCTCCATGATCCTTCATCTCACCCTCTAAACCTACACTATTCCTACACTCTATTTTTCTAGATTTCACTACATATAATCATTCCACCAAAACACTAGGGTTTTCATCATTTAAATGATAAAAAATATTGAGAGCGAGAATAAGAGCTTTAAGGGAGGGCACCACCTCAGGTTAGAACCCTTCACAATGCATGAACTCAATGCCTCACCCTTGGCTAGAAGATGTTTTGAGAGGACTGAATGCTTGAGGTTATGTGAGAAAATCAAATGAAGCTTAAAGATAAGGATAGCTTGGAATTGTTGGCTGAATATTCCTTGGTTGTTTATCCCATCACTCACAGGTGATATTGAACCAATTTTGAGAATTTTTGAATATTTTTGGTATTTTTTGTGATTTTTGCACAATTCTGGAAATTCCTCCTCACAAAAGAGTAACAAACTTGTGTTACGCTTATTTTGGAGGCATCCAAATAATGATTTTTTTACATGGATTTATGCATTTTGATGAGTAAATTACTGATCAAGAACCCCTTTGGCATGACAAGCTTTAATTTTGGAGAAAAATCCTAAAAAATCTATGTTACGCTTTTGGAGTAACCTTGGGGGAATGGATTTTTGGAGGCCTTCCCATATGTCATTTTGAAAAATTCAAGATGTTATAGAAACTAGACACAAATGAATATTTGACCATTCTTTTAGAAGTGGATTTGGACTCTTAAAAGTGCCTCAAAATTTCCTGCTAACTTATGTTACGCTTCTTCAAAATTTTGTTAACATTTTGTCAGAAATCTTACAAATCAGCATTGGATTCCTAAGGACACTTGTCAAGCTCAGAAAATGTCACAAATTCGAGGTTTTTTTGTCCTATGATTTGGAATTAGAGTTATTGAGTCGTTTTTTACCTCCCATCATGAGGGAATATGCAATTTAACATAAGGGACAAACACTCCTAGTTCATAGCTGAAATTCAGGGAATGGTTTCTAACCTCCCTAGAATCTAGGAAATGACTCATATTTTGTATTTATGATCCATTTTGGATGGGATTTAGACTTGATGAGGTGTCATAGTCCATATGTTCTATAAGTAGCCCCTCTTTAGTCTTTTTTGGGGTTGGATAGTCTTATTTTGCAGTGGAGCTCTTGTAACCAGCAATTTGGAATGAAATCAGAAACAATTTGTAAAACTTGTGGTGAGATAATTGTGGTATGAATTGGAGCATATTTTCTTCTTATGTATGTTTATCTATTCATGCTAAATGATATTTCTTATTCTTTCATATATGTTTATCTTGTAATTTTATGAGCATAAATCATTCTTTTTCATGCTCTGTTTTAGACAAGGTTTACATTGCTATGTCTTTTTTCTTCTAAATGAATGAATTCACTTCAGTGCTCATTCATACTTTCTCTTCATTATGGGAATTTTGAGGTTTAAAATGGGCCTCCTAAGAAAAATGTACAACCAAAATAAACTTTATAAGAACCAATAGGATTCAAGATGATGATGTCAACCATGGGGGATGATTCACCATATTTTAAGTAAAAGGGTAAAAAAATTAAAAAATAATAAAATAATAAAACCATTTTTTCAACTTGTATTTTCAACTTATCTCCCAAAGTTTTTACTCAAATTTCGAGTGGGAGTACTTATTGGATGAAAAATTTAATTACTCATATAAGGAGTACCCTTGTTGCATACTTTCGATGGACCTTCCTATGAGAAAAATGAGAAATATATGAAAAAACGTGATTTCAATCACGATTTTCATGTATTTATCATTTTCATGTAGCAGGGTCAATCGAAAGTATGCAACATGGGTACTCATTGGATGAGGAATTAAATTTTGCATCCAATGAGTACTCCCGCTCGAAATTTGAGTAAAAAATTTGGGAGATAAGTTGAAAATACGAGTTCAAAAAGTAGTTTTTTATTTTTTCCCTTTAAAATTTGATGATGTAATCAAATCTTATTTTATTATTTCCACTATTATTTTATAATTCCCTTAGGAGGCATATTTTAGACCTCAAAATTCCCCTAATTATTTCATCCTATACTCAATGACCTATTAAAAATTCTTTCAAAACTACCTATCTAGACTCACATATTCTCTGTAAATTGGCCTTGGAATTCAGACCTAAAAACCCTACACACAGTCTTCTCACTGACTTTTCTATCCATCACTAAAAATATAAAACAAATCCTATTTACTGAGCTTACATACCTAGCCTAATATCATTAGATACTCATTCATTCCTTTGACTGTGAAAATGACAATGAGAGAGCCCTCTTTTCAGCCTTGGGAAGTTGGGGAGAGTGATAACAGGGCACACACAAGAACAATATAGAATATTTGCAGGTATGCCAAAGATTAACATGGATCCGGTTTGGACAAGTGCAAATAGAAATACAGGAGAAGTATGATGGTGAAACTAACCCAAGAAAGCATATCCATCTCTGCACTACAACATGGAAGGAGATTCCACAATAGGAATGGGTACATGGATTTATTCACACATTGGAGACAATTACTATGAATTAATTCATGGAAACAGAGTTGAAACATGGTACTAGGAACTGGGAAAACTTGGTTGATGGGTTTATACTAACATTCAGTTTTGAGAATGAATGTCGAGACATAGATTCAACCCTTCAGATAGTAAAGGAGAAGATCTTTGAAGGCGTAGCCGCACAAACATGGAAGCAACCTAATTGGGTTGCACAGATATAATATGCACTAGAATGCTATAATATTACTGCAGAAGAAGAACAAGACCCCAAAAACATCGACATAGTAGAATCAAAAGGGAACCGCGAAGTACGTAGACCAAAGATAGAGATGTCAGACTCTCACACAACCATTGAAGACCTAAAGCCTGGTCTATGGTTACATTTCTTCAATCCTATTTTTAGCTTTGGGAAGTTGGGGAGAGTGACATGCCCCACCATCTAACAAGGGTAGAACTTAGGGTTGTATCCAAAGCTAACATTACTTTATCTTCTGGTACCCTTTCTTCATAATCATTAAGAAAAGTTTCTACATTACCCAAACCATCATAATTTGGTAGTTTACATACCTCAGATGTCATACATCAAACTACTTTCGTTATTCTTGCACAACGATTTCTGGATATTTCATGCAATTTGTTCTACAAATTCTCTAGTTCTTCCTCTGAATTTGATGTGCGTGTACTATCATGATCCCATCTCAACTTTCCATCTGCAGTAGGGTTAGTATAATCTTCTTCCTAGGTTTTCAATTGATAGATGTTATCTATGTCTACTACATTGTATTCTTCTCTCACTGGCTCTGTATATCTTACTCCTTATGATGGATCTAAAGGAACAGTCGCCATCATATTTCTTCCTTAAAATATCATTTTCCTCTTCTTTAGGTTGATTATAGCTAGATTGTCAATTTCCTAATTGATTCCATGTAAAGCAGGATAAGGATTAGTGTCATCAACAATTTCTATTACTTCAAAATCAGCAATAGTGCGAACTCCTTCAATATCTACTGTGACACCTGATAGTCTTCCCATAGGAAAGATATTTTGTTGATTTCTTAGTATTAACTAGATATTTGACCATTGTAGCTTCAACTTACCCTTTATTTCCCATGTCTGTTTTGTCAAAACCTTAGCATCAGATCTCAAATCTAGAATAATCTGATCCATTTCACAATCTCCTATCTGTGCACTAAGTCTCATTTATTTTTTAGTTCTCTTCTATAGATGTACATTATTAATTGTATGCATCTCACTTCGTGGTGTCTCTTTTGATGCACAAAAATTTATCAATTCCTGAATCCATTCTACATCCTTTTGATCTCTTAACAACTTCATACAGTTTGCAGAAAAGATCTCAAATTACTTACTTGATCTGTTGAGTTATGCTGCAAATATTGATCCTATGTCACTGCTTGGTTATGTGTCAGAAATAATGATATGTCATAGTTACTGGGTCTTGGATGTGCAATAGAAGTCAAAGCTCGCACATCCATAAAACTTTGTTTCGCTTCCATAAACACTTTATTTTCTTTCTGAACATAAAAAAAATGAACTTTCTCCAGTTTCTTTCTAACCCATACACCTAGATTTTCAAACTTCCTTCTTTCCATCTTCTTTATCACTTCTTGTCACAACTCCACTTCTAATGAAAATATGAGCACAAGGTTCATCAGTCCTTCTTTCAACCTTCATCATTTGGATGTTATGTGTGGGTTGCTGGTTTCTTTTCTCTTGCATCTTCTCCATAAGTACAATACAATATTCAATCACATGATCAAATGATTTGTAGTACCTACATTTAGTAGTAGGATTTTGGCAGTATCTTGCAAAATGACCTTCCTGACCACAGTTATAACAAATGATCTGTCCTCATCCTCGACCAAAAACACTTCATCAACCTCTTCCTCGATAACCTCCTTTACCACTGCATTGTCCACTGGCCTCATGTGTGCGCTCTTCTTGTTGATATTCAACAAGATGATGATACTAGTGAAAATTAAGCACCTTCACTAGGTGGGGCCTGCAGGCTATTTTTAGGTGTATGTCTATTCTTAGGTGCATGTCTATTTTATATTTAAGTAGAAGGAATCTATATTTAACAGTGGCATATAATTGTTAGATTAGGAGAATCCAGGAAATACATAATTGTATTAAAATTTCTACATGGTATTAGAGCAAAGAAGATTGCAATATTGAAGCACTAGCTGAGTTTGTTGGTGGAAACAATTCGAATTTGCTGCAAGAATTTATTATTGTGACAGTTGAGTAAAAATTGAAATGGGTTTCAATGTTTTGTGGTTAGATTATGCACTCGAGGGTAGCTCGAACTACATTTCATGGAGGGATAGGATGGAGGTGGTGCTTGAAGATAACGACTTGAAGGAATTCATCGACAGTGATGTTCCTAAGCCCACTTCGACAGATGTTGCATTACTTGATGCTTGGAAAAAGAAAGTAGAAAAGACGAGAAGGATTCTGTTGGAAGGTGTGCAAGAACATATTGTCTCAAGCCTTTATGGGAAATCCACTCCATTTGAGACGTGAAAGGCTTTGACAGATCTTTTCCAAAACAACAGTGACCATAGGAAATTGGCATTGAAGGATAAACTCAGAAAGCTCAAGATGGAGAAGGGTGACAATATTCGTAAGTATCTCACAAATTTTGTCCAATGTCAGGATGAACTGGGGAGTGTGGGAATCACAGTTGTTGATAATGATTTGGTGAGCTTGGCTCTCTTGGGACTTCCTACGAGTTGGCACAGTTATCAAGACTCTCTCAACGGACGGGAAAAATTGTCGGATTGGGAATGACTGTGGTCAGATATAGTGTAGGAGGAGTTTAAGCAGAACACCAGAGATGGCTTTTCATCAAAGCATGATGATGAAGAGGATTTTTCTTTGGCTGCCAAGGCAAGGAAAGGGAAGGGGAAGAAAGCCCATTCAAAATCCGAGTCTAAAGGCAAGAAGTTGGATTTTTCCAAGGTGAAGTGTTTTCACTGTCACGAACATGGGCATCTCGCCACTAATTTCCCATAGAAAAATAAGAACAAGAAGGATGTTGGTGCTGCAGCTGGTGAGGCCCTTCCCTCGCAATTTGAACTTGATTTCTCTTTTATCGCATGCTTGGTTTCAAGCGCAATGGGATCACTGTGGTATCTTGATAATGGTGCTTCCTTCCACATGACGGGAGATAAGGAGATTTTAGTGACTTGGAGGAGAAATATCTCCTAATGCATATAGAGATGGGCGATGATGGATGATACAGTGCGACCAAAATTGGTACCATTACCTTTTAGAGGGATTCAGGTAAACCATTTCTACTAAAAGATGTTATGCATGTTCCAGGTCTGAAGAAAAACTTGGTCTCAGTCGCGATGTTGGAGGATAGAGGTTATGACATTGTTTTCAATGATGGAAAATTTTTCCTGCGACATAAAAAAATGGGTCAAGCCAAGAGGATAAGGATTCAAGTCAAGAATCTCTACAATCTGGAGGTAGATGGCTGCACTAAAATGGTGGGCAAAGAAGAAGAAATGGTGATCTGAGATGAGGGCGAATTCTGGCACAGGTGATTGGGCCATCTTCACCATGGCGCTCTGAAAATTTTGCAACAGATTTCTACTGGACTTCCCAAGGGTGCACTTGCGCAGTTAGATCAATGAAAGGGATGTACCATTGGTAAGTTTGTAAATTCCACCTTTCATGAAAAGGACAACTGTGCTTTGGTGATCCTGGAGAGAGTTCACACAGACGTGTGTGGACCATTCTCGGTTGCTTCAACAACAAAACACGGGTATTATGTTATTTTTGTTGATGAATTTTCTCGTAAATGCTGGATCTTCTTCATGCAGAAGAAGGATCAAACATTCTCAAAGTTCTGTGAGTTTAAGGCATTGGTTGAGAAAGAGTCGGGGAAGCAAGTGAAGGCTCTGCAGAGCAATAATGGTGGAGAATACATCTCGAATGAATTCAAATACTTCTTTAGAAAAGAAGGTATTCGAAGAGAACATATAGCGCCTCATAACCCACAACAAAATGGGGTCGCGGAGAGGAAGAATAGAATGATCGTGGGTGTTGCATGAGCTATGATGCATGATCAGGGCCTACCAATGCATTTGTAGGTAGAAGCATGCAACACTATAGTTTATGTGAAAAACCTTTGTCCTCATAGAGTACTTGGCATGAGTACACCTGAAGAAGCTTTTACTGGTAAGAAACCGGATGTTTCTTACTTAAATATTTTTGGCTCATTTGTTTATGTGCATGTGACCAAGAATGCTAGGAAGAAGCTGGAGTCAATTGCTGAAGTTGGGATATTTTTGGGGTACACAGAAACACCCCATAATTATCATGTGTATTTTCCAAACAGTCGAATTATTGTGGTGAAATGGGATATAAATTCAATGAGGAGAAATCCATGAAGTTGTCGCTTGAGAGGGAGCTATAATTACATGCAGAGGAGGAAATTTTGGTTCCCAAAGATGAGTCTCTATATGTGGATTAGCCACAGGAGGAGGTTCAAGGAGTGGAGGAGTCCACTCACATAGATCCAAACATCAGAACTGGAAGAAGGCGTACCACAGAAGATGAGAGGCTGAAGCTTGATGCAGCACAAAATGTAGGGGTCCCTACTTCACAGCGCAGACAGAGACAGTCTCCTGACCGATTCACTGGATACATGGCTCTCATGAGAAAATGTATTGTGACTGAGCCATCTTCCTTTCAGGAATCAGTGCAGGAGCCCACATGGGTAGATGAAATGGTGGAGGAGTATGACTCCATTGTCACAAACAGTTCTTGGGAAATTGTTCCAAGGCTGGTTGATAAATCAGTGGTAGTTTCAAGATGGATATACAAGGTAAAGCAAGCTGTTGATGGGAGTGTTGAGAAATACAAGGCCAGATTTGTGGCCTGGGGCTTCTCACAGATCGAGGGGATTGATTATGAAGAAAACTTTGCACCTATCGCACGGTATTCTTCCATAAGGACCATCCTTTCTCTCTCAGCGCAGATGGGTTGGCACATTCATCAGATTGATGTGAAGACTGCGTTCCTTAATGGGATCATTGAGGAAGAAATGTACATTGAGCAGCCTAAAGGATTTGAGATCTTCAGCAGCGAGTTTCATGTGTGCAGACTCAAAAGAGCGTTGTATGGGCTGAAGCAAGCACCCCATGCGTGGTACACTTGGATCGACAACTATTTCACTGGACTTGGCTTCACCAAGAGTGACACGGATGAAAAACTATACCAAATTGTGGTGGAGGGTAAGATTTTAAGCATTTTTCTTTATGTTGATGATTTAATACTGACTAATGATGAGTAGCGGATACACTCATGCAAGGAGGACCTTGCAAAGGAGTTCGAGACGAAGGATATGGGCCTCCTTCATTATGTCCTTGGATTGGAAATATGGAAGCGAGATGGTGAAATTTTTGTGTCTTAAGGAAAGTATGCAAGGGAGATACTTGGAAAGTTTCACATGGAGGGCTGTAAACCCATGGATACTCCTCTTCCAGGAAACTAGAGGAAAGAGGACGTTACATCAGGAGAGGTAGTGGATGCTACTGTCTATCGACAGTTGGTGGGTTCGCTCATGTATTTAGTTAATATAAGACTAGGAATATGCTATGCGGTGAACCATCTTATTCAAGTGATGGCTAAGCCTACCAAGATCTTTTGGAAGGCGGGCAAGCGTGTCTTGAGATATCTCAGGGGCACATCTGAGTATGGCTTATGGTACAAACAAATGGATGAGGTGAAGTTGCATGGCTTCAAGGATGCAGATTGGGAAAGCAGCCCAACGGACAGAAAGAGCACATCATGAGGGGTCTTCAGTATCGGATCTACTGCTATTTCTTGGTACAACAGGAAACAAATATCCGTGGCACTTAGTTCAACAGAAGCGGAATACAGGGCATCAAGTCAAGCTGCATGTGAGGTTATCTGGATGAGGAATATCCTGGTTGGTTTGTTTGGTTCTCATTTAGATCCTACAATGATTCATTGTGATAAAACAAGTTGCATTAAAATCTCGATTAATATTGTGTTTCATGATAGATCTAAGCATATAGATATCTGGTATCATCATATCAGAGATTGTGTGCTGCAGAAGATCATGTTGCTTCAGTACATTCCTATGGAAGATCAGGATGCAGATATTCTTACAAAGGTGCTCACCAGGAGCAAATTCGACTACCATAGAGATAGGATCGGGCTGAAGGATAATCCCTTTCTTATTGAGAGGTAGTGTTGATATTCAAAAAGATGATGATCCCAGTGAAAATTAAGCACCTGCACTAGGTGGGGCTCGCAGGCTATTTTTAGGTGTATGTCTATTTTTAGAATGGTGAAAAAATTCTATTTATAGCGGGAGTCTATTTATAGATGGTTGAGCAAATTCTATTTATAGATAAGGTTCTATTTTTATATGCATGGGTGAAGTCTATTTATAGATCGCATGTCTAAAAATAAAATGCATGTCGATTGTTATTATCTCTTAATAATAATTAGAAAATAAATAATAATCTATTCTCTTGAAGCACTTGATTTCAGTTAACTGATGTGGCAAAACAGTTAGTTGAAGGAATTTCAAGTTCTAAGGTTGGTTGGTGGGACATGCAAGTGGACTTAGTTGTAACTAAGTGATTCGAAGTTGTAACAGAGTTGGATGTGTAGCTATGTGAGTTGTAAAGTAGTTTAACTTAGTTAAGTGAGTTAAACTCAGTTGTGCTCGTTTTAATTGGTTGTAACTAAAGATACACTAGTGAGAGATCAGTGAATTAAATATTAAATTAATTCACAATGAGTGATCTCACATGCAACTGAAGATTTACTACTGTTAACTACATGCATGTCAGATCCAGTGGAGACCCAATTGAGAGACAGGTGAAAGGGACAGGTTGACTATTAGTTGTGACATTAGTGGGTGCACTCTTGCAACCAAACACACATTGGAGATTCCAATGAGGATTTCATAGTCAAGGCAAGGTAGGATCGAATTCATTTAGGGATTGTGATCAGCAGTGATTGCGTAGTGGAGGCAGGCTCTCAAGAGGCAGTAAATTGGCGCATGTATTTGCCAATTTTTGTATGACAGTGTGAGACGATTGTATATTATACTGAGAGCTCTTGGATTATAGTTTTGTATGAGATTGTTTCATGATCCATGATATATACATAATATATGATAGTGGGGTTTTTAGCTTTATTCTTTCCCAGTAAAAACATTTGTGTATGTGTGATTGATCTTTCTTCATGTGTTTGAAATTGGCAATTAAATTTCCACAAATATTTAAGTAGAAGGTTTCTGTATTTAACAGTGGCATATAATTGTTAGATCAGGAGAATCCAAGAAATATATAATTGTATTAAAATTTCTACACTTCTGCTTGCATTCTATAAGTATCAGCATTGCACTCTATCATTAGGTCATGACTTCGACAATTATTCTCATCATGATCTACTGACTTAAAAGTTGCAAAAGATATTTCTAGGGGTTTGCAAATATTTATGCAATAAATTACACTTTTCTGGGAAATGTTGGGCTCTAGTTCTGCATATCTCAGACCATTGACTCGATCATGCATTCAAGGGATTAGGTTCTCCACTAGCCATGTAATCTATGAAAATATGGCACTTTTCCTTAGAACATCCCAAAATTTTTCTCTTTGTACACCACACTTCTTCTCTACCTTCCTTTCCCTTCTTGATATCCTGCAATTGCAAGGTTAGGTTTGTCAACTAACTTTGAATATGCTACATAATTGCATTAGTGTCCCCTATCGGAGAGGCTTCCAACTTCATCACAATTTCCAGAGGTTCAGCTTGATTTTCTATCTTTTGTCACGTTAATGGAAACTTGATATGTGGTAAGATCACAACTATAAACCATTATTTATGCTAAGTGGGGTATGTTGACGCTTACTTGATCCAATAACCCCTTAAACCTTTGATCAAGCTCCCAAACAGACTCATTAAATCTTTGTTTTATCTGCTTTAACTCAGTAATGCATTGCGATTGAGACTTCGACTTCTTGAACTCCTCTATCAATGCTTGCTTAATATCTACAAATGTACCATTGTGAGTGGTCGAATACTTCATATACCATGTCAATTCTCTATCTCTCAGTGTCGTAATGAGTTATGCCTTTTTTATATCTTCGTCATTGATTTTCTTTTTTGTGCATACAGCTTCGGCTAGAAACCAAAACTGTTTTATATTCTTTGATCCAGTTCCTCTGAAAACAGGTAGCATTATTTCATCGTACATACCTATTTTTGGGGTGTAAGGGGTAGGGGGAGGGGGATGGGGGTAGGATGGGTAGGGGGAGGAGGGAGACCTCCAACACCCTGACTACTACTAGATTCTGGCTTCAACGAACTCTCAGGATAAAAAGGAGTATACTATGAAGTTTCCTGGGAGTTCTCTGGGTAGTTTTCCTCTTTTTCACCTTAATATTCACTTAGCAGAGGACTACAAATAGTCTATCTAAAGGTCTTCGGATCTTCTTCGCTATATCTATTTCTGGTATGTACTATATACATTTTTCCACTTCGCGTTGTACCGATTTCTTACTCATATTTACTCTTTCCTCTAAACATAAGTAAACTAACAATCTGATTGCATCTGCAAAACTCCCCTTTCACACAAAAAGAATCTTAATCTAGAGTTTCAAAGAATTTAGATACTTACCTCGTGGTCCTTTGAAGAATCTCCACTTTGCTTCATTGTAGGACACAGTCGAGTCTACTACGAACTTAGTAATAAAACCTCCCAAGATGCTATCAATTCAAAAATCGACAACCCTTGAAATCTTGTTGTTAGTACTCTTGAGTTGCTGTATCATCTTAGGATTCCATGTTGTAGTTTCATCATTCTTAAAGAAATCCTTCCTTTCAGCCAACCTTACCCACTCATACAATTCAGCAGGGAATGATCCGAAGAAAACTTCGTACTGGTCTATGAAAATATACCTTTGCAACCAGGCTTCAGATGTCAAGTCCGGATTTATGTTCTCTTGATCTGAAAATTCTCGCTCGTTGTGGACTATCTAATCTTGAATTTCCTTCTTCTATGGGTGTGTTGGATTATTTGGGCTTGACCTAGGTTCGATATATGTTGCACACCAACAAAACCCTTGATCACTGACCCATTCAGCAATGACCTGCAAGCATATCACAATCTCACCTGAGGTGACTATGGGTGGTTGCAAAACCAGGTTTCTGTAGCCTTAAAGGACAGTGCGATGTGGTAAATATATTGTGCTGCTATTATCTTTTAACATGCATAAATTGACTGCGTTGTATAAAACCCTTAACTTACTTCACCACATTCAATAGAACATATTATACAATATCATAAACTACAATGATATAACGTACAACTGTTACAACTGCTTTGGACAACTGATATTAAGAAAATAGACAAGAAACACATAAGAACACATAATATTGTCTCAAATATTCTTCTTATTTATTGATATGGATCTTTTAATTACAATCAGCTCTCTGACCTGCACACATAGTTGCAGGTGGCCTGGGCACTAAGCTACAAACTTTTCCAAGGTCTCTGCACACTCATCTGTAGGCCATTTTCTTCACTACAAAAGACAGATACAAAACTAGCCCGTAACCATAGAACTTACAATCATGATATATTTCTATATAGCATTACATCCCTTTATATAATATTACATCGACACAATACCATGGTTTAAATACAATGGGATAAACAAAATACAACCCCAAACCCGTTACAAAAATGAGGGGCTTCAACCCACCTAGAAACCCCTAAGATACCGCGTGGTATATCCAAAATTATTTGTTATGTGGTATACTTTGTGCTCCGCTCCTCAAAATGCGGAGACTTAGCCAAAATATATTCCAAGCTGGGTTGCACCCAACAGGCCCCAAACACTCACATGTGACTCGTACCGAGTCACTTAGTTGCTTTTCCCTTTGATCTTTGTTTCTATGTTGTTGTAGGAACTTTTGAACTTTTGCAGGACCTCTGCAACCTGCTTGTCCTGACTGTGGACTTCTTCTAATACTACCTCTTTGAATGGTCATGCAGTCTTCTTCAATGATGTCTCTTCCTGTTGTCTAAGCTCCTGGAGATTCCTGTACTCTTGTTGTGACAGTTAGAGAGCCTCATCCTACCATAGTTGAGTTCTCTCTGCAAAAATTTTCTCTTCCTTCCTGAGTTCTTTGATCTGCTTCTGAAGTGCCTTGCCTTCACTGATCTGTGCGAGCTTCTGTGAAACTAGAAATTTTTGTGATGTTGTCTTCATTTCCTCCAATTGATTATGCTTCTATTGTATATCTTCCTCTATCTTCCATACATTTGAATCTTCTTGCAGCGAAGTCCAAATATGCAAGGTCTCCTCCAGTAATTTTCCGCACTCTGCCACTATCCCGAAGATGCCTGTCACTGATCTTGATGTTGGGTTTGTGTTATATTCTTTCCATGACTGGTCATGCGCGGGGGGGGGGGGGGGGGGTAACAGTGGGGCGGTAGCCCCCCTGGTCGGTGTCGGGGGCAGTGCCCCGGAAATTTTGTTTGGTCCTTATTTTCTAGTGGGTGGACCCGCCCATGGTTTTGTGCATGGGTTTGCACATGGTTTTGCGAAATGATGGTTTTCGGCCCCTGGTATTTTGTAGATCCGGTCAAGGGAACTACGGTTATGTTCTAATCCAGGGTTAATGGATTGGGGTTTATGTATGCTTCGGCATGTATATATATGTGTTGTAACACTAAAAGGAATATAATGAAAAATCAATCTGGTCATCCCGATTTGGGATCTAGGGGAAAATCTCTGTGTATATCTAATTTATGTTTTATGCTCTCGCTATTGTTTATTTTTCTATTTTTAATATTTTTGTGTAGCTAATTTCTGTACAGGGTTAAAACCTACATTTGGTATCAGAGGTGTTTTGGCTTCAAGGGGACGCCTTTGCTGTTGAGGGGTTTTTTGCTCAGGCCTGAGGTAGACCCTGTTCAGTGGGAGATCTGCGGGATTGATTCTTGTGGTGAAAGAAGATGGCGAGCAGGGGGAAGATAGAGATCGAGAAATTTAATGGTCAGATTTTTGAATTATGGAAGCTCAAGATGGATGATCTGCTGGTGGATAAAGATCAATGGATCGCGGTAGATCTGGGTACTAAACCAATGACAATGTCAGATGAAGACTGTAAGAAACTGGATCGGAAGGAAAAGAGCACAATATGGTTGTGTGTCTCAGATTCAGTATTGTTGAATGTATTTGGGGAAGCTACGATGAAGACCTTGTGGGACAAGCTAGGGACTTTGTACCAATCTAAGTCTCTGGTGAATAAATTGTTCCTGCGGAAAAAGTTGTATAACTTGGGGATGAAGGATGAAGACTCGATGACAGAGCATCTGAACGCCTTCAATATTGTGGTAAGTCAGTTGTCATTTGTTGATATTAAAATCTTAGATGAAGATAAGTGCATCAGTTTTTTGTGTTCTCTACCAGATTCGTGGGACAGTCTGGTTATTGCAATAGGTAGCAATACAACTACCTTGAATTTTGATGACATTGTCTCAGCCTTGCTGTAGAAGGAAATGAGACGGAGAAATATGGAGGGTCAGAATGGAGATGCCTTATCTGTACGAGGAAGGTCCCATAACATAAACAAGAATAAGGTTTCGAGTGGGAGATCTAAATTTAGAGGGAGATCTAAATCTCCTGGAAAGTTTGTAAAGGTGTCTTGGAAATGTGGAAAGGAAGGGCACTACGAAAAGGACTGCAGATATAAAGCTCCTAAGAAAGTAAAGGGATATGATGATGCTCCTTATGCAGAAGCAAAAACCACCTCGGATGAAGGTGGGGATATGTATTTGGCTTCTTCTTCAAATACACATGTAGATCATGATTCATGGTTGATTGACTTGGGTGCATCTTTTCACTTCACTCCCCATAGGGAGTGGTTCTATGAGTATGAGAAATATCACGGCGGTGATGTATTCTTAGGTGATGATAGGAAGTCCATAATCGTCGGACATGGAAAGTCAAGTTGAAGCTGCAAGGTGGAAGGATTAGAACACTTCCTGGTGTTCTACACATTCCTGCATTGGCTAGAAATATAATTTCTGTAAGCAAGATGGATGATGCAGGTGTAAAAAACAGTGTTCGAGAAAGATACCTGTAAGATGGTTCGGGGAGCACTGGTATTAATGCGGGGAGTTCGCATTGGAACTCTGTACAATCTTCAGGGCAGCACTGTTATTGATGGGTGCAACAGTTTTGTGGTTCCCGAAAGTGGAGCAGAAAGCCTAGCAGTCTCTGGAGAAAAGACCACGTTATGGCATCAAAGGCTTAGACATATTGGAGAGAAGGGCCTTCAGATACTACATGGAAATGGTATGGTAGAAGGTATGTCTAATAGCTCTTTGGATTTTTATTTCTATGAACATTGTGTATATGAAAAGCATAATTGGGTGAGTTTTCCTTTTGGTGCTAAGAGGGCGAACAAGATATTAGAGCTTGTGCATAGTGATGTGTTTGGACCTGTGTCGGTTCCATCATTGGGTAAGTCTATGTACTATGTTTCATTCATAGATGACTTCTCAAAGAATACATGGATATATTTCTTGAGGAAGAAATCTGAATTCTTTGACAGATTTAAATAATTTAAGGCTCTAGTGGAAAACTAGACAGAGAAGGAGATAAAGGTATTGAGGACAGATAATGGTGGGGAGTTCTACAAGAAGGAATTTGAAGAGGTCTGTAAGAAGTTGGTATAGCACGACAGAATACTACTCCATACACACCTCAACAAAACGAAGTTGTAGAAAGAATGAACAGAACGCTGATGGAAAAGGCAAGAAGCATGCTCAGTGGTACCGAGTTAGGACAAGAATTCTGGGCAGAGGCAGTGGAGACTGCATGTTACTTAGTTAACAGATCACCTTCATCAGCATTGGAGGATAAAACTCCACATGAGGTATGGACTGGTAAGAAACCCTCTCTTTCACATCTGAGGGTATTTGGATGTGATGCATATGTACATGTTCCAAAGGATAAAATGAGCAAGTTAGATAATAAATATGAAAGGTGAATCTTTATTGGGTATAAGGATGGTTTAAAGGGTTACAATCTTTGGAACCCGAAAATAAGGAAGGTTGTGTACAACCGAGTTGTGGTGTTTAGAGAGGTGAAATATATTGTTAAACATGAATTCCTACCAAAGGAACCTAAGAAGATAGAGTTTGAGCTAAAGGAGGATGAATCAGACTCTACAACAGAAGAAGACTTAGAAGAGGAAGAGCCACAAACTCCAACTGTGAGAAGATCAGTTCGGGAAAGGAGACAACCAGAAAGGCATAGTCCATCTGCTTTCTGTTCAAATTTTTCTTTAAATATAACGTATGATGATCCCAGAACTGTCAGGGAGGCAGTAGATTCAGACGATGGAAAAGTCTGGAAGGAGGCCATGGTTGATGAAATGGCATCCTTGCATAAAAATGAGGCATGGGATTTGGTGGAGTTTCTGGCTGGAAGAAAGCCCATCGGGAGCAAATGGGTCTTTAAGAAGAATATGAATATAAAAGGCAAGGTGGAGAAATACAAAGCTCGGTTGGTAGCAAAAGGTTATTCCCAGGTGCCGGGAATTGATTTTGGTGATATTTTTTCTCCTATTGCCAAAATTACTTTTATTAGATTACTTTTATCTATTACTGCTGCAATTTATTTTGAGGTAGAACATATGGATGTGAAGACAACATTTATTCACGGGGATCTGGAAGAGGAGATATACATGAAACAACCTGAAGGATTTATGGTGAAGGGGAAGAAAGAACTGGTATGTAGGTTAAATAAGTCTCTATATGGGTTAAAACAGTCACCAAGGTTGTGGTATCAGAAATTTGATACCTATATACGGGGACTTGGCTTCACCAGAAGCAAGGAGGATCACTGTGTTTATTTTAAATTAATTGGTGACCGTGTTATTTATTTGGTCTTCTATGTGGATGATATGTTGTTGATTGGAAATGACAAAGAAATTATCCAAGATTTGAAGACCCAACTGTTCTCCAAATTCGACATGAAGGATCTTGGTGCTGCAAACTATATTATGGGCATGGAAATTAAGAGAGATCGGGCAAAGAGGAAGCTCTGGTTAAACCAGAGGAAGTATGTCGAGACTATATTGCAGAGGTTCAATATGCAGGATAGTAAACCGGTGAATGTTCCTATTCATGTAGGTGTAAATCTATCTGCTGAACAGTGTCCCAAGACACAAGAAGAAGAGGAGGATATGTCTCGTGTTCCATATGCAAGTGCAGTGGGTAGCCTGATGTATGCAATGGTCTGTACTAGACCAGACATTGCACATGCAGTGGGAGTATTGAGCAGGTTTATGTCAAACCCGGGGAAGGAGCATTGGACAACAGTGAAGCGGGTTTTCAGATATTTACGTGGCACTAGTGATTATGGCTTGTGCTACCAGGGAAGACCAGGATTGGAAAGAATGTTGGACATTCGTGGTTTTGTTGATGCAGACTGGGCTAGAGATCTGGACCAAAGAAGATCTACAGGTGGGTATGTGTTTAGCCTATTTGGAGGCGCAGTCAGTTGGATGAGTAAAAGACAGTCTGTAGTGGCTCTTTCAACTACAGAGGCAGAATACATAGCAGCCACTCATGCAAGCAAGGAAGCTGTTTGGTTGCAAAGATTGTGTTCAAGTATGGGGTTGGTACAGCAAGCTATAAGGATAGACTGTGATAGCCAAAGTGCAATTTTCTTGGCTAAGAACCCTGCTTATCATTCAAAGACAAAGCACATTGATGTTCAATATCACTTTGTGAGATATATGGTTGAGGCTAAAAGGGTGTTGCTGGTAAAGGTGGACACTTTGAAGAATGTTGCAGATGCATTGACAAATTCTGTGAGCACTCAGAAGTTCTCTTGGTGCAGAGAAACAATGGGTGTTGCAAAGCTGGGCTAATGGCTCAACTCTCCTGTGGCCCCCTACAGAAATAAAGTAACAAGTGGGAGAATGTTGGGTTTGTGTTATTATTTTTTTGGTCCTTATTTTTCGGTGGGCAGACCCACCCATGGATTTGTGCATGGGTTTGCACATGGTTTTGGGGCATGATGGTTTTCGGCCCCTGGTATTTTGTAGATCTGGTCAAGGGAACTACAGTTATGTTCTAATCCAGGGTTAATGGATTGGGGCTTATGTATGCTTCGGCATGTATATATATGTGTTGTAACACTAAAAGGAATATAATGAAAAATCAAGCTGGTCGTCCTGATTTTGGATCCAGGGGAAAATCTCTGTGTATATATTTTTTATTTTTTATGCTCTCGCTATTGTTTATTTTTCTATTTTTAAGATTCGCTTGCAGCTAATTTCTGTACAGGGTTAAAACCTACACTTGATCTCATACTTAAACTATACTTCTAAAACATTCTTCTTGGATTCCTTGAGTGTAAGGTTGAGCTTCACAACCTTGTCTTCTATTATTTCCTCCTCGCTGACATCCATGTCCAAAAATTCCCTACAAGTTTCTTCGACCACCTCTTTCAGCCTTTGTAGTTGTTTTTTTTACTGGTCTTTCTCCTTGGTTGCCTAGATGAGTTGTTTCTTCAGCGCAACTCGCTCTTGTTCTATGTGAATATTTAATTGCTATGTGTGTTTCTCACGCTCCTTTAACTCATGTATAATACCTTGATGAAGGCCATGTAATACCGGAATTGGGAGCATTGCAATTTTCATATTGACCTTGTCCCATTTTTTCACTTGCTGCTTTGCTTCAGTTGTGTCGAACTGAAGAGCTTCGACAGGTAACTGCATGATCCTCATTCCAAATTTTGTTTCTATCAATATCTTTGGATGGAGTGATTGGATTATCAATGCTAGTTGTCTAGTTGTTTGCGCTAAAAGCTTTAGCTCTCGAATGCTCTACTCAACACCTGTCAGGAGTGCATAGTAGTGATCCTTGATTTTTCCCCATAATTCCTCCGACACTTCTTGAATTTTTTCCCCGATTTCAACTATGTCCACATCAGTAAGGACCAATGGAATTATTCCCTTTGAATTATCTGCCTTCTTCTTCTTCTTAATCCTCGGGGAAACTTCGTTGTGTATCTTTATTTTTCCTTTATCGGTCTTTTTTTTCTCATTGTCCTGTAAATCGCCTCTAAGAGGATATGGCTCACCCCCGTCATGCTCCTCTCCTGATATTTCTCTTGCTTCTCTTTGTCCTTGTCTTTTCCACTTGGGCCTCCATGCTCCAATGTTTCTTCATATGTATGACTACCCTCTTCTTCTTCCTCCGTTGCAGTCACCCATTCTGCGGGCCATTGTTGTATCAATGTAGCAAGATTATCTTTGGTGACTGAGTATGGCATATGATGCCATGTATTCATTGTATCCTTCCAGACCTATACATATATTCTATCGAATTCCACCTTGAACTTCGCAATAAAATTATATTGTTGGTACAGGCTTGGTGACAATTAAGGATGTTGGCTCACCAAAATATGTAGATCCATGTGGTACAACACAAATAATACTCGGTTCTTCTGTGCTCTCGACTGCTCATTTGTATGCCACAGTGAGGCATATCGTGCTACTTCGCACACATCTTCTTCTACCAGAGGAAAATGCGATTCCTCTGGCTCCTTCCCTACCAATAGTGCGACGATCAAAATCATCCATGTGTAGTTAAAGGTTGAACCTTTCTCTTGGGCTTCGCGACAATCCTCAGAAAATTCCCTACACATATGCCTAACCCAATTGTACTAGACCTCGTTGTTGTACTACGCAACTAGTGAAACTATTGCTGCGGGGACTTTGTTAGCTTGACATTTTTGCATAATATTCCCATCCACGATATGCATAGTGAAGCATACTCCTTGGTCCTTGATTTAATTTATATCGTAGCCTCACTTTCCATTGACCAATTTGAACTTCTCCTTCATGCTCTATGCTTATTGGTTTGTCTTGATCCTTACCCACAAACTCTTCGGTGGGATCCCTTCCTTGGTATGGTAGTCTGGTAATCCTTGATATTAAAATTTCATCAATGGGGATCCTCTTCCCCAGCCAGAGGCATCCATCGTGCAATAGTACGCGCAATTTTCTTATGCAGGTAGTGTTTGGTATACTTATGCCAAAGTGCGGCACATTCAACATCTTCAACAATCCAAACCTCTCCAACCCTCTCACCTGCTTATGTGGCTCCAATTTTATCACTTCGCTCTCTCGATAGTGAACTTGCATTAGGTATCTACTTGGCGTGAACTACGAATATTTGTTCCGATCGTTGAATTCTTAATATGTGAACTTAAATTATGGGATTTTTCCTAGCATCTCTCCCTCAAATGGTACCTTCTCTGGCATAAATGGTGTGAATGTTCCATACTTCGATGGGTTTAGCATCTGGTTTCCTAGTTGGAAAGTATGGTGGCAGTGGAGATGGAATTATTGCACCCTCTATCTCCATCTGTTGTTGTTATGTATCTTCTTTTCTATCTTCAACAGGTTTGGGTTCTGTTTGTGGCTTGACGGGTTTCTTATCTTGCTTCTTCTTTGTTCTTGCTTCCTTATTTTTCTTATTTCGCGATGATCTTCAGTGCAAGAGAGGTGATGTTGCGGTTGATGGAGATGTTGCGGGTGCAGTAGATGGAGTTGTGGCCTCCATGGTACCTTATATACCTCTCTCTTTAAATATGCGTATGAAGTCTTCGTTGTTCATACAGGAGCGCAATTTCTGTAATTTCTCAATACTTGGTGATTTTTGATCTCTCAGACAACAAAGTACCAAAATCTTGGCATGACGTGACTTTTTATAATGTTCCTAATCTTCTAACCCCATCATTAGATCAAAACTTGATCAGATTTTGTTCATTAACTACATATCACTTCTTGGATATTTACCAACCTGTCTCCATAAATGCAATTTTCCGCTCCTCCAACGAAAAGTTTCCCTTTTAACGATCATATTCTTCTGGCGAACTTCGACGAAACCTATACTATGGAGAGAAATCCTTATTACATTGTGGCTCCTGCAAACTCTGACATAATTTAGACTATAGGGAAGAAAATTCCTTCATCAAAGCTTTCTTTCTGCAGATTAGTTTATAGTCTAGTGCCCACTTTCAACTGTAGGTGGCACTAGACTTTCCTCCTTTTTCTTCTTCAGTGGGAAGTTTTAGGGGCAAGATCATCCCTATATAGCTTCAACCTACTACCGTTTACCCTTCCCCGAATCAATTTTCCATTCAACTTCGCCAATTGAACTGCGCCTCCATCAATAATATCCTTTGTAATATATGGGCCCAAAAAATGCGTTTTGAATTTTCCTGGAAATTTTACAAAATTATTGTCATAGATGAGAACAAGGTCTCCTACCTTGAACTTCTTTTGTTTGATATGTTTTTAAAGCCAAGCCTTCCCTCTTTCTTTTTGCACCTGCTGATGGAATCCTACTACAAAATTGTCTTCTTCAAGAAACCAACTGTGACATTCTTTCCTCCATTGTTTCAGGTTCTGCGATATCTGTGAAGGTTTCAATTCTCAAGCTAGGCACAATATACTCCATGGGAATCACAACTTCTTTTCCATATACCAAACTAAAGGGTGTATGATGTTTCAACTTCTTACATGTGATCCTGTATGCCCATAAAATAGTTGAAATTATTAGATCTCAGTCATCTCTGTTGATATTGCATACTTTGGTGATTGCAGTCTCCAAAATATTATTAAATTCCTCCATTGTCCCATTGCATTGAGGGTGACAAGGAGTAATATTTTGGTAATAGACTTGGAACTCCTCAGTTAATGCTTTTATAGTATTATTCAGGAAATGTGAGCCTTGATCATTCATCAATATCTTCAGACACCCAAATCTAGACAATATATATTCAAAAATAAACTTCTTTGCAGTGGTTGCACTACAATTCCTTACTAGTTGTGCTTCGAACCATCTTGTCAAATAATCAGTCGCAGTTTTTATGTACCTTGCACTAGTCTTCTTTCTAGGTGGGTTGATAGGTCCAACAAAATTAATAGCCCATTTGTCAAAATCATGCAATGTTACTTGGGGAACTAATGGAATCTCATCTCTTCTAGAAGGCTTCCCTATTCTTTGACACACATCACATGCTCTACAATATTCCTTTGCATCCTTATGTAATGTAGGGCACCACAGTCTTGCTCTCAAGATATTATGTGCAGTAGCCTTTCCTGCATAATGTATACTAGTTGCGCCTCCATGAGCTTATGCTAGAATCATCGATCTTTCATGTTCACGAACATATCTCCGCAGTATCTCATCTGATCCCATATTATATAATTCTCCTCCTATCATGAAAACTAAGTTTCATTAACCACCAATTATTTCTTCTGCTTCGTAGTACTTTCCGAAGGAGCCATCCCTATGGTCAAAAAGTGAATAATGTCTACAAAGTGGTCATCTGCTACTCTGATTGCAATTAACTGCGCAGCAGGGATATTCTCTTCTATGCTAGTTGGTTCTTATTTTGTTTCCATTCTTGGCAGATGGTCAGGTCTTGCATTCAACCTTCCTAGTTTAACAACAAATTCAAGGTCATACTTGTTGGGTATGAGTTATATTATTTCCACGACTAATCATGTGTGGGGGGGCGATAGGCCCCCTTTTGTGCTGGGTGCAATGGGGGGGTCACAGGGGGTGCGGTAGCCCCCCTTATCGGGGTCTGGGGCAGCGCCCCGGCGAAATTTTTTTGGTCCTTAATTTCTGGTGGGCGGTCAGCGCCCATGGTTTTGTGCATGGTTTGGCACATGGTTTTGGGGTATGATGGTTTTCGGCCCCTGGTATTTTTGTAGATCCGGTCAAGGGAAATAAGGTTATGTTCTAATCCAGGGTTAATGGATTAGGGTTTATGTATGCTTCGGCATGTATATATATGTGTTGTAAAACTAAAAGGAATATAATGAAATATCAAGCTGGTCGTCCTGATTTGGGATCCAGGGGAAAATCTCTGTGTTTATCTATTTTATGTTTTATGCTCTCGCTATTGTTTATTTTTTGTTATAAGATTCGTGTGTAGATAATTTATGTTCAGGGTTAAAACCTACATTTGGTATCAAAGCCAGGTTCGGCTTCAAGGGGACGCCTTTTTTGCTGAGGGTTTTTTGCTCGGGCTTGAGGTAGACCCTGTTCAGTGGGAGATCTGCAGGATCGATTCTTGCAGTGAAAGAAGATGACGAGCGGTAGAAAGATAGAGATCGATAAATTTAATGGTCAGAGTTTTGAGTTGTGGAAGCTCAAGATGGAGGATCTGCTGGTGGATAAAGATCAGTGGATCATGGTAGATCCAATTACTAAACCAACGACAATGTCAGATGAAGACTGGAAGAAACTAGATCAGAAGGCTAAGAGCACAATACGGTTGTGTGTCTCAGATTCAGTATTGTTGAATGTATCTGGGGAAGCTACGGTGAATAATTTGTGGGAAAAACTTGGGATTTTGTACCAATCTAAGTCTCTGGTGAATAAGTTTTTCCTGCGGAAAAAGCTGTATAACCTGAGGATGAAGGATGGAGACTCGGTGACAGAGCATTTGAACGCCTTCAATACTGTGGTAAGTCAGTTGTCATCTGTTGATATTAAAATCTCAGATGAAGATAAGTGCATCAGTTTTTTGTGTTCTCTACCAGACTTGTGGGACAGTCTGGTTATTGCAATAGGTAGCAATACAACTACCTTGAATTTTGATGACATTGTCTCAGCCTTTCTGTTGGAGGAAATGAGACGGAGAAATATGGAGGGCCATAATGGAGATGCCTTATCTGTAAGAGGAAGGTCCCAAAACAGAAACAAGAATAAGGTTTCGAGTGGGAGATCTAAAGGGAGATCTAAATCTCCTGGAAATTCTGTAAAGGTATGCTGGAAATGCAGAAAGGAAGGGCACTACAAAAGGGAGTGCAGATCTAAAGCTCCTAAGAAAGGAAAGGGATCTGATGATGCTCCTTCTGCAGAGGAAAAAACCACCTTGGATGAAGGTGGGATGTGTATTTGGCTTCTTCTTCAAATACACATGTAGATCATGAGTCATGGTTGATTGAATCAGGTGCATCATTTCACTTCACTCCCCATCGGGAGTGGTTCTGCGAGTATGAGAAATATGATGGTGGTGATGTATTCCTAGGGGATGATAGGAAGGCCAAAATCATAGGAAGTGGAAAGGTCAAGCTGAAGCTGCAAGGTGGAAGGATTAGAACACTTCCTGGTGTTCTGCATATTCCTGCATTGGCTAGAAATCTCATTTCTGTAAGCAATATGGACGATGTAGGTGTAAAAACAATGTTCGAGAAAGATGCCTGCAAGATGGTTCGGGGAGCACTGGTATTAATGCGGGGAGTTCGAACTGGAACTATGTACAAGCTATAAGGTAGCACTGTTATTGATGGGTGTAATAGTTCTATGGTTCCTGAAAGTGGAGCGGAAAGCCTAGCTATCTCTGGAGAAAAGACCATGCTATGGCATCAAAGGCTTGGACATATTGGAGAGAAGGGCCTTCAGATACTGCATATAAATGGTATGGTAGAAGGTATGTCTAATTGCTCTCTGGATTTCGATTTCTGTGAACATTATGTATATGGGAAGCAGAATCGGGTGAGTTTTCCTTCTGGTGCTAAGAGGGCGAATAAGATATTAGAACTTGTGCACAGTGATGTGTTTGGACCTATGTCAGTTCCATCACTGGGAAAGTTTGTGTACTATGTTTCATTCATAGATGACTTCTCAAGGAATACATGGATATATTTCTTAAGGAAGAAATATGAAGTATTTGACAGATTTAAAGAATTTAAGGCTCTGGTGGAAAACCAGAGAGAGAAGAAGATAAAGGTGCTGAGGATAGATAATGGTGGGGAGTTCTGCAAGAAGGAATTTGAAGAGTTTTGTAAGAAGTGTGGTATAGCACGGTAGAAGACTACTCCATACATACCTCAGCAAAATGGAGTTGCAGAAAGAATGAACAGAACACTCATGGAAAAGGCAAGAAGCATGCTTAGTGCTACTGGGTTAGGACAAGAATTCTGGGTAGAGGCAGTGGAGACTGCATGCTATCTAGTTAACAGATCACCTTCATCAGTGTTGGAGGATAAGACTCCACATGAGGTATGGACTAGTAAGAAACCCTCTCTTTCACATCTAAGGGAATTTGGATGTGATGCATATGTACATGTTCCAAAGGAGAAAAGGACCAAGTTGGATAATAAATCTGAAAGGTGCATCTTTATTGGGTATAAGGATGGTTTAAAAGGTTACAAGCTTTAGAACCCAGAAACAAGGAAGGTTGTGTATAGCCGAGATGTGGTGCTTAGAGAGGTGACAGATGTTGTTAAACATGAATTCATACCAAAGGAACCTGAGAAGATAGAGTTTGAGCTAAAGGAGTATGAATCAGACTCTACAGCAGAAGAAGATTCAGAAGAGGAAGAACCACAAACTCCAGCAGTGAGAAGATCAGCTCGGGAAAGAAGACAACCAGAAAGGTATAGTCGATATGCTTTCTGTTCAAATTTTTCTTTAAATATAACTGATGATGATCCCAGAACTATCAGGGAGGCAGTAGATTCAGAGGATGGAAAACTCTGGAAGGAGGCCATGGTTGATGAAATGGCATCCTTACATAAAAATGAGGCATGGGATCTGGTGGAGTTGCCGGCTGGAAGAAAGCCCATCAGGAGAAAATGGGCGTTTAAGAAGAAGATGAATGTAGAAGGAAAGGTGGAGAAATAAAAAGCTCAGTTGGTAGAAAAAGGTTATTCCCAGGTGTCGGGAATTGATTTTGGTGATATTTTTTCTCCTGTTGCCAAAGTTACTTCTATTAGATTACTTTTATATGTTGCTGCTGCATTTGATTTTGAGATAGAACAGATGGATGTGAAGAAAATATTTCTTCACAGGGATCTAGAAGAGGAGATCTACATGAAGCAACCTTAAGGCTTTATGGTGAAGGGTAAGAAAGAACTGGTACGCAGGTTGAAGAAGTCTCTATATGGGTTAAAACAGTCACCAAGGATGTGGTATCAGAAATTTGATACTTATATATGGGGACTTGGCTTCACCAGAAGCAAGGAGGATCACTGTGTTATTTATTTGGTCTTGTATGTGGATGATATGTTGTTGATTGGAAATGACAAAGAAATTATCCAAGATTTGAAGACCCAACTGTTCTCCAAATTCGACATGAAGGATCTTGGTGTTGTAAACTATATTTTGGGCATGGAAATTAAGAGAGATCGGGCAAAGAGGAAGCTCTGGTTAAACCAGAGGAAGTATGTCGAGACTATATTGCAGAGGTTCAATATGCAGGATAGTAAACCGGTGAATGTTCCTATTCCTGTAGGTGTAAAGTTGTATGCTGAACAGTGTCCCAAGACACAAGAAGAAGAGGAGTATATGTCCCGTGTTCCATATGCAAGTGCAGTGGGTAGCTTGATGTATGCAATGGTCTGTACTAGACCAGACATTGCACATGCAGTGGGAGTATTGAGCATGTTTATGTCAAACCCAGGGAAGGAGCATTGGACAGCAGTGAAGCGGGTTTTCAGATATTTATGTGGCACTAGTGATTATGGCTTGTGCTACCAGGGAAGACCAGGATTGGAAAGAATGTTGGACGTTCGTGGTTTTGTTGATGCAGACTGGGCTGGAGATCTGGACCAAAGAAGATCTACAAGTGGGTATGTGTTTAGCCTATTTGGAGGCGCAGTCAGTTGGATGAGTAAAAGACAGTCTGTAGTGGCTCTTTCAACTACAGAGGCAGAATACATAGCAGCCACTCATGCAAGCAAGGAAGCGGTTTGGTTGCAGAGATTGTGTTCAAGTATGGGGTTGGTACAGCAAGCTATAAGGATAGACTGTGATAGCCAAAGTGCAATTTTCTTGGCTAAGAACCATGCTTATCATTCAAAGACAAAGGACATTGATGTTCAATATCACTTTGTTAGAGATATGGTTGAGGCTAAAAGGGTGTTGTTGGTAAAGGTGGACACTTTGAAGAATGTTGCAGATGCATTGATGAAGTCTATGAGCACTCAAAAGTTCTCTTGGTGTAGAGAAACAATGGGTGTTGAATAATTGGGCCAATGACTAAGCTCTCCTATGGCCCCCTGCAGAAATAAAACAACAAGTGGGAGAATGTTGGGTATGTGTTATATTCTTTCCATGAATAATCACGCGTGGGGGGGTAAGAGGGGGGGCGATAGCCCCCCCTTTGTGCTGGGCACAACGGGGGGGTGAGGGGTTCGAGGTAGTGCCCCGGCGAAAATTTTTTGGTCCTTAATTTCCGGTGGGCGGTCCGCGCCCATGGTTTTGTGCATGGTTTTGCACATGGTTTTGGGGTACGATGGTTTTTGGCCCCTAGTATTTTTGTAGATCTGGTCAAGGGAACTACGTTTATGTTCTAATCCAGGGTTAATGGATTAGGGTTTATGTATGCTTCGGCATGTATATATATGTGTTGTAACACTAAAAGGAATATAATGAAATATCAAGTTGGTCGTCCCGATTTGGGATCCAGGGGAAAATCTCTGTGTTTATCTGCTTTATGTTTTATGCTCTTGCTATTGTTTATTTTCTGTTATAAGATTCGTGTGTAGATAATTTATGTTCAGGGTTAGAACCTACAATACTCTTGAAATAACAATAACCATCTGCAAATATTCCCTCCTAGGATATGCTTATTGACCAAGTACTTCAATGCAGAAATTTTTGTAAACATATTAAAATGTGTTCCTAGCAAATAATGTTTGAATTTATGCAGATCACACACCATAGTTAGACCTTCCCTTTCTGTGGTATTGTATTTCTTCTCAGTTGTAGACAAATTCCTACTTGCAAAAGCTATAGTATGGTCATTTTATTCTTCACCAAGTTGTGCCAATACCACTCCTAAAGCTATGAAAGAAGCATCAACATGGACATGGAATTCCTTATTCCGGTTAGGGAATACTAGAATAAGCTCAGTTACCATCTTCTATTTCAGTATGTCGAGGCTCTTCTGGAATTATTCATGCCACTAAAAAGTCACATCTTTCTTTAGCAATTTCTCCATTGACGCAGTGATATGCACATACCCCTTAATTAATTTTCTGTAGTATCATGTATCTCCCAATGTAGTGTGCAATTGTCTTTCTGTCTTAGGTGGATCCAAGTTCACAATGACAAGAATCTTTGTAGGGTTCACCACGATTCCTTGCTTTCAAACAACGTGCCCCAACAATATACCAAAAGGCACACTGAATATGCACTTCTTCAGATTCAAAGAGATATGATGTTTTCTACAAGTGTCAAGCATAATCCTTAAGCTCCCAACATATTTGTTCAACCGTCAAAATATTATCTAGTCATCAAAGTATACCTCCAAAAACTTGTGAATGTACTCCTTAAAAGATGTAACCACCACTCTAGAAAATATATCAGGGGCATTATTCAACCCAAAAGGAATTAATGTATACTGATATGAGCCCCATTCTGTAGAAAAGGTGGTCTTGTGTCGATATTCAAGTGCAATTCTAATCTGATGATATCCTGAAAATCCTTCTGTAAATGAATATACTTCATGGCCTCTTAAATTATTCAATACTTCATCCGTGAAATGGGCAGAAAAAGAATCATGTAATAATGCATCATTAAACTCCTTTTTCCTTCTTTTCTTGCACCGCCATAGGACTTATGCATTCAGACTCTTCGACAAGTTCAATAATCCCTTTTGTTATCATCTTATCCAGTTCTAGCTTCACTTTCTCCTTGTACATCGGGTTCAACCTATAAGGTCTCTGCTTGACTGGCTTCACATTAGGTTTTAGGGGAATCTTCATGACTCCCAAATATCTTGATATTTCCTTCATATTTGAAAATTTAGTGGGAAACAATTCTTGATATTCATGTAACAATTCTGTGACTTTGCTGATTATATCCTCATCCCAGTAATCTCATACTGTTGCAAACTTGGGCTCTTCTTCTGATCCAATGTTCACCTTCTTGGTGTTTAATGGTTGTGTGATATCTGGAATCTCTATATTTGGTCCATGTACTTCGCGGTGCCCTTTTGTTTCTACTATGTCGATGTTTCGGGAGTATTCTTCTTCTTCTGCAGTAATATTATAACATTCTAGTGGATAATCTATCAATGCAGCCCAATTAGGTTACTTCCATGCTAGTGTGGATACACCTTCAAAGATATTCTCCTTTACTATCTGAAGGGCCAAATCTATAACTATAAATTCATCCTCAACGTTGAATGTTAATATAAACCCATCAACTAAGTTTTCCCAATTCATAGTACCATGTCACGGCTCTATTTCTAGGTACCAATTCATAGGAATTGTGTCCAATGTGTGAATAAATCCATGTACACATTCCTGTTGTGGAATTTCCTTCCATAATGTAATGCATCGTTGTATATTCTTTATGGGGTCAGTTGCACCATCATATTTCTCCTTTATTTTTTTTTCCACTTGTCCAAACTTAATCCACATTAATCTTTTACATACTTTTCAATCTCCTATATTCTTCTTTTGTGTGCTCCACCATCTAGCAGGGGTAGATCTCAGGGTTGTATCCAAAGCTAACAATAATTTATCTTCTGGTACCTGCTCTTCGTAATTATTAATAAAATTTTATACATTACCCAAACCATCATTATAAGGCAGGTTACATACCTTAGATGTCATACAACGAACTATTTTCGTTATTCTTGCACAACTCTTTGTGGATATTTCATGCAATTTGTTCTGTCAATTCTCTAGTTCTTCCTCTGAATCTGATGTGTAGGTACTATCATGATACCAACTCAACTTTCCATATGTCATAGGTTTAATATAATATTCTTCATCGGTTGTCAATTGATAGATGTTATCTATGTCTATTGCGTTGTATTCTTCTCTCACTGGCTCTAAATATCTTACTCCTCCTGGCGGATCTAAAGATGTAGAAATTTGAATAACTGATATATTATTCACCGAGATTCTCCTGATCACACACTATTTGACTTCATGCACAATATAGAATATCTTCTACCATTGATCATCGCATGCAGAAATAAAATCAATTGCATGCACACATTAAAGCCATAAAAATTCACACATATGAACACAGTATGTAATGGGAAAGCTTAAAGCTAAAACCCCCAACTATATGTATATTATATATGTCATAGAGATCATGTAAAAATCATTGTACAAAGCTCCTCACAAGCTCTCAGTACAAACTCCAATTGCTACACACTAATCAATCTAGATCTAGCAAAACACATGCTCCAATCTCTGCCACTTGATAGCCTGCCTCTACTACGCAATCCCTGCTGAAGAATGCCTCTTGATGAGTTTGAATTACCCCAGCCTTGCTCACGCAGTATTTATAAGCATCTCTACTGAGTGTTGAATGCAAAACATGCATCACTTATAGTCACAACTGATAGTCATACTTTCCCTTTCACCTATCTCTGCACTGGTCTCCACTGAAACTGTCCATGCATTGAAGTTAACTGATGTATTCTTTAGTTGATTAATGAGTTTATAATTAGTGAATTAATTAATAATTAATTCACACCACTCTCACTAATTGTATCAATCATTTAAACTAGATACAAATAGCTCAACTATGTTTAGATTAGTTAAACTGAACACAACTCCATTATCTCCTCAATCAACTCCACCAAACTCTCTCACATGAGTTCTAACTGAAGTATCCATGCAATAGCTCCACTTAACCCTTAGGAATAGCGTAATTCCTTCTATCAGCTCCTGTGTCACATCTGTGCACTTAACTGAAGTGCTCAAGAGAATAAGATAATGTTTAGAGTCCAAATATTATTAAGAGCTAATAATATTCGACATATCTATTTTTAGACTGGCAATCTAAAAATAGATTCCGCCCAATATGTCTAAAAATATAAATCCATATATTTTTCCAACTTGACCAACCATCCATAAATAGCATCCCGCAACTTATAGAATATGCTCCATATTTCTAAAAATAGACATAGTCTAAAAATAGACTTTGCGACAAAAATCACCTGTGTGGCCCCCACCTAGTTTTGGTGATCACTTTCCAACTAGGATCAGGAATGATGTTTCAAGATGCCTCCTTCACTGTTTCTTGTTGCAATCTTCAACACTCCCTCTCAACAAGAAAGGACTGTCTTTGCATGCGACATGCAACTCCATGCATTCGCCCTGCAACCTTCACAAGCGCCATGCAACTCCATGCATCTACTCTGCAACTCTTCCGAAACTGAATAAGCTCCAAACAACTCAATCAATCTTATGCATCTATCATCAAAGTCTTCAACTTCTGTTGGTACCAACTG
Organism: Pinus albicaulis; assembly: GCA_034641835.2. Taxonomy (NCBI): domain Eukaryota; kingdom Viridiplantae; phylum Streptophyta; class Pinopsida; order Pinales; family Pinaceae; genus Pinus; species Pinus albicaulis. The sequence continues at coordinate 1,113,935,667 of CM076583.1, read as the reverse complement.
CACATGTCATCAGGAACCACTGCGTTGTTGAACTCTTGCACCCATGCACTCTGCACTTGCTGTCAACTCTGATTCGCGCTCCAGTATCCGACACTGTCACTTTGATCTGCCTGCATCAATCCAACTGATCATGCTACTGCTACGCTGTGGGCACCTCATAGCCAGGTTCAATTCATGAGATCCACACCATCTCATGAATCCTACCCAGAAATCTCCTCTTGGGATTAATCATGCATGTCGCCCCATCTCTCACCTAGTGGTATAGCTGTATGCACTCCCTCTGCCCATCTGGCACGAAATTTCTCTGCATGAGTGGTTTCTCCCACTCCATGATCCTCATCTTGTGGTTGCTCCACATCCCAAGGTTCACTCTTACCTGCATGCAAAACTTTCTCCCTCTCAAGCATCAATTGCATGTCTTTCTTGCACTTCCCAATAGTAGGAAGCTCCGTAGACATCCCATCTACTTCAAGTCTGTAGAGATTCTTGGCTCGAATCCCAACCTTCTTCACTTGTCCTTCTTCATCCACACTAACTCCTACACTCCCAAGCTCATCCCTGCAGTGGAAAAACTTTGTCAAGTATACCGGAATAGTGTCATTCTTCTCCATTTTTATTTTCCTGAGTTTATCCTAAAACTCAACCGCTTCAATGCTTTGTAATTGCTCCAATGATCAATATCGCTCTGATACCATGTAGAAATTTGAATAACTGATATATTATTCACTGAGATTCTCCTTATCACACACTATTTGACTTCATGCACAATACAGAATCTCTTCTACCATTGATCATCACATGCGGAAATAAAATCAATTGCATGCACACATTAAAGCCATAAAAATTCACACATATGAACACAGTATGTAATGGGAAATCTTAAAGCTGAAAACCCCCAACTATCTATATATTATATATGTCATAGAGATCATGTAACAATAATTGTACAAAGCTCCTCATAAGCTCTCAGTACAATCTCCAATTGCTACACACTAATCAAGCTAGATCTAGCAAAACACATGCTCCAATATCTGCCACTTGATAGCCTGCCTCTACTGTGCAATCCCTGCTGAAGAATGCCTCTTGATGAGTTTGAATTACCCCAGCCTTGCTCACGCAGTCTTTATAGGCATCTCTACTGAGTGTTGGATGCAAACCATGCATCACTTATAGTCACAACTGATAGTCACACTTGCCCTTTCACCTATCTTTGCACTGGTCTCCACTGAAACTGTCCATGCACTGAAGTTAATTGATGTATTCTTTAGTTGATTAATGAGTTTATAATTAGTGAATTAATTAATAATTAATTCACACCACTCTCACTAATTGTATCAATCGGTTAAACTAGATACAAATAGCTCAACTATGTTTAGATTAGTTAAACTGAACACAACTCCATTAACTTCCTCAATCAACTCCACCAAACTCTGTCACATGAGTTCTAACTGAAGTATCCATGCAATAGCTCCACTTAACCCTCGGGAATAGCGTAATTCCTTCTGTCAGCTCCTGTGCCACATCTGTGCACTTAACTGAAGTGCTCCAAGAGAATAAGATAATGTTTATAGTCCAAATATTATTAAGAGCTAATAATATTCGACATATCTATTTTTAGACTGGCAATCTAAAAATAGATTCCGCCTAATATGTCTAAAAATAGAAATCCATCTATTTTTCCAACTTGACCAACCATCCACAAATAGCATCCTGCAACTCATAGAATATGATCGACATGTCTAAAGATAGACATAGTCTAAAAATAGACTTTGCGACAAAAATCACCTGTGTGGCCCCCACCTAGTTTTGGTGATCACTTTCCAACTAGGATCAGGAATGATGTTTCAAGATGCCTCCTTCACTGTTTCTTGTTGCAATCTTCAACAAAAGAAACAATGACCCTCATATTGCTTCCTTCAAATACCATTTGCATCTTATTTAGGTTGATTATGGACAGATTTTCAATTCCCAATCGATTCCAAGTAAAGGATGATAAAGATTAGTGTCATCAACAATTTATGTTACTTCAAAATTAGTAATAGTGTGAACTCATTCAATATTTACTGTGACACCTGATAGTCTTCCTATAGGAAATATATTTTGCTGGTTTTCCAGTCTTAACTTAATATTTGACCATTGTAGCTTCGAATTACCCATTATTTCCCATGTATGTTTTTTTAAGACATTAGTATTAGATACCAAATGTAGAATAACCTAATCCATTCCATATTCTCCTATCCGTGCACTAAGTCTCATTTTTTTTTCCAGTTCTCTTTTGTTGATGTGCATTATTAACTCAACGCATCTCAGTTCGTGGTGTCTCTATTGATGCATAGGAATTTATCAATTCCTGGAGCTCTTCTATAGCCTTTTGATCTCTTAAAAACTTCATACAATTATGCAGAAAAGATCTCAAATTACTTTCTTGATATGTCAAATTTTGTTGCAAAGCTTGATCTTATGTCACTGCTTGGTTCTGTGTTGGAACTAATGATATGTTGTAGTTACTAGGTCATCGTTGTGCATTAGAATTCAAAGCTCCCACATCTGTAAAACTTCGCTTCACTTCAATAAACACTTTCTTTTCTTTCTGAACATAAAAAACAATAACTTCCTCTAGATTATTTCTAACCCATGCACCTATATTTTCATATTCCTTCTTTCCATTTTTTGTATCACTTCCAGTCGCAAATCCATTTCTATTGACAATATTAACACAAGGTTCAATGGTCCTTCTTTCAGCTTTCATCATTTGGATGTTCTGTGTGGGTTGTTGGTTCCTTTTCTATTGCATATTCACCATAAGTACATGACAGTCTTCAATTACATAATCAAAATATTTTCAGTACTTACATTTCGTAGTAGGTTTCTATAAGTCTCTTGCAAAATTCCTTTCCTAGCCATAGTTACAGCAAATGATATGTCCTCGTCCTTGACCAACTCCACCTCCTCAGCCTCTTCCTTGATAACCTCCTCGAACTTGGTAACCACGTTTTCCCTTATCCTCTTGTGCTTGCTTTTATGACTGCATTTTGTAAGTATCAACGCCATGCTCTATCATTAGGTCATAACTTCAACATTTATTCTCATCATGTCCTACTGACTTACAAAATTGGAAAAAGAGATTTATTTTGCTCTGCACATATTTCGGAAATAAATAACACTCTTTTGGGTGATGTTGGCCTCTATTTATGCATATCTTGCACCACTGAATGGATCCTACATTCAACAGATTAGGTGCTCCACTAGCCAGGTAATGTCTGAAAACAGGGAACTGTTCCTTAGAATGACCCTTTGATTTGTACTTTGTGCACCACACTTCTTCTCTAACTTCTTTTCCCTTCTTGATATCCTGTAATTGCAAGGTCAGGTTTTCCAAATGACTCTAAATTTTTTTCATACCTACATAAGTGTCCCATAACAGCGAGTCTTCCAACTTCATCACAATTTCCAGAGCTTCAACTTGAGTTGCTATCTTCTATTGTGTTAATGACAACTTGATATGTGGTAAAAATGCAACTATAAACCATTCTTTATGCTTCTTTGGGTATGTTGAAGATTACTTGATCCAATAACATCTTAAACCTTTGTTCAAGCCCCCAAAAAGACTCATTAACTTTTTGTTTGATCTCCTTTAACCCATTAATGCACTACGATTGAGACATCAACTTATTGAACTCTTGTATCAACGCTTGCTTCATATCTGCAAATGTATCATTGTGAGTGGTAGAATACTTCATATACCATGTCAAATCTCTATCTCGCAGCGTCATAATGAGTTGCACCTTATTTATATATTTGTCATTGATCTGCTTTGTTGTCCATACCACTTCAACTAGAAACCAAAACTGTTATGGATCCTCTGATCCAGTTCCTATGAAAACATGAAGCTTAATATCATCAACCATATCTCTTTTTGGGGTAAAATGGGGAGGGGGAGGGGGATGGGGGGTAGGATGGGTAAGGGGAGTAGGGAGAACCCAAACACTCTTACTACTACTAGATTCTGGCTTCGGTGAACTCTTAGGCTGGAAAGGAGTGTACTGCGAAGTTTCCTGGGAGTTCTCTTGGTAGTTTTAATCTTTTTTGCCTTCAAATTCACTCAACAAAGGACTATAATCAGACTCTCTGAAGTTATTTGGATCTTCTTCATGATATCTCTTTCTGGTATCTACTTTATACCTTTTTCCACTTCGCGTTGTACTGATTTCTTTCTCAAATTTACTTCTTCCTCCAAACATAAGTAAACTAGCAAACTTATTATGTCCGCAAAACTCCCTTTTTACACAAAAGCATCATAATCCATAGTTTTAAAGAATTTATATACTTACCTTGTGGTCCTTTGAAGAATCTTCACTCTGTTTTACTGTAGGATACAATCGAGTCTTTAGCGAACTCGATAATGAATCCACCCAAGATGGTATCAATCTAGAAATCGATAACCCTTGAAATATTGTTGTTAGTGATCTTGATTCATTGTATCAGCTAAGGAGTACACACTGTAGGTTCTTCGATATTAAATCAATCCTTCCTTTATGTCAACCTCGACACCCACTCATATAATTCACCAAGGAATGACCCAAAGAAAATTTTGTACTGCTCTGTGAAAAGATACCTTTATAACCAAGATTTAGATATCAAGCATGAATTTATGTTCTCTTGATCTACAAATTCTCACTCCTTCTGGACTATCCAATCTTGAATTTCATTCTTCAACAGGTTCCACATCCACATATCCCTCAAACAGATCTCAGTCCCAGCAACGGAACTGTTTTTTGGATTAGTTGGGTTTGACCCAGGTTCAATCTATGTTGCACACCAAAAAAGCCCTTGATCACCAACCCTTTCGGAAATGACCTGCAAGCATATCACAGTCTCACCTGAGGTGACTATGGTTGGTTTTATAACCAGGTTTCTGCATCCTTGAGGGACTGCGCGATGTGGTCAATCTACTGTGTTGTTATTATCTTTTAACATACATAAATTGAATGCGCTGTATAAAACCCTTTACTTACTTAGCCACATTCAATATAACATATTATAAAACATCATAAACTGCATTTTTATAACGTACAACTGTAACAATTACTTTGCACAAATGATATTAAGCAAATATAAAAGAAACACGGAAGAACACAAAATTTCATCTCAAAACTTATTCTTCTTTACTAAGATCGATCTTTTAAGTACAATCAGCTCTCTGACTTGCGCACATAGCTACAAGTGGTCTACGCACTAAGTTGTAGACTCTTCCAAGGCCCTTTGCGCACTCAGTTGCAGATCCTTTCCTTCGCTACAAAATACGGATACAAAACTAGCTCGTAACCATAAAAATTACAATGATGATACCTTTCTATATAACATTGCATCCCTTTGTATAACATTACATCAACACAATACCATGGTCCAAATATCATGGGCTATAAAAAATACAACCCCAAATCCGTTACAAAAAGGAGGCGCTTCGACCCATCCCGAAGCCCCTAAGATACCGCGCAATATATCCAAAATTATTTGTTGTGTGATATGCTTCTCGCTCCACACCTCAAAATGCGGAGACTTAGCCAAAAACTAGGCCAAGTTGGGTTGCGCTCAATAGGGTGCCACATCCACATATCCCTCAAATAGATCCTGATCCTGGCAACAGAAGGATTTTTTGGTTTGGTTTGGGCTTGAACCAGGTTCAATCTATGTTGTGCACCAACAAAACCCTTGATCACCGACCCTTTCGACAATGACCTGTAAGCATATCGTAGTCTCACACGAGGTGACTATGGGTGGTTGCAGAACCAGGTTTCTGTAGCCTTGAGGGACTGCACAATGTGGTCAATCTACTATGATGTCGTTATCTTTTAACCTACATAAAATTACCACACTATATAAAACCCTTCACTTACTTCACCACATTCAATAGAACATATTATACAAAATCATAAACTGCACTATTATAATGCACAACTATAACAATTACTTCGCACAACTAATATCAATAAAATAGATAAGAAACACATAAAAACAAAGAATATTGTCTCACAACTTATTCTTCTTTATTAAGATGGATATTTTAAGTACAATCAACGCTCTAACCTGCGCACACAACTACAGGTGGTCTGCACACTAAGCTACAGACTCCTCCAATATCTCTGCACACTCAGCTGCAAATCCTTTCCTTTGCTAAAAGACATATAAAAAACTGGCCCTTAACCATATAAATTACATTCTATATCTTCTAACATAGCATTACATCCAATTTTATAGTATTACATCATTACAAAACCATGGTCCAAATATCGTGGGCTCCATAAAACAAGAAAATATAACCCAAACATGTTACCAAAAGAAGGGTCTTCGACCCACCTCGAAGCCCCTAAGATACCTCACGGTATATCCAAAATGATATTTTGTGCGGTGTAATTTGTGCTTCGCTCCTCAAAATGCAAAGACTTAGCCAAAATCTCGGCCATGTTGGGTTGTGCCCAACACATATACATAATTAAAACTAAAATAAAATACTCATATTTGTCGTTTAATCGATCCTTATCTTCTACCTTTGTCCTTTGTCCTTGTACACACATCGAAGTGGTTGCCACACCCTACAAGCACTTCATGCCTTCTCTTCTCTTCAATCACGTACGCATACACAAAGTGTAAATCACAACATGTACATCCACACACGAAATACAACACCATACAATACATGCACTTACACCTGACATACAACACATACACGTACACCCAGTGTACGACACAATACATATACATATATAGAGTATAACACAATGAATACAAATGTCACACTACCATGAATACACGATGCACATTCATAGTACCACACTTACACAAAACAACATGTACCTCATGCACACAATACCACATATGCACAACACAACATGTACAACATGCACAAAATACCGCATATATAGCAATACCACATGCACAACATGTACACAGTACACCTTATACACAACACCACCTATACCATGTGTGCACAACATCACATGCATACGGCACCACCTACACAATGCGACATGTACACCACACCACATATACAACGTGTGCACAATACCACATGCACACAACACCATATGCACAACATGTACATGACACCACATGTATACAATGCCACATGCAAGACATGTACATAGCACCACCTACACATAGTAGTACATGTACAACATGTACACATCACCACATGCACACAACGCCACATGTAAAATCATGTACACAACACCATATGTACAACATGCACACAACACCATATGTACCAAGCACTGCATATACAACATGTACATAGCACCATATGTACACAACACCACATATCCAAAATGTGCACAACGCCATATGCACACAACACTACATATCCAACATGTGCATAGTACGATATGTACACAACACCGCATTCCAACATGTACATAGCACCATCTATACCCAACATTTCATATGCAATATACACACAAAACCATATATACAATAGGCATACAACATCATATGTACACAATACTACATATGTTACATGTAGACATCACCATAGGTATAATCACTGAATATACAACATGCACAACATATACAAAACAATAGTACTGCACATCCATATATCACACACTGAATCCACAGAGAAACCTTGCTTCTAGTGTCCTTCCACTATCTATGCTTATCCTAGCATGTCGCATATCACACTACTTTCACTTCGTTGATGTACCCCTCAACATTACATGTCCATAACATAAACATAGGCATAGAAAAATCATATAATATCCATTCATATCCACATCATACTGACCTCATAGATCTGTTTGAAATACTGTTCCCACTTTATTCCTCATAATACCATGAACCTCTTCATGCCATTCACCTGCATAAGCAATAATTCCTCCACAAGAATGATTCATGACAACCCTTTCAGACAACAAAATACATACATAAAAATATACATACATAGGCATCAACATAATATTGATCACAACATAATTACCAAATAACGTAAAGTCAAGGTTAAGAGAACTTCCCTTATCTGTGCACACCATGCACAACGTTGAGAATAATCATCTCCAACATAGACAAGGAATCAAATGCTTTACATCCATTCAATTTACCTTTCCTATTAGCTTTCTCTAGCTTTCTCATGATTTCTCTTCCATCATTCATTTATACCAATGAACCCTGCCAGTTCAACCGACTATCATACTCTTGCCTTCAACTACCCTTTCTTATGCACCAAGATTCATTTTGGCCTTGCATTACCTGTTGGGTTTCATCCAACTCTTCCCGAACCCCATTAACTTCTCTTTCCCAACCAATTTACAAGTCCTTCAAAACATAAATGCAAGAAAAATAAACATTCAAGAAGAAAACCATGAAAAACTAATAGCAATACGACACCACAAAAAAGTGGCATGATCATGCACTAGAGGAAATCAAGACTGTAAATCAAGCTCACACAAATAAAAAATATCGAAATCACAAAAATTAGCAACAAAAACCATGACTCAATCCCCATGGGTCCCAATGCTTCCAAAGGAAGCTCAACTTGATCCTACTTCAATATTTCATGGCAGTCTCTTGCCATGTAATCCCTTGCATCATACTGCCATAAACACATAATTGTTAGTGTATAAATAAATATACACTATACCAGTTACCTTACCTTGTTGTTCCAATCACGTTTCCTTGTAATTGAACATGTCCATTCCATCTCTCAAGGGACTCCAATTCCCTTGAAGAATCCAACCATAATTGGAAACTAGTTGTTATACCTGTCAAATACATGCTCATAAATATAACACATATCCACATAATTTCAGACAAGATTAAGGTTAAGAAGTCTTCCTCTATTCATGCAAGTTCTAATTCATTTGGAATTATCGTTTCCTAACATTACCAAAGGAATTCTTACCCAATTCCTTTCTTTTGCGTTGCTACAATCAAGTCCTACTATGTACTGTCACATCACCCATCTGTTAGTTATATAAACACATCAACTATTACCTTGTCATGCTAATACCAAGCATGTTTCCCTACAACTCTTCACACATGTCAATAACATGTTCCAAATATCAAGAAAAAATATCTACTAATTTGAAATATACCCATATGATGATATCTACAATACTCGTATGATGATATTCTCTTACCCCATAGTGTAGTGTTGCAACTTCACTCTAATGATCTACATATCCTGTTTCATTTCAGTCAACACATTATCATCATAACATGTCAATAGCATCATGATGACCTAATTTCATACAATGACCTCACAATGCATGTCTGACCTATTATACATGCATAACTATAACCAGGACAATGCATGCATAAAAACATATAGACACCTAAATGCAAAACAAATTCATATACAACTAACATGCATTCATGGCAAACACATCCCAAAAATAACATAATCAACTCCTACATGGAAACACTATTGCAAAAATTACCACCACCATGCATACACAACAATCACATAATCCACAAACATAAATAACACATATGCAACTGACATGTATGCATGGAAAACACATTCCTCCCATCAAGTATAAGTGTTGAGCCATGCTCTGATACCACTTTGTAAAACCCTCCTCCCACATCTACCCAAGGAACCGGCCAACCGGGGTAAACATGTGACAAAGAGTTACTATGATCTAATTCAACCTCCATTAGGGGATTTTTTAGGTCTAAAATGGGCCTCCTAAGGAAATTATAAAATAATAGTGGAAATAATAAAAGAATATTATATTACATCATCAAATTTTAGAGGGGAAAAAAAAAACTACTTTTTCAACTCGTATTTTCAACTTATCTCCCTATGGATCTACTCAAATTTCGAGCAGGAACACTCGTTGGATGCAAAATTGATTCCCCATCCAAGGAGTACCCATGTTACATACTTTTGATGGACCATGCTACACAAAAAATGAGAAATACATGGAAAACATGTTTGCAGTAGTGTTTGTTTGAGTAAAACCTTAGGGAGATAAGTTGAAAATATAAGTTGAAAAAGTAGTTATATTATTTTATTATTTTTTAATCTTTTTAATTTTTTACCCCAAAAATGGTGAATCATCCCCCATGGTTGACATATTTATCTTGACTCTTATTGGTTCTTATAAAGTTTATTTTTCTCGTACATTTTTCCTAGGAGACCCATTTTAGACCTCAAAAGTTCTCTAATGCCAATTCACCTTAAGGAAGTGGAACCGACACCACATAAAAACAAAAACCTTATACACATGCTAGAAGACATGAGCCATGAAAACCTTCTAGAAGGCTAGCCCCTACATCAAAATTACCTTTTCAAGCATCAACCCCCAGTTTCTCCCTTGACATGGGCAAAAGTGCGATTGGGACACTCCAGTCACATGCACAACATGGCATGCATGTGAATGGGGACTTGTCTCAGTAGTTTTGAGCTTGCGACCCTGATTTATGTGCAAATTTTCTAAACCTAGAGCCTAGGTCACTTCCCATAACACCATGACACTTTTCAAACTAAAAGATAGCAGAGGAATAACAATGTCAATGCAAACACTTGAACAATGACTTGAATGAACCCCTACTAGCCATGACAGTAATTTCATTAAACATGTCACAAATATGTAATATACATGTTTAAATAATAAATATAAGCATAGGGGTCTCATACTTATATAGGAATTGCTAAGAAGCATTTTTGCCTCATCACATTAACTACATTATCATCTATTTGGGCATAGATACATTCTTCATTCATTTACAAATCAAAACATGCTGAGATCCAAACATCATCACTATCATAAAACACATTCATAACCATCATATAAACAACATAAATGACAAGCACATAACAACCATATAGACCACATAATAACAATCATATTTACCTATCAATACAAGAGGAAAAAATCTCTTATTTCCATGAGTAAAATGCAACCAAGTCTAAGACTTCCATGTTCCACCTGACCATAGACATGGCTAAGACAAATATGTCTTCATCCAGTCACCCCCGTGCCATATTCCAAGCATGAATTTTGGATCTCATAAAACTCATCAATCAAAACCAAACCATGGTTTCCAAAGGAAAAACCACCTTATCCCTTAACCAACTATTCCACCTCACGGTTGGACATCACAACCATCACCAGATTGGTCTCCACCCAAGCTGTCTAGGGCTCTAGAGCATTTGTTCCAACTAGGGCTTCCAGGACAAGTAACTCAGCCCACAACTTCCACGGGGATTCCAAAGCATTTATCCAACCAAGGATTCCAGGACTAGTAACTCAACCCACCAAGGGCTTCCAAATCGTTTGTCTAACCAGGGCTTCCAGGACTAGTAACTCAACCCAAGCTGTTATAGGACTTCCAAAGCGTTTGTCCAACCAAGGCTCCAAGAACTAGTAACTCAACCCACAACTAAAGGAACATGAGAACCAACCATAAAAACAAAGAATGAAATGAACCCACAACACCATGGGTATCCAGGAAATGGAAAGGCTAGGAAAATCCACTGTCAATCCAGGAAATCCTCCATGCCAATGACAAATCATAACCAAGAAACCAAATACATATTCCATGCATTTTGAAACTAGTGAGGAAAACATACATGCAACTCGGTTCCTGCCAACAAAACCCGTTGTAGCTACTCATCCCGATGTCCTCTTGCACTTTCCTACTCTTCCTTTTCCTTCTTCCTCCAAAACTCCAAGTATTCCACACTCTCCAAGACAGCTCCAAGAACTCTAAGTGTCCAAGAGTATGAGGGAGAGAGAGAATAGAATGAGAGCTCCAAAATTGAACTAACACAAGGTTAAGCCCACAAATTTCCATATGATCCTCAGATTCCTTTTTATTAATGAGGCCTCTAATTTCTTGAATTTTCCATGATTTTACTTCATTTTCCTCCTCACATGCAACCGGTGACCTTTCACCTTCCTTTTCTCCTAATTTCCATTATTTTCATAAATAAATTTCAATAAATTCCTTATGCCTTTCCAAAGCCTTTTCCATTTCCTTTAGCCATAATAACTGAAATAAACACCCACTAGGATATTTTTCCAATCATTCAACTTGGAATATGTGTCCCATGACCTTGTTCTTGTATTTTTTTACATGGATTTTTAACCAGGGTTGTTACACCGGTTATGTTCTTGGAAAATATCATCGAGACAAGTGGGTGATTGTGTTATTCCTCCTACTTAACCATGTGCTGCAATGAAACTTCATCTTACTATAGATGCGAAAAACATTGTTTGTTGTGGGAGGAAATTCACTTGTCTCTGATTCTGGAGATACAACTTTAGCTGGTATAGGTGTTATAGATAACAGTAAAAAGTATTCTTTGTATGAAAGCAATAAAGGAAATAGTACATTCATGAAGATTTTGGGAAAGCCTTGGGGATACAATATGACAATATATTAACAACAGAAAGTGATGATTATATCTTGAAAATATTTGCAACTACACCTACCAACACTTACAATTCAGGCGGTTCTTCAGTTGTGTGCAACTTACAAAGTCACATTCCATGAAAATGCAGTTTCTCCAATAAGGTGGATTGTCTTCCCTTTTGAGCCTTCCTAGAATTTATTTTTTCCCAAGTTTTGATAATGTGGTAGTTGTAGCTATATTCCATCTTCTTGAGGATCCTTAGACTCTTTATATTTCTATGGAGGTAGAGATATGACAAACTCTAATGAACATTTTAAGCCATCACAGTTGTTGTGTTTCTCATTGAACATTATTGACATCTATGGTTCCAATTATTTCTTGAGATCCAACAATGTTTATGTAGGCTGTTGGTATGGTTTGTCAGTTAAAAAAATTGGGGGGTATGACAAATATCATTTTATAAAGAGAAAGGTAAAGAGAGGGATAAATTGAAGGAAAAGGATAAAGAAAAAGATAATGTCAAAGATTTTGGGCAGGCTGAGGTAGGTGTTCCATCTGTTTATTTTGGTCGGGTGCCTGATCTAATGAAGTCAGATGATAATTTGGAATTTATATGCATATACATTGGTGAATTTATGAGGATTTTTAATTCTTATGGATCTTAAGGATCATGGTATATTGGGGCATGTTACCCACCCACATGTATGGGTAACCATAGGAGAATTTTTTTCCTTCTATGATGCTTTTGTCATACATTATTTATTATATGTTTTCTTTTTCTTTCCATTTATTTTCACAAGTTATCTATAGCCTGAGATTTTTAGAATGTAACTTAATTGGCATGATTGTGCCTAATGTTTTCCTAAAGGTTGAATACTATGTTTATAACATGTTCTTTTCTATGGTAACATTTTATTTTCTTTGTTTATACAAGTCATCTAGCCACATAGTGGTCACTAATGCCGAAATGAAGAAAACTTGTTCGAGTTTCTTTCCTTTTTGAGGAAAAATGTCATTGAAATTTTTGATGTTGAGGTATATGATGTATAAATCCTTTATAGTCTACTTAGTTTATACTTAATTATTCATTTTTTTCATGTCTTATACTTTTCATTGTATCTTCTTTCATTTTTAGAAGAGGAACTCAGTATTGACGGTAAGAAGTAGGAATTGAAGAAAGAGGAGAATAATAATATTGGAGTGAAAAATGCAGAAAGAGAGAGAATAGAACCAGTCTAGTGATACTTTTAAATTCAATGCCCACATGAGACACGCACATATAGACTGATGGTCAAGTATTTATAGTTGGTGAATTCATGTGCAATGCCTTGGAAACTCAATGATAATTTTTTGAAAAGATAAAACAATATTCCATGTGTAAATTGTAGTCCAACCAATATTAAGTTGGAAACTCATATTGTAATACTTGACATTTTATATAATATAATCTATGTGGTTGAAATTAATTATATTTGCACTTGATATTGTTTAGTATTTTAATTAACATATGTAACTTTGTATTTTCATATTAGATGAGCATGCACATTGTATGACATTATTTTAATTTAGTTGCAAAATCATACTAATTAATTTATGATTAATAATGAACACATAAATCAATTCAAGGCTAAATTAGTAGTTTATATTGATTAATGATGAACACAAAAAAAATGAATATACGACTAAATTAGTCATTTATAATGATTATTAATGAAAGTAAATGAACGTAATATAAACTAATAAATCATTCATTTATATAATGAATATGAAACTAACAAAAAAAGATAAATGACTAATCCAAATGATGAATTTGTGATTACAAATTAATGATGACTAAATTGTGCATATATATGACTATTAGTAGCAAATTTACAGTACCTTATGACATGACCGAAATTTAGTCATATTTCTTTGGTCATTAATTTGTTCTATTGGGTGATCATGTAGTAATATATTTTTTTTGTATATTTTATAGAATCATTCAACACTAATGTAGTTATGATGCTCTTGTTGGCCTTGAGCATCCCTTTCCCATTAATACTTGATCATTTATTAAAAAATTATATTTTTAATTCCATACATGGCTATACCCTTCTAAAAGCACATACACACGTGAGTACCTCCATATTGAACACGCGTATATAATTTAAAATATGAAAAATATACAAAATATCCTATTTTTCGGAAGTTTACGGGTTTCACCGAAAGCCCACCTAGAGGGGTCTATGGCCTAACTGAATTAACCAATTTCTAGTGGTATTTACACACCTCATGGGAAGGCCTAATTACACCAAGGAGATAGGATAACGAAATTATATTCATTTCGGTCCCAGATCAAGTATGATTTTCGTTACACCTCCTGCACTTCGAGTCATAGGAAACCCTTGTTTCCTTGTAAAGATGTTCATCCTTCCTTATATGACATTTTTATGAAACCAGCTCCAAAAATAGAAGAAAATAGAGATCAACACCTTAGAAATCGGCCACCTTGAGGGGGAAACCTCCTTTACATTACATAAATGAAAAATTCTTGCATGAAACAAATGAAAAAACCTCCTTTATATATATAGGAGTCCATGGGGTCACAATATAATCCTAGCCAAACTAACAACAATAATGTAAGGGAACAACAATAACAATAGTGGATTTTATGGGGCACAATAATAACAATATGGGGGCTAAAGAAGTACAACAATTACAATAAGGGGGCTACACTAATAACAATAAGCGACGACACTAGTAATATAGGAACCTAACATGCCCCTCTCCTTCAAAAAAGTGTTGTCCTCAATGCTTGAGTAGCTTTTGATTATTTTGTATAAAATTCTCATCCTCCCATGTGGAATATTCAGTGGGTAAGTTCTTCCACTTGATGAGATACTCTAAAATTGATCAATTTCATAGTTGTAGAGTTCTTGTTTCCATGACTTCTTTAGGTTCCAATATGGTTTTTCCTTCCTAATCAAGTTCTGGCAATATTGTTTGAACTGGATTTTTTTCACCTATAACCTTTTTAAGCATGAAACATGGAAAACTTGGTGCACTTGAGAAGAATTAGGAAGCTCCAATTTGTATTCCATAGTACCAATCTTTTCCAACACCTTGTAAGGACCATAGTACTTTCGTGATAATTTATTATCCTTCTTAGCTTGCTTGAGGGACATTTTTTTGTATGGTTGCAACCGTAAAAATACTCAGTATCCTACATTAAGACTTATCTCGTTGCGATGTTGATCTACCTGTTGTTTCATTCGATTTTGTGCCAAATTTATGTTATCCTTTAAGAGTTTGAGAACTTGTTTTTGATGCTCGATGTGATATTCCACTTCTTGAACCTTAGACTTTTCTTTTAAAGATGATGTGATGGACGGTGGATGATATCCATAAAGTACCATAAAGGGGTCATTCAGCCAGAGGTAACCACTTGATCCAATGTGTTTGTTTATCATATATGAAACAAAAAATATATCCTTCTAAACATTTGTTCACTATCTCAATTTTCCCATCGGATTGAGGATGATAAGATGATCTATGAGCTAGTTGAGAATCCAAACAAGAAAATAATTATGTCCAAAAATTTCCAGTAAAAATGGGATCTCTGCTGCTTACAATAATATTTGGGTTTCCATGTAGCTTTTTTATTATTTCCATCACTGCAATAGCAACTGTACTTACTTTAAATGGATGAGATAATGCACAAAAGTGTCCATACTTGGTAAGTCTATCAACTACCACCATGATGACACTCTTTCCTTCGGACTTGGGTAAACTTGTGATAAAATCCATTGAATCCTCCTCCCAACATTTACTTGGAATGGATAAAGGTTGTAGCAGACCTGGGGTCTTAATGGTCTCAACTTTATTTTGTTGGCAAACAAAACACTCCGCCACAAAATTTTGAATATAAGATTTAAGGCCATCCCAAAAAAATTCTTTCTTCACCCTATGGTAAGTTTTAAAAAATCCTAAGTGTCCTCCTATGGGAGAGGTGTGCAATTCCAAAAGAATATTTTATTTTAGTTGGTAATTATTACAAAGATATACAAAATATTTGTACCATAAGGAATCATTTTTCCAACTAAATGTATCAGATGTACTAGGATCTTGCTGCAACTTTTGAATGAGTGTCAAAAATTCTTCTTCATTTTTCCATTCATCCCTTGCTTCGGTTATCTAATCTAGTTGGATAATATAAATGACAGAAAGAAATGCTTCCACCTCTTCATCCTTTCTTGAGAGTGCATCTGCAAAAACATTTAGCTTCCCATTTTTGTAGATGATTTCAAAGTCGTAACCCAACATCTTTGTGACTCATTTTTTCCACTCTTCTAAAGATAGTCTTTGTTCCAAAAAGTATTTGAGACTATCATGATCCTTTTTTATCTTGAAGTGTCTTCCCATTAGGTAAGGTCATCATTTATTTAGTGCATGTAGTATTGCCAACATTTCCTTCTCATAAATAGCTTTCTGTAAATACTTTCCTTTGATTGAACAACTTTCAAAAGTAATGGGTCTTCCTTCTTGCATTAAAATTGCACCAATTCCATTTCCTTAGGCATCACATTCCACAATAAAGGTTTTTGTGAAGTCTGGCGTAGCTAAGACTGGTGCTAGGCAGATTACCTCTTTAAGATTTTCAAAGGCCTTAGTTTCTTCAAGAGTCCATGAAAATGCATCTTTCTTCAATAATGTTGTTATAGGTGCTACTATTCTCCCATAATTCTTAACAATCATGCGATAATACCCTGTTAACCCGAGAAATACTCGCAACTGCTTTATGGTTGTGGGGATTTTCCATTCCTTAATGGCTTTAATTTTGTTAGGGTCAAACTTAACACCCTCCTGAGATACAATATGACCCAGATATTCCACCTCTTGTTCTCCAAAGAAACATTTGTAGTTTTTTTCATATAATTGTTTCTCCTCAAATAGTTTGAGCACCCTGTCAACATGTTGAAAATTATCCTTCAAAGACTCATTGTAGATTAGTATATCATCAAAAAATAATAACACAAATTTGCTAAGGAAGGGTTTGAAAATGGAATTCATCAACCCTTGAAATGTAGAAGGTCATTGGTAAGGCCAAAAGGCATGACCAAAAATTCATAATGACCCTCATGAGTTTGAAATGTTGTTTTCGGAATATCTCCAGTCTTCATTCTAATTTGATGATATCCTGAACAAAGATCCAACTTGGTAAAATAAATTTCTCCATTTAGTTCATCCAATAATTCATAAATCATGGGAATGGGAAATTTATCTTTAATAGTGAGCTTATTGAGCTCCCTATAATCCAAACACATGTTCCATGATCCATCCTTCTTATGCACCAGTACTACTAGAGCAGAGAAATAACTTTGACTAGGTTGAATTATACCATCTGTTACATAACATTTTGTCATCATCCCTGCAATCCCCATCCTGCACATTGACAGACCATTTCTGTGACTTATATGAAGTGGCATGCCTTGCAAAAAGTTTCATTGCATCCCTTGCCATGAGGGGAACATTTCCTTTGTTGACTTTTCCTTGAACGGACCATCAAAAACACATGCTTTTGGGTTGGCACTCACAGGCTGTGATGACCTTGCGCTGATAAAGGAAATTAACACTGGGCCATACGCCCATTGGCGCTCTGTCCCAGTGAGCTGCCCACACCGAGTTTTTTTTGAAAATTATTTTAAATATGGAAGTGAAGTTTCCAAGCTAACTACTTCGTGAGCGAGTTAGCTTGGGTTGTTCGACTGCATAATGATGAGCACCTTCCTTTGGCTTCTTGTTTCCTCCTTTTGGGGCAACCTCTCAAAGGATAAGGCCTCCCTTACACCATTTGAGGGATCCCAACTGATCCAGATTTATGCAGGAACGCAACTGAATACATATATAACCACAAAAATAGAGATGCAACAAAAATAATGCTTCATTTGATTAATTTCAAATGATTGAAATGTGCTTACATACATAATGGAAATAAAAATAGCTAGGGTGTTGGTAGCGTATCTATGAGAAGAGATGTGGTGGCTACAGACCTCTTAATTCTGTTACAATGAGGCTCGAAGGCTTATTTATTGTTGAGAAACAATGTAAAACCCGAAACGTCCAAAAACCTAACCCTAGGAGATGAAGCGCCAAAATTGTGGGCCCCGTTTGGGTAAATTGGTGTTTCAACTTCCCGGGGATGTAACGTTGGCATCTGATCTCTGTTTGATGCGCTCAATAGCTCGTTAGAAATATCTATACGAGGATTACAAATTTCGGTGTGAGAAACATCGGTCCATGAAACCATGTTGCTCCCAGGTTTCCCAAAAAATGTCGTTTAGGGCCTCAAAACGGCTCTGAAAGTTCAGGACTAGAAAAACTTCTAAAAATATTAAGTTGTGTTGCAACTTAAAAAATGAAAGAACTGATGGTTGAGGTTCAAATGGAATAGGCAGGTGGCCACAAATATCCACCTGGATCATTAAGGCTCCAAAACGACTTCGGGAGTGCAGGACCCGAAAACCTGCTAAAAATAGTAAGTTTTGTTGAATGTGAAAAGCGGAAATAATTGATGGTGCGGGTCCAAATGGAATAGGAAGGTGGCCACCAATATCCACCTTTATCATTCCTCCCTCCTTAAGAAGCAATGGTCCCCATTGCGTTGAGATCCTCCATGAGATGAGGCAAATTCTGTTGAACTGGGTATTAGATTTGTTGAAGATGTCATGGACCTATGGGAGGACATGCTGGATGCGTTTTGTAAATTTGGTTTCTTTATCAACCTCAGACAATAAATGTGTGGATTATGTATGTGTAGTTGCAGGAGGTATGGCCACATCAGGCGGCGGTGCGTTGGGGGTCAAATCAATGGAGTGCTTGTCGTGACAGTGTAGAGGAACCTCTGTGAGTGAGGAGAAAATGTCCTTGTATTCCTCCATGAATTTGTCCATTTGTTGCATTCATGCAGGCGAGCCCTGTTTCGAGGTTGTGGCCACAATATTCTTCTTTCCCTATGAGCGAGTTGTAAGGAAAATAAATTTCCTTGTTTGGGAAACAATATTACTGCGTTATTTTTTAGTAGTAAAAGAGATGATAGGAGGTGGTACTACCTCTGGTATCCTGTACAAGTTATTTCCCAAAGTAATAACAATAGCACAAGGCCTAGATTCATACACAGCATGTCGCCTCCACAAGTATGGTTGGCCCAATAATACATCAGCTACATCAAGAGGAGCAACATCACATAATACCTCATCCGTGAATGGCTTGATGCTATATGGAAGGCGACACTGTTGGCAGATGCAGAGATTTGTCCCTGGGTGAATCCACCCGATGGTATATGGCTGCAGGTGTACTATGGTTGGTAGGCCGAGCCGCTTCACAACCTCTGCTAAAATGAGGTTCTTTTGTGTAATATTCCCATTTTAGCTCATAGCTAAATGGAATATTAAAATTTTTCTTTATCACCTAGCATCTAAATAAATGGGTAAGGAGGCCCATGCTTATGTAAAACATGAATAAAATCCCTCATAATGTGGAAGGGATCATCAGAATAGCTTCATTTTGCACCCTCAAGTGTGAAAAGGGGTAAATGCATGAAGACAAGGTCATGTTTGACCAAGTCAACAATGCTGCCATAGGAGGAGTGGATCACTTTATGAGACAGCGCAATGTGAATGAGGAAGAGGATATTTGGTAGAGGAAACCCTAATGGATGGGGCCCATGGAGAGAGCTTTCACTTGTTTAAAAGGAGGGCAAGGAAACCATTGTTAGTCATGCTATGGATTATTTATTTCATTGTCTATTCAGACATTGTGCATTCTTCTGTTGTTTAGCAAGAATTGTCGGGGAATTCCTGTTTAGGATTTCTTCACCTTCTTGAGAGGCCTCTTGAGGGATTGTTCTTCATTCTCCTCATCTCTTGGCTCAAGGCCAAAACATCCTCCTCCAGGACAGCATTATTGCTACAACAGCATAGTTTTTTGTTGCAGGGTGTTGCAGTGGAGACTTTACAAAACCATATCCTTGGCTCATCTGTCAAAGGAGGGAGCTTATATTCCTTTGGGAGGTTAGTGAGGGAGATTCCTAAGCATATTTCAGATAATTGGCATCAGGCCAAGCATTCCTCTTCACCAACAGCGCAATCCCTTCTCTAGACTGCGTTATTTCTGAGTGCAATTGCAGTGGGGACTTGCTCCACTATTTTGGAGGGTGAGATCTTCAGGGATTGGATCAGACTTTCACCTAAGAGATCATTTGGATGAGATTTATCCATCATTTGCAACATCATCAGCTATCTCCATCCATATCTATTTTCTGAGTTGCAGCTGCTGCCCAACAACTCCAACATTTCTGTAGATTTTCCATTTTGTATGTATTCCAGCCAATCCTTTTAAGGATTGTGTATTGTTGTTTCCAGGGCTTGAGATCTTGCTCCCCCTTCTTTATTTGAGCTCTACATTGTTGTATCTATGTATTGACATTATTTTGCAGAAGTTCTCTTCATGGATTGCGCAGTCATAGCCAGGGCTTCTCTTGTATAGCAGTATTTCTTCATTTTCCATGTATATGTTTCATCGGGGCTGCATTGCCTAGCTTGAGAGATCATTTTCCTCAAGATATTGTATACATTATTGCTGCTATAATATAATGTAATGGTTATGTGGATCTTCTGGCATTCTTGTATTAATGCATTCACTACTATTTTCCAGCTCATGTTTATGTATTGCTGATATCCACATTGGTAATATCTTGAGATATTCCCAATAGTGTAGTTGTTCCTAATTTGGAATATTACATTTTGGCTTCCGCTATCGACAAGGAATTGTAGTGGAGAACCCTTCACCCACATCTGCGAATGGAAGAAGCGCTCCCCCTCCTCTAAATCCTCAGGATCCTCCCTCTGTATCTTGGTGGTGGAAATAATCGCACTGGGATATGCATCAATGATCTGCTTCCCTTTGTCATTTCCTTTGTCTGGTTCTGACTTAGGATCAAAAAATGCATCTAATACGGGTGCCTTTAGTTCAACCACCAACAAATGTTTGGCTCGACACCCATTTGTGCTATGAGTGGCGTTGTTATGAAATTCACACCACTTCCCCGTGTCCTTCTTTGGATTTGTGGTGTTGTTATGAGTCACATCGATTTGGCCTTGCCCCTTGTTCTTTGGTTCGGGGGCACCTTTCCCTGGCTTCGGATTTGCAGATCCAAAGTCTCGCTTCTTCTGATTAAATTTTTGCTCGATCTTAGCGGCATAGTGATATGCCGTGCCAAGAGATGTAATGTCGAGGAACTCCATTTCCTCCCGAATGTGTTTGTGTGGACAACTGTGGTACTTGAGCACCAAATGTCTCTCTGAATCTTTAACACCCAACTTTGTGCGCAGGGTATGGAACAAAGTTTTCAGTTTGTGCACATCTTGATCCCTTTGCTGCTGCAGCGTGGTCCATTGGATGTATTTTTCCTCATAGCTCCCCACGGGGTAATATTGTTCCTTGATTCCATCTTAGAACAAATTCCAAGTGGGTGTGGCTGAGAAAAAAGAGGGTCCCCCTTCGTCATCTTGCTCACAGTAGGTTTCCCACTAGTCTTTGACATGGGGAATGGCTTTGAGGAGTGCAAAAATAATATTTTCTCGGTCGGAGAAATCATGGACCGAGAAATACCCTTCCAGCAAATTTAACCATCTATCTATAACGTCTGCATCTATTTGGTCTTCAAATATAAGAATTTCAAAGTTTACATGTACCTTGAAGGGAGTGGCACCTCCAGAGTGGCTGTTGGATGCAGATGTGCCATAGGTGGGCAGTCAATGAAGGATCTAAGAAAAGTAATCCATCATTGCGTTCCTTTGTTTCTTGAGGGCCTCCTCGAGCAATATTTTGATAGGATCTCCTGGTCCCTCATCTTTCTTTTCTTCCACCATGGGAGGTCGTCGGGGTTTGCGAGGCTGATCTTGCAAGGGTTCAACTAGATCGAGCCCTAACTCCTTATACCTTGACCGCGTTGGGGACATGCAAAGAAAAATTGAGAAAGAGCAGACTGCTCTGATACCACTGATCCAGATTTATGAAGGAATGCAATATAATATATATATATATATAACCATAAACATAGAGATGCAGTGGAAATAATGGTTCATTTCATTAATATCAAATGACTGAAATATGCTTACATACATAATGGAAACAAAAATAGCTAGGGTGCTGGTAGTGTATCTCTGAGAAGAGATGTGGCAGATACAGACATCTTAACTCTGTTACAATAAGGCTTGAAGGCCTATTTATTGTTGAGAAACAATGTAAAACCTGAAACGTCCAAAAACCTAACCCTAGGAGATGAAGCGCCAAAATTGTGGGCCCCGTTTGGGTAAATTGGTGTTTCAACTTCTCGGGGACGTAACTTTGGGATATAATCTTCGTTTGATGCGCTCAATAGCTTGCTAGAAAGATATATACGAGGAGTACAAATTTCGGTGTGAGCAACATCGGTCCATGAAACCATGTTGCTCCTAGGTTTCCCCAAAAACGTCATTTAGGGCCTCAAAACAGCTCCGGAAGTTCAGGACCCGAAAAACTTCTAAAAATAATAAGTTGTGTTGCAACTTAAAAACTGAAAGAACTTATGGTGGACGAAAATGGAATAGGTTGGTGGCCACCAATATCCACCTGGATCATTAAGGCTCCAAAATGGCTTCAGGAGTGCAGGACCCGAAAACTTGCTAAAAATAGTAAGTTTTGTTGAATGTGAAAAGCGGCAATAATTGATGGTGCGGGTCCAAATGGAATAGGAAGGTGGCCACCGATATCCACCTGGATCATGCCTCCATCCTTAGGAAGTAATGGTCCCCATTGCGTTGAGATCTTTCATGAGCTGAGGCAAATTCTGTTGAACTGGGTATTAGATTTTTTGAAGATGTCATGGACCTACGGGAGGACATGCTGGATGCGTTTAGTAAATTTGGTTTCTTTATCAGCCTCAGACAATACATGTGTGGATTATGTATGTGTAGTTGTAGGAGGTATGGCCACATCAGGCAGCGGTGCGTTTGGGGTCAAATCAATGGAGTACTTGTCGTGACAGTGTAGAGGAAACTCTATGAGTGAGGAGAAAATGTCCTTGTATTCCTCCATGACTTTTTCCATTTGCTGCAGTCATGCAAGGGAGCCCTATTTCGAGGTTGTGGCCACAATATTCTTCTTTCCCCATGAGCGAATTGTAAGGAAAATAAATTTCTTAGTTTGGGAAAGAATGTTACTGCGTTGTTTTACAGTAGTCAAAGAGATGACAGGAGGCGGTACTACCTCCGGTATCTTGTACAAGTTATTTCCAAAACTAATAAAAACAACACAAGGTCTAGAATCATACATAGCATGTCGCCTCCATAAGTATGGTTGGCCCAATAATACATCAGCTACATCAAGAGGAGAAACATCACATAATACCTCATCCGTGAATGGCTTGATGCTATACGGAAGGCGGCACTGTTGGCAGATGTGGAGATCTCTCCTTGGGTGAAGATCTCTCCTTGGGGTCAAATCAATGGAGTACTTGTCGTGACAGTGTAGAGGAAACTCTATGAGTGAGGAGAAAATGTCCTTGTATTCCTCCATGACTTTTTCCATTTGCTGCAGTCATGCAAGGGAGCCCTATTTCGAGGTTGTGGCCACAATATTCTTCTTTCCCTGTGAGCGAATTGTAAGGAAAATAAATTTCTTAGTTTGGGAAAGAATGTTACTGCATTGTTTTACAGTAGTCAAAGAGATGACAAGAGGCGGTACTACCTCCGGTATCTTGTACAAGTTATTTCCAAAACTAATAAAAACAACACAAGGTCTAGAATCATACATAGCATGTCGCCTCCACAAGTATGGTTGGCCCAATAATACATCAGCTACATCAAGAGGAGAAACATCACATAATACCTCATCCGTGAATGGCTTGATGCTATACGGAAGGCGGCACTGTTGGCAGATGTGGAGATCTCTCCTTGGGTGAAGCCACCCGATGGTATATGGTTGCAGGTGTACTATGGTTGGTAGGCCAAGCCGCTTCATGAATTCTGCTGAAATGAGGTTCTTTTGACTTCCGCTATCGATAAGGAATTGTATTGGTTAACCCTTCACTCACATCTACGAATGGAATAGGCGCTCCCCCTCCTCTAGATCCTCGGGATCCTCCCTCTAGATATTGGTGGTGGCAACAATCACACTGGGATCTACATCAATGATCTGTTTCCCTTTGTCATTGCCTTTTTTTGGTTTTGACTCAAGATCAGAAAATGCATCTAATTCGGGTGCCTTTAATTCGGCCACCAACGACTGTTTGGCCCGACACCCATTTGTGCTATGAGTGGTTCTGTTATGAAATTCACACCACTTCTCTGTGTCCTTATTTGGATTTGTGCTGTTTTTATGAGTCACATCTCTTTGGCCTTGCCCCTTGTTCTTCGGTTCGGGGGCACCTTTCCCTGGCTTTGGATTTGCAGATCCAAAGTCTCGCTTCTTCTGATTAAATTTTTGCTCGATCTTGGTGGCATAGCGATATTTTGTGCCAAGAGATGTAATGTTGAGGAACTCCATTTCCTCCTGAATGTTTTTGTGCAGACAACTACGGTACTTGAGCACCAAATGTCTCTCTGAATCTTTAATGCCCAACTTTGTACATAGGGTATGGAACAAATTTGTCAGTTCGTGCACATCTTGATCCCTTTGTTGCCGCAGCGTGGTCCATTAGATGTATTTGTCCTCATAGCTCCCCACGGGGTAATATTGTTCTTTGATTCCATCTCAGAACGAATTCCAAGTGGGTGTGGCTGAGAACAAAGAGGGTTCCCCTTCGTCATCTTGCTCACAGTAGGTTTCCCACCAGTCTTTGACATGGGGAGCGGCTTTGAGGAGCGCAAAAATAATCTTTTCTTGGTCAGAGAAATCATGGACCAAGAAATACCCTTCTAGCAAATTTAACCATCTATCTACAACGTCTGCATATATCTGGCCTTCAAATATAAGAATGTCAAAGTTTACATGTACCTTGAAGGGAGTGGCACCTCTAGACTGCCTGTTGGATGCAGATGCGCCATAGGTGGGCAGTCGTTGAAGGATCTGAGCAAAGTAATCCATCATTGCGTTCCTTTGTTTCTCGAGGGCCTCCTCGAGAAATATTTTGATAGGATCTCCTGCTCCCTCGTCTTTCTTTTCTTTCGCCATGGGAGGTCGTCAGGGTTTGCAAGGCTGATCTTGCAAGGGTTCAACCAGATCGAGCCCTAACTCCTTATACCCTGACCGCGTTGGCGACATGCAAAGTAAAATAGATAAAGAGAAAACTGCTCTGATACCACTGATTTGGATTTATGCAAGAATGCAACAAAATACAGATATAACCATAAACATAGAGATGCAACGGAAATAATGGTTCATTTCATTAATATCAAATGACTGAAATATGCTTACAGACATAGTGGAAATAAAAATAGCTAGGGTGCTGGTAGCGTATCTCTGAGAAGAGATGTGGCGGCTACAGACCTCTTAACTATGTTACAATGAGGCTCTAAGGCCTATTTATTGTTGAGAAATAATGTAAAACCCAAAACGTCCAAAAACCTAACCCTAGGAGATGAAGCACCAAAACTGTGGGCCCCGTTTCGATAAATTGGTGTTTCAAATTCCTGGGGACGTAACTTTTGAATATGATATCTGTTTGACGTGCTCAATAGCTCGTTAGAAAGTTCTATCCAAGGAGTACAACTTTCGATGTGAGAAACATTAGTCCATGGACTAATGTTGCTCTCGATTTTCCCAAAAAACGTCATTTAGGGCCTCAAAATGGCTCTAGAAGTTCAAGACCTAAAAAAATTCTAAAAATAGTAAGTTGTGTTGCAACTTAAAAACTGAAATAAATGATGGTGGAGGTTCAAATGGAATAGGTGGGTGGCCACCAATATCCACCTAGATCATTAAGGCCCCAAAATGGCTTCGGGAGTGTAGTACTCGAAAACTTGCTAAAAATAGTAAGTTGTGTTGAATGTGAAAAGCGACAAGAATTGATGGTGCGGGTCCAAATGGAATAGGTGGGTGGCCACCGGTATCCACCTGGATCATTCCTCCCTCTTTGCGTTGAGATCCTCCATGAGATGAGGAAAATTATGTTGAACTAGGTATTAGATTTGTTGAAGATGTCATGGACCTGTAGGAGGTCATGATGGATGCGTTTAGTAAGTTTGGTTTCTTTATCAACCTCAGACAATACATGTGTGGATTATATATGTGTAGTTTCAGGAGGTATGGCCACATCAGGCGGCAGTGCGTTGGGGTTTAGATCAATGGAGTGCTTGTCGTGACAGTGTAGAGGAACCTCTGTGAGTGAGGAGAAAATCTCCTCGTATTCCTCCATGATTTTATCCATCTACTGTAGCCATGCAGGGGAGCCCTGTTTCGAGGTTGTGGCCACAATATTCTTCTTTCTCTATGAAGGAGTTGTAAGGAAAATAAATTTCCTGGTTTGGGAAACAATCTTACTGCGTTGTTTTGCAGTATTCAAAGAGATGATAGGAGGCGGTACTACCTCTGGTATCCCGTAAAAGTTATTTTCCAAAGTAATAACAATAGCATGAGGCTTAGACTCATATACAACATGTCGCCTCCACAAGTATGGTTGGCCCAATAATACATTAGCTACATCAAGAGGAGAAACATCACATAATACCTCATCCGTGAATGGCTTGATGCTATACAGAAGGCGACACTATTGGCGGATGCGGAGATCTCTCCCTGGGTGAATCCACCTGATGGTATATGGCTACGAGTGTACTATGGTCGATAGGCCGAGACACTTCACGACCTTCGCTTAACTAGGAACTGACACATTAGCATGTCCTCTTGCTGCTAGACCCACCCTAGGGCTAGAGGGATCGCCTTTGTCCGCAAAGGGGATTTACCTACACAAAAAGTTGGCGACTCCACTGGGGATCAATGTCTATTTTTCATCTCATTTTTTGTTGAGATTTTGACTTGTCGAGTCGACTTTGGTTGTTTGATTGCTTTTTTGCCTTGCTCGACTTGCCTGACTATTTTGAATCCTCCTATTCAGTTCCAGAGGGTCAATTCTGACCTTTGTTCAGTTGTTTTATCCTCTTCCCATATTTTTCTAGTATGGCGCAGTTTTTCCTTGAACAGTCACGCAAATTGGTGCTTGTTTCTTTTGTCATAGGTGTGCCAACCCCTGTTAGGCGTGGATTACAACCTGACAATCACATCGAATCCTGTAGGATTTTATTTGACCTTCTTCCTGAATTTTTGTCAGTAGTTCTTGGCTCTGGGTTGTTTCTTTTCCTTGCAATTGGTCTTTTGGCATTGTTTTAACTCTATAGTCTCGCTCTTCTCAGTTGTTTGTCCATTATCTCATCAGTGAGGTTTTGTATTCCTAGGGTTTCTAGGTGTCTTGTGTTTTTTGTTCGGCCTTCTCCTCACTGAGCCTTCTGAGCTGGATTCGAGTCACTTTGATCTTTGTTGTTTCAATTTGCTGATCGATTGTGTTAGTATTTCTTGATTCTTCATGTCTTTTGTTTGTTGGATGATTACTTTTGTTTTCGTTTAACTCTCCATTTCTTCACTTTGAGCATAGATCACATTTCTCATTTGGATCATTTTGAAAGCCTTTTTGTTTTCTTGGAAGAGTGCATCTTTGTTTTGAGTGCATTTTATGTTTTATTGCATTTGATTTATTTGTTTTAGATCTTTACATTCATAGTGCTCAAAATTAGTGTTCGGTTAGATTTTTAGTGTAACAGTGCATTGTGTGCTTCATTCATCTAAAAAACAAAAAATTGCATTCTTTCTCTTGAATCGAAAATGAACTAGCTCTTAGCGAACTAGGAAAGATTTTTCGTTTTTCATTTGGTTTTATTAGATGCATTAGTGATATTATTCTTATGTTTTCATTGATTTATACTTTGTTAAATATTTCTATCCTTATATTAGTTAGCATTCATCGAACGGAAATGGTGTTCTTTTGCATGCTTTGTGCATTTAGGAATTTGAGATCACATTCGGTATGGCCTTGAAACTACACCATTCAAGATCAACCTTAAAATCAATTCAATCAATCTAAGGAAGCATTGAAACCTAACGTATATATTTTAGAGTTCTAGGCTAGTGACGTGTTCTGGTGTCGTTAAACCTAGTAGCTGTCGTTCGCCATCTAGCATTAGACAGCGCTAGTACGGACTTGTGCTCCCCTTACCATCGCGTATATAAAGGGAGACCCTCATAGGTTGCAATAATTTATCCATAGGAAGCTGAGTCTTTTGCCCTGTAACCATGATACACCGAACACAACATTCGGGGAGAATACCTGCACGTACGTCAAGTCCTTGTTCATTTCTATTTCATTTGATTACCAACGTGTATATGGCAGTTCAGGGAAACTTGGTACACCCTCTTACTTAGATTACCTGAGTAGTCATTTCGATCTTTTCGTGACTCTCTAAAAAGGAAAATATCATTGAGCGCTTGTCCTTTCGTGCTCGTTTCAACCTGAAAGTGATAGAGTCACCTTTTTCTTGTTTCTCAACTCTTAAAATATGAAACGATAGAGTTTTGTTTCAGTGTCTTAAAATATTAACTGCCCATGAAATATTCCTAGTTAAAATTATCTTCCTTAGTGTTTTGTTTTAGGGTTATTTCCAATGGAAAAATTTCTAAAGTTTACCAACCAAGGAAAATCCTCTGAAGGGAATCCTGGTCCTTTTCCTGCTTTTGGGAATGTTGGTGCTCTTTATATGGAAACATTGTCCCTTCCAGGGTTAACTGTTGGTTTGCTTGTGTGGTTATTCTCCACCTCTGTGGTCTCGAGTACTCCGACCTCTGTACAACCATATCCTCCACCTGAACATCATCATGTTGATTCTAAGGTGGGCCTCTCCCCTTCTTTGCCTATTTCTTCGTGCTCTTCTTCTACTTCACCTGGTGAAATTCTAGATTCTAGTAACCAGGTGGCTTAGAAGAAGAAGAAGAAGACAAAAGAGAAGTCAGATAAGAGAGAAGCCAACTCTGCGTCTATTGTGCCTCAAACACATTCCCTTGATAAACTATCCAACCTTCCATGGAAATTCAAATTCCCTTGCATCTTGTGCAAAGGTGACCACCTTCTTTGAGACTACCCTGGTATTCCCAAGGTCCTTGAAGCATGGTCTGACAACTATCCACTATTTCCTTTGGATTCTGGAAGTCTTATTGGTGTCATGTTTTCGACTATCCAAGATAAAATTCATAAGAAACAGAGTAAGATTATGAATCCCTGTAAGTTGTGTGAAGGGCATCATCCCATTCACCTTTGTCCGTACATGGATGAAGCCATGAGAGTGTTGGACAACCCTACTGTTTCTGTGCCCTACCTTCCGGTTGGTTCCCAAAATCTTTCTTTGAGTCCTCTGCTAGTTGATTCAATGATCGGTCGAGAGTCATCCTTGGTCAATCTTTTTCTCTCAGAAATTCAAATTCAAGAATCCATTCCCATCCAACCATTGGTCATGGCATGGGTCGATTTGATCCTGCCCATGGTTCATTAGGTATTTTCCATCGAGAGTGGGTCTCATCCCCCTCATGTTCTTCTTTTTTCTTTAGATTCCTCAGACTTGGAGAAAGATCCTCCTGTCCCTGTGACTCAAGAGGTTTCTCTTCCTACTCCCATATCTGAGGTCCAGGAGGATGTTCCTCTTGCTCCGGTCACACTAGGGGATGACCATATCATTACTATGGTACCCCCTCTAAGTAGTTTGGTCTCTTCCTTCGATTAGAGTCGATTTGCGGGATACTGCCTTACTTCTTATGTGCCTTTTGAGATTACGGTATAGGCCTTCGATATGGTCATACCTAGCACGATTATAGATGAAGGTGTGTCTATTAGTATTATGTCTTATATTTATTAGTGGTTGTCATTGATGTCAACCTAAGCAACACCAGGGGCTACCCCAATATTGCATGGGAATTTTGACCTACCAAATTAATATATTTTGGGTCAAGAATGTTTTTTATGGTTTCTTCTTGTTGAGGTGTTTCCGTTGATATATGGCATGCCACGTAATTCTTCATGGTTTGAGAGATATTCATGTTTGAAGTTTGTACCCCAAGTTAGTGGGATAAAACCCCATGGGGTTGTGGCATGGGTCATTGAAAAGTCATAATTAATATTTTTTAAGCTCCTAAAATCCCTCCCACATTCACTTGTCGAAGCCCCTCTCAACCTAAGCATTTATATAAATTGTGATCCTCATATCCTCCTTATGCAAGGGATTTCGCTATCTGAAACAGGTTATCATGGCATTTCGCTATAATTTTTTTTATACAAAGGTTCAGAAGCTGAAATTTTTATGAGGCAAAGCCGAAATCCTGAGGAAGTTCCTGTAATAATTTTAGATTAAGGTGCGGAAAATTTTCGAAGATATGAACTATGAAAGTTAGTGTTTTTGCAGGATCCTGAAATTCATCTCAAAGAAGTGACCTTGGGAAAATCGTCATAACTCTCTCTCTGAGTATTGGATTGGAATTATGTAAAAGTAGCAGATATTTCACGGACTTTAGTTTTCATTCTATCAATTTCAGAGCCGAATGAAGAAACCGTGACATGTGGCACGTCGTACAAGTTCGCTCTACTGAAACAGTCCATAATTAGGGCATTGTGAGAGATTGGGCATAACTCTCTCTTGAAGAATCCAAATTGGTTCAAATATATGGCATTGGAAAGATGACTCAGAGGACTACTACAAGACCAAAAATCACATATTGGGGATCTGAAATAACAAAGATACACCAGATTCAATATCGAGCTCCTAGAAGGCAAGAAAAAGCTAGATCATTTGTTGTCAAGGGCTGCAAAGGACCAGAATTTCTAGGGCAGCAGAGTAAAGCAAGGTGCAGCAGAGGGTAGCATGACAAGAGTAGCAACCAAGGTGTAGAACAGTAGCAAGAATTTCATCACATGAATTCTTCAAGTGGGCAACACTACATACAGTCACTGTAAAGGCATCGTTGTACTAAGTCATTGTAAATACATTATTGTAAAAAATGTACTAGTGTCTATCTGCCAAGAGTTGAGGAGGCAGTGTCAGGAGATCTAGGATCATCATTAGGTTGTTGTGTCATAGTTTGGGTTATGTTCTAGTGTGTCTTCTTCTTCTACATCATTCTATATCATTATAAAGTGTACCATTTTCCTTGGTACGAGAGTCCATTCTTCTTTTATTCTTCTATAGGGTGGTAGGGTGGTGGTAGGGTGAGTTGTAGTTCATTGGGTGTTGGGGATCCATTTAGTTGAATACTGAATAATCTTGGGCGTTGGACCGTCCATCTAGTGGGAGCTGGAGAAGAATGCTTTTCTAGATTCTAGGAAGTTGGAGCTTTATTTTCAATTGGAGTTGAATATTAAAGAATTATTAGAAAAGCATTAGGTGGTTTTTGTCCCATAGTGGGTTTCCACCTTAAAAAATATGTGCATTTGTGTTCCTTTTGTTTACTACTATCATTTTACAAACACTGATAATAATTTAAGATTAACTAATGCTCTAACTGAAAGGAATATTGATTCACCCCCCCTGTAATATTCCTTTTTCAGGAATTTCCGCAATATGGTTCAAAGGGACGCTGTATAAGGAAGATAATGCAAAAATAAGATAGAAGGGGACTCGGATCCCTTATTTAACACGTCATACATTACACTTCCATAATTTGAGCTCAAAGAAATCCCTCTAGGTGGGTTAAACAGATCTCCCACACCTAGGTATCTCAGAAAAGTGCTCAAAGAGTGAGCTACAACAATATATGAACATAATCATTAAAATCTGAAAATATGAACATGTAAATAAGGGAAATATAATGTAGCCATCATGTTCATTAATATATCAGCAACAATATACAAAAATATCTTGAGGGACAAGCCACTCAAGCAGTGGGAATCAATCTCCAATGGTTAGAACATGAAATACATGAGATGCTACAGTTACACAAAATGTCAGAGAGCAGTGACTGTGCAAGTGTAGCTACTTCTGTAGACGTGCGTACATGGAATATGGCTGAAATATAAAAATAAATGTCCAAGAATAGAAGAATGGGCTCCAATATAATATTTCTAGCCAATCTAGGAGAGATTTCTAGAAATGCCGGAGAATGTATAATGTGACAATTAACTTGTCACTGTAATTGAATCAAAATATGAAATGAGGTTGTAGAAAATTTGAAATAATGATGCCCTCCTCTGATAGTGTATCTAGCAAAAGGATAATCCCTTTTACTTAGAAACAACCCCTCCTTATGAGCTCAAATGACCCTCCCAGAAACTGCCTGCAAAAATAACACAGATCTAGCTGGAGACTGCAGTGTGAGGGAAGATGGATGGTTGGCCTGATACCAATGATATGAAAATATGCCCGGGATTCCTCCTCATTGATCCTCCAATGGATAGTCAAGCCCTCCACTGAAAAACAAGCCAAGGAATGACTCAATAAATCTTCTTTTGTTGCACCTGTAACACAAAGTTATCCTACTTCAGGAATAACATTGTGACTGAAGGAGGTAGCTTTGGCCAAAATCTGGAATGAGGAAATGTAGCTATATAACCTCTCCTTCCCTGAGGATGAGGTAGGGATTCCCGACCGGGAACACCCTTGTGCTATGCAGCACTGCACCCTTGCTAAATAACAAGAGGAGTGTAGTCACAACAGACCCATGCAAATAATAATCAAGCATGAATAACAATGGCTCTCCTCTTCTTCATATATAGAAAGTGCTCCTCTCCCCCAAGGGTCCCATCCACATGTGCCTCAAAACTCATGCAAGTGATCCTCCTCTAAAACTACGCAGTCCATCAAGGAGATACATTGTATCTAGACAGTTCATGTGGACTTGGTCAAAATGACTAGATCAAACATGATCCAATTCTGTTCACACCATGTGGTGCTCAAATTAGCTTCTTTATTCTTCCTGCTTTCACATGCGGAGTGTTATTCTTCCTCCTTAAGGATTATGTGGCCTTCTTACCCCTTTATTTACTTATCTAGGATAAAATCAACTATAATATTCAACTTAGATAAAAATCTAAATTTTGGGAATATTACACCCTCTTAGTATTTCCAACAATTGGTATCAGAGCTTGGTTCCTTTAATATCAGTTTAACAATTGAAAGGAGGTCATGGAGCATACCAAGAATGGTGTACCTCTATTCAATGAAAATAATTATGCACTCTAGAAAGGAATAATGGAGGTCTATCTCTTAGCACAAGGTTACGAAGTATGGGACACTGTTCAAAATGGATTTACATCAACCGTGGATGAACAAGGTAAGAAGAATTTGGTAAATGATGCAAAAGAAAAGAATATTATTATTAATGGCATTATTGAATTTGCTTATCATAAGGTTTTGGGTTGTAAAACCACCAAAAATGTATGGGAAAAGCTTGAGAATATATATGCAGGTGACTCAAATGTCAAAGAAGCAAAGCTTCAAATCTATAGAGAAAAATTTGAGCAATTCATAATGAAATAAGATTGCAACATTGTTGCATAATTCCAATACGTTGATGAAATAACCAATACTCTAGAAGGATTGGGAGAGTCAGTTGATGAGAAGACTATTATACAAAAGATTCTTAGAACGTTACCAGAGAGATTCAACCCAAAGGTATTGGTCTTAGAATAGAGTGAAAATCTGGACAAACTCAGCAAATAGGAATTACATGGAGTTCTCATAGCATATGAAATGAGACTTGATGAAGAAGAGGGTACTTCGCAGCTAGAAATTGTGTTCATTGCATCTAAGAAAACCAATAAGGACAAACAACCTTCAATTGAAAAGACATGCACCTGCAAGTGTGAAGAAAAGGGAGATGATGGAGAAGGTCTTTCAGATGAAGAATATGCTTACTTTACGAGAAAAATAAAATATGGTAAGGGAAAATTCAAAGGTAAACTTCCATTGATATGTTTCGATTGTGGTGAGGTTGGGAATTTCGCATAAAAAATAACCGAACAGAAGTGATGGCAACTCAAAAGGAAAGAAAGGATTTAATAAATTCAACAAGCAAGGATCCAAAAGGAACTTTCTCTCTAAAGAAGATATCTCATCATCCGATGAAGACAATGACAGCGAAGAAGAAGCCAATGAGAGAGTATTGTTTATGTCAAAGAACAATAAACAAGAGGTATCAAACAACAAATAATAAGGATTGACCATAGAAGAATTTTATAAGGAAGCAATCAAGCTTATAAAAGAGCTCAAGGCAGAGAAGATCCATTCCAATACTCTTGAAGAAAGATTTCAAGGTCTCAAAATTGAAGTTGAAGAACACAAATGCATTGAAGGGTCACCTAAAAAGAAGTTGGAAGAAAGCAACCAAGAAAGGGAAGAATTAGAAGCCGAAGTACTCTTGTTGCGTAAGGAAGTGAAGAAAGGAAAAAATATCCAAAACTATGCCAACAGGTCAAGGGCATTGGAAGAACTCATCAACAATCAACGATCTTACAATGACAGAACTGGTATCGGTTACAAAGAAGAAGAAGTAGGACCTTCTACAACAAAATACAATGAACCTATGAGATCTGACATGCATGTAGACTTCATTGGATAAGATTTTCAAGAACAACCTTGGAAGATAATTCTTCGACGAATATTTCCATCCAAGTACCAACATATTTTTTATGGCTACTGTTATTCATGTGGAAAATTTGGTCATAAATTTGTAGAATGTCACACGTACCCCAGGAACGAATACAATTCCAGGAGATCTATCAAATATGAACCTCCCAGGACTCAGCGAAACATCAATAGATATGAACATTTAAGAAATAATATTGAATGTTACAAATGTTGAAACTTTGGACACATATCCAGAGACTGCAGACTTGAAAATCCTCCAGAAGAATCTTCGAAGCCACAAAACAAACGAACATGGAAGAAGAAGAAGAAGACTGATAATTGTGCTCTCGCTCTCAAGGCTCAAAACAACAAATATGTGTGGTATGTTGATAGCGGTTGCTCAACGCATATGACTGGAGATAGAAAGAAATTTGTATCTCTGAAAGAGAAGAAGGATGGAATCATGTCCTTTGGAAATGATGGATCTTCAAATGTTATAGGATTAGGTACCATCACTCTCAGAAGCAAAGATGTTGTAGCCAAGAATGTTATATTGGTTGAAAACATGAATCACAATCTGCTCAGTGTTGGAAAAATGTGTGATCAAGGACACACAATACTATTCAACTCCACAAAATGTGAAATCAGGAAAGGCAGGTATGGTAAAATTGTGGCTACAGCAAGTCAAGCTCCAAACGACATATATGTTCTGGATGAAGCAACTAAAGCACGTCTAATAGATAAAGAGGATGATATAATATTTGGTAGAAATGATGATCGACTAAGTAAAAAGTTTGCTACAAAGATGCAAAGTGATTTTGAGATGTATTTACTTGGTGAGCTAACATACTTCTTAGGGCTTCAAATATCTCAGCAAGAGAAAGGAATATTTATATGTCAAGCTAAGTACATCAAGGAAATGCTCAAGAAATTTAAAATGGAAGATTGCAAACCCATCCTTACTCCAATGGTAACAGGTTGCAAATTGAGCATAGACGAATCATCTAAGGATGTGGATCAAATGTTGTATAGATCTATGATTGGTAGTCTTCTATCAGTAACAGCCTCCCGGCCAGATGTTATGCAAGCAGTTGGATAAGTTGCAAGATTCCAAGCAACACCAAAAGAATCATATATTATTTTCATCAAAATAATTCTTCGATATCTAAAGGGAACAACAGAATATGGCTTGTGGTATCCCAAGGGTGAAAATTTCATTATTCATGCCTTTACAGATGCATATTGGGCAGGAAGCATTGATTATAGTGAGAGTACTCATGAAGCATTGGAATATCTTCGCCAACAGCTTGGGATTCTCCCAAGTTCTCATTAGATTTTCCTTATTCACAATATAAAGGGAGAGTAGAAGTGTGTACAAGTCTGTAGGATGGTTGTGTGTTAGGGGGAGTTACCCTTTGCCATTGATGTCAAAGGGGGAGAGAAAGTTGTAGGATGAGGTGTCATGATTGGAGGGGGAGTACTTGTGTTGCCATCAATGCCAAAGGGGGAGATTTTTGATCAACGGTTGTCATTGATGTCAACCCAAGTAGCACCAGGGGCTACCCCAATATTGCATGGGAATTTTTACCTACAAAATTAATCTATTCTAGGTCAAGAATGAATTTTATGGTTTCTTCTTGTCGGGATGTTTCCGTTGATATATGGCATGCCATGTAATTTTTCACGGTTTGAGAGATATTCATGTTTGAATTTTGTACCCCTAGTTAGTGGGCTAAAACCCCATGGGGTTGTGGCATGGGTCATTGAAAAGTCATAATTAATATTTTTTAAGCTCCTAAAATTCCTGCCACGTTCACTTGTTGAAGCCCCTCTCAACCTAAGCATTTATATAAATTGTGATCCTCATATCCTCCTTATGCAAGGGATTTCGCTATCTGAAACAGGTTATCGTGGAATTTTTGCTCTAAATTTTTTTCTACGAAGGTTCAAAAGCTGAAATTTTTATGAGGTGAAGCTGAAATCCTGATGAAGCTCCTATAAAAATTTTAGATTAACGTGCACAAAATTTAGAAGATATGATCTGTGGAAGTTAGTTTTTTTGCAAGCTCCTGAAATTCATCTCAAAGAAGTGACCTTGGGAAAATCATCGTAAATCTCTCTCTGAGTATTGGATTGGAATTCTGTAAAAATTGGTAGATAGTGCACAGATTGTAGTTTTCTTTCTATCAATTTCAAAGCCTAATGAAGAAAAAATGACACATGGTACGCTATACAAGTTCTCTCTACTGAAACAGTCCATAATTAGGGCATTGTGAGAGATTGGGCATAACTCTGCCTTGAAGAATCCAAATTGGGTCAGACCTATGGAATTGGAAAGATGAATCAGAGGAATAGTATAGGACCGAAAATCACATATTGAGGATCTGAAATAATAGAGATACACCAGATTCAATATCGAGCTCCTAGAAGGCAAGAAAAAGCTAGATCATGTGTTGTCAAGGGCTGGAAAGGACCAGAATTTCTTGGGCAGAAAAGTAAAGAAAGGTGCAGCAGAGGGTAACATGAGAAGAGCAGCAAAAAAGGTGTATAACAGCAGCAAGAATTTTATCACATGAATTCTTCAAGTGGGCAGCACTGCATACAGTCATTGTAAAGGTATCATTGTACTACATCATTGTAAATACATTATTGTAAAAATTGTACTAGTGTCTATCTGCCAAGAGTTGAAGAGGTAGTGTCGGGAGGTCTAGGATCATCATTAGGTGGTTGTGTCATAGTTTGGGTTATGGTCTAGTGTGTCTTATTCTTCTACATCATTTTATATCATTGTAAAGTGGACCATTTTCCTTGGTACGGGATTCCATTCTTCTTTTATTCTTCTATAGGGTGGTAGGGTGGTGGTTGGGTGAGTTGTAGCTCATTGGGTGTTGGGGCATCTGTTCAGTTGACTACTGAAGAATCTTGGGCATTGGAGCATCCATCTAGTGGGAGATGGAGAAGAATGCTTTTCTATATTCTAGGAAGTTGGAGATTTATTTTCATTTGGAGTTGAATATTAAAGAATTATTAGAAAAGCATAAGGTGGTTTTTGTCCCGAAGTGGGTTTCCACCTTAAAAACTATGTGCATTTGTGTTCTTTTTGTTTACTAATATCATTGTACAAGCATTGATAATAATTGAAGATTAAATAATGCTCTAATTGAAAGGAATACCGATTCACCCCCCCCCCCCCTCCCTCTCAGTATTTCCAACATCTTCAACTACTTGGTAATCTTTTGGTTCTCCACCACTTGTGCCTATTACGCAGAATTTGTTGGCATTTAACGGAGGAACCAATCAACTGTTAGGGATCCTTGCGAAGTTACCTATTGCTTTGGGAGGGAAAACCATCTATATAGACGTGATGGTTGTTCCAAGCCCCTTGGATTTAAATTTACTCTTGGGGCGCGACTAAGCTTATGCCATGGGCGCACTTGTCTCCTCCCTCTTTTGTGTGATCTATTTCCACACAAAGGTCAGATTCTTACCATTGATTAGCTTTCATTATTTTGTCCCAAGGTGGAATATGACCCACCATTGTCCTTTCTAGGTCTTTATCCATTGGTTGTATCTTCCCTGCCATGGGTTAATTATGTGGCCACTTGTTCGTTACCCTCATCTAGTGATAGTGACATTGAGTACCATCTACTGGGGGCATTTGATTGCGATTTCCAAGATATTTTTCTCCCTTCAGATGTGAACCTCTTGGAAGCCATGACCTCTTATTCGTTATGATAGAAGGTCGTCGGAGCATAGTTCGTTTTCTTGTGTCAACCTCCTTAAAAAATGAAACAAGCTCATCGGAGCATAGTTCATTTTCTTGTGTAAATATCCTTGAGCATAGTTCGTTCTCTTGTGTCAAGCTCCTTAAAATATGAAACAATTTCTCATGAGGATAATTATTTTACTATTTCAACCTCGTTAAATAATGAAACTGATTCCCTTTTCAATTCGAGATTTTCATTAGATATAGTAAAATCCCAGTCGAGTCTTTCTCTTGATATCATAATTGAAACTTCATTCCATCCTCCTATTAGTAACTAGCACTCTACTCCGGTGAATGCACTAAAGCTTGGGGGGCATGTACCTTGAATTGAGTCACTATATTTGGGGCATTGTAATAGTCCGAAACTGGAACAACTCATGAATCATGCACTAAAAACGAATTTCCAGCAACATTTGCAATAAAATACTGAAATGGACCCTTGGATCCCATAAATTATTCAATATACAACCTAAATCCAAGAATTGAGCTGAAACAAATCAAACTAGGTGGGTTAAACAGATCTCCCACACCTAGGATTTCCAAAATGTGTTAAAACCCCAAGACTGCAAAATACTGGAGTTGCTGCATAAGGGACTGCGCAGTATAAGAGAGGGTTTACACTCAGAAAATAGGAGGACAATAGATATACTCATATATTAATCACATATTCTTTAAGAACTAATATCTAGTCTCCTTATACAAAATACAAGATAACCCGGCAAGGGTTTCTTGTCAAACACTCTGCATACAAAATGAGATATTCAGTAATTTACTGAATCACCACTGCAAAACTAAAGTAAATGAGTGTATAAGGCTGAAATATTTATGATCTGATGTATATCCCTCAAGGTATTCCTCCCATGAAAGGATGAACCTCTCAATCACAAGGAAACACTGCAACAGAGCCACCAAACCATGCACTGAACACTGCCTCTAGAATAATGCATTCCCTAGCTGGAACATCGTTGGGAATGTATGGGAAATGTGTGATCTAATACCACAGATCTGAAATCATCTCTGGATCTCTCCAAAAATATCCCTCAAGTGAAGGAAACCTTCCTCCAATGAGAAACTAGCTCAAAAACTAGGATTCCAATCCCTCCCACTGCTGCACCCAGCAACACTGCACAATATCTGGAAAAAAATGCGCTGATGAAGTAGGCTGAAGCTTGGCCTAAAAACCTGATGTGGAATTATGAATGCAAACTCTCCCAAGAGGCTCCTCAAGGAAAGAGGTGGGATTCCCACTTGGGAACACCCTGTGCTAAACGACACTGCTACTATGCTAAATAGCAAGAGAGAGAAAAAGTCTGAGCAGACTTGAATAATAATATAAGACATGAATAATAATGCTTCCATCCTCTTCCTTATATAAAATATGATTTTTCTTGCCCTTTTCCCCACTCAAATAGGTCATCTCTATCCAAAGATACATCTCCCTCCAAAACTGCGTTATTCCTCCTTGGATTCCTCCTCCTCTAAAACTGCGTTGTTGACTTAGTCAAAGCAACTTGATTTTATCTTTGTTCACACATGGAGGTGTTTTATTAGGCTTGAAAGAGTGTCCCCTTTCACATTTGGAGTATTTTATTCCTCCTTAGGAGACTTATGGGCTTTTCTTCCCATTTATTCATCAGCTAGAGCTGCTACTAACTCTAATGTTCCATTTAGCTTGGAGGCTAAAAATTTGGAACATTACAGTCCTCCCCTCCAAAATATTTGCTTCTCCTCAAGAAAATGTATAAGGAGAGAAAAATTTCTCCCCTCTTCCTCATGTGGCCTCCCATCAAGAGCCTCCATCACTGCAACAAGAGAATCTGCAAATAAACTATAATCCAATGTTTCCTCCCAAGTGTGCAAAACCAAATGGTCCACATCAATCAAAGGTGGAAAGTGTGAATGGAAACTTGCTTGCTATCTCATGGCATCCACAAGGAAGGAGTGATGATCATCATGGTGAATGATTGCCTCCCTCACCCATGCTATCATCCAAATGAAGTGAGTCACCCTCCAACATGGTAACTCATGAAAAGTATCCTCCACCTTGTGCTCCTGAAATGTAGGTGGGCTAAATAAATGAATATGATAGGCAAGAGGTCCTATCCCATGCTTCCCTCCTCTCCACTGATGATAAGTGTAGAGGGTATGCTGATCTCAGGCTGCAACATGATTTCCCTCCAATGGCAAGAAGAAGATTGAGTCTCCAAGGACCCTCCCTCCAAAGTCACGAGTCATGTCAACCCAAACCATTCTATACAAGATGAATGGCACATCATCACCACATGGTATCCAAATCATAAAATGGCTAAAGGTTATGTGCAAGTTTGGATGATACACATGGTCTCTCTGGTGGATGCAGCACAGTCCTTTCAACTGCTGATTCAGAGCATCAAGTGGCAAGTTGCTCTTCAAAGAATTTGCAACTATGCATGTTAGCTCATCTACTATTGAGTAGTAAGCTGCAATATATACCAGCTGTGTACAATCAAAGCAATACAACACTTTCCCAAAGTCATATAGATATGGTTTATTAATAATACAAGATTTGGCCCTAAAGTGACCATCAAACCCATAATTAATCTTGCTCTCTTGTGGAGCCATGCACAGTTTACATATGGTGAGAAAATAAAAATACTTAATAGAGTAGTCACTAAGCACATAAATGTCTTTCTTACCATGCATCATGTGTGAGCTGAAAGTGAGGTCCATGTATAAGTTCCCCCATGAGGATCCCCTCATAAAAATCTGCAAGAAGAAGGGATACATATACTCCTTGGAACACTCCATCAATAAGAAAACACTCCCATGTGACAACGCTGTAGGCCTTAAGAATAAGGCTCCATAAATTCTCCCTTTGACATTCCACATGCCAAAGCCATCTACCATCATGCTGCTATGTGAAAAGATATTCTTCCGACATGGAAGTATCTCATGATCCTCCAATGCTAAAGGGTAGCCTCCTTGCACCATGAATGTGCCTTTCTTCTCTTCAGAAATATCATGAAAAGTATGGGAAGAATTTTGCCCATACTCTCCCAAGTGCAACCATAGAAACAAAAAAAAATTCTGCTGCCTAATCTCTCCCTCATACAAGCCATAGAGTAAGATCATGAAGGTCAACTTGTATGATGTCCCAACAAATAGTTCAGCCATGAAGTGCCTCCTCAATTTCTCCAAGTGGTTCCTCCCACTAGAAGAGAAAAAGTGTGATGTGGCAATCATGGTTTGCCCATGGTTCCTCTTGAAATGTACAACATATAAAGTGGGTAGAATCATGCTCCCAATGTGCATCTTCCCTCTCAAGCCCACTCTCCAAACAAAGATCTCCAAGAACATAAACATGTCAGCAATATATGGAAGCAAAGTACAATAAAAACAAGTTGCCAATTGACAACTGGAGAGTGAATCATAGTTTCACTCATGGAACTAGCGCAATGCATCCTTTTCCTGCATCAAAATAAGAAATAACAAGTGCTTTACC
The DNA here is from genome assembly GCA_034641835.2 of Pinus albicaulis. Lineage (NCBI taxonomy): Eukaryota > Viridiplantae > Streptophyta > Pinopsida > Pinales > Pinaceae > Pinus > Pinus albicaulis. Next base: position 1,113,893,455 of record CM076583.1, on the reverse strand, counting down.
AGCCACTTTTTTGCTGCCACAATCTTCTCATAAGATGAAAACATGAAGTTACAAGATGGTGCCAATGGTGCACACCACGAAACATGTGGCTTCCCCCACAAACCATAAAAAAGATAGCCAAAGTCAATGCTACAAGTAGCTGCAAGTACATCATCATACAATATGCAAGAAGAATCAACTCCCCTTGATACATCATGCTGCTCAAATAAGGAAAAGAAGTACAATACAAAATATGAAATGATACCTCCTCCATCATGTACTTGAGGTCTTGAGCCGAAATGGCTCCACTGGAAATTCTCCCTCACTCCCAATGAGTAGGAAGGTGGCTGTGAAATCCTCTCTATCACCATCCGAGCTATGCATCTCTCCATATGCTGATATATGTCCTGTTGGATGCCCTCCCAAGTGAACTCCTCCATAAAATGGAAATATGCATCAAAGTGCATAGAAGAGAAGTCCTCATGTGCTACATGTAGCAGCTTCTCCTTGAGAGTAGAAGATCTAGTAAAGAAGATCCTGCCATAGGAATAGATGACCAAATCATCCACCATGTATCTGTCATCTCCATCTGGGTCATCAAGAATCATGCATGCACCAAGATCCTTGGAGTACTCTACCAAAAGCTGAGTTCTCTAATAAGGATCAATCCTCCTAAGAGACAACGCTGGTGATCTGGCATGTGAAGCTCTCCTCATGCTGCTGTCTGCTACTTTGACATCCCCCATTCCAAAGTCTTCCTCCAAACTCTTCACCTCTCCAAAATCCAAGAGTGGTGAATCCAAAGACAAGATGTCTTTCATCAACTCTAGATCAGGTGGCCTCCCCGATGGAATGCCTCCATGTAGTGAGACATCAATGTCAAGAGTGGATTGTACATATGGTTGGGCAACCTTGCTCTTACTTCCACAGCGCAATATAGTCTGCCTCCTCTTTGCACTAGCTCTCTGAAATAGAGAAGGGTGTGTGCCTCTGATCACATGATGCTGCTTTTCATCTCTTCCTTCTCCTTCCAGCTGAAATACTGCATGTTATCACCCTAGTAATTCTCAGGTTGTGGGATGGGGATTTTTGGTAGTTAAGAACACCAGGGGTGACCAAGAACCACTTTGGGAATTCAGGATCTAGCCTTCCTGAGCTCCGGAGAGGGATCTCTCCTTATGATTTAGCTTTGTTTTGGTAAAATATTTTAGGCTAGCTAAGTGTATAAAGTAAGGCTTTGTTTGGAAAGATTGGTGGGAATAAAGAGATTTCAAGGTAAACCAGAAGGATCTACGAGATCATTGAGCAATGGAGTCAACTCTCTAGGCAAGCAGAACTAAGAAACAAGAATTAGGGATGCAAATGTGCTAAGGGCAAGATAGGTGACCTTTTAAGGATTTATATAGGCTTGATTTGATGGAGTGGGTGGGATCTGAGCAAAAGGGAACTTAAGAATCCTTAAGCTACAGATAAGAAGACTGAAGAAGGGGATCAAACTGGGACCTAGAGCAATTAAGAATTCTATGGTCCGGTTATCAAGCAGAAAACATCAAAATGCCAACAATTTTAAATAGGGAGCTTATTATCACTAATCATGTTTAATTACTCCTTAATTAATCATTACAGAATAGAAACACATAATATGAATGAATGTAAACTTTGAAATAAATACACTGAAAACAGGAAAAAAAAGACTTATCTTGTCACCATGAGAATCCTCTATGATGTCTCTAATCTCATTTCCAGCTTGCTGCTTCGTTAATTGACTCACCAACTTTAATATGTCCAACAAAAAGACTATAATTGTCTTGAGAAATTTTATTCCACCCTGAATACTTCGGATTATCAAGTATTTATACAAAAAATTGTTTACAAAATATCTCAGAAATTGAGATAATGTTTTAATAAAAATAGAAAAGAAAACATGGAAAGAGGGACAACAGCAAAACAATTTGCAAGCTGTTCCCTTTTACAAGTGAAAAATGGAACCGATTATTCTAATTTTGAAAAGATTTCAATGTGCTGTGAGTACTTCTGGCATTAGGTTCATCTTATTATGGAAAGTGGTTTAAGAAATTTCCTTCCTTTGAATTTCAACGCTGATACTCTTTATTCATCTGATTTGAGCTGTCTTACTGTGGTAATTAAAAAGTAACCAACAATAACTTTATTTTCATTGATACTCTTTCACCTACTGATACACTTTAACCCTGTATTTTTTAGCTTTGAGGTAATAGTAAAATATGAATTTCCAAGTAATTTTCCTGTTTTTTATCCATCAAATTCACAGCAGATCTGTGAATTATTGCCACTTTTCAACAGGGGGGATCTTCATAATCTTCAATTTCCTGTAGCTTTCATTTGCTTTTGTATACTTGGCAACGTTAAGCTTTATAGTGAACATATGCTTGATCTCATTATCCAAAAAGAACAGATTTTCAAAATACTGAAGAAGTACTTTTCCACTTGGTGATCCTTGTGGCAGTGGTTGTTTGGCTTTCTCTTTTGCATGAGTTCTGATTTTTAGATCATAATCTTTCTGAGGCATCAACTTGTCATTCATTGCATGAATATCTAGCAAACTTGTTTATGATAATATTTGGTATTTGGCCCAAAATCTTGAGATAGCCAAATTCATGTCTTTAAACCTGTCTTCTAAGTTATTCATCATGTTTCTTTTATTTAGGACTTTCTTGATTTGGAGGATGGTCTCTGTCCTATTAGTAATTTTTAACTCTTCCAAATCTTCCCTATTTTTGCTGTTCAAAAAGGCTATGAGTTGAAGTGCTTGAGCAGGCTTATTTTCAATCTCTCTTTTAGTTTTGTCAATTTCTGCATTAGCAGCCTGTAGTAACTCCTTTTTCTCATAAATTATTTGAATTGAAGGTCATTGAGAGTGAATGCCTTCAATGATCTTTGTCCAGAAATGATTTTTAATATATGCCACCTAATCAGTAAGATTCACCTATGCTTGAAGAATTCTAACTTGTTCTTGCAGTCTATCTACCCTATGTTCATGCCCTTTAGATGTAATCAAGGCATCTATTTTGGAAGATTCTAGATTTTTAATAGTGCCTTTAAAATTAAGTATTTATTTTTCTTTAATTGACATGTCTTCCATGGCTCTAATTACGGTAGCTTTGTCCTGTATTGTATTGATATGTGAAGTTGAGGAAGGAGAAGTAGATATTTCATGGGAAGTTATTGGCACTGCAGTGGCCATTACTCCTTGTGGAGCCAAGTGTTCTGCTAATGTGGATGGAACAACAGTACTTACAGTAGGGATTACTGTAGGAATTTGAACCTATTGAGTTTTCTTTAGGTCTTCATTTTCTCTTGTGGAAGCTTCCAATTGATTTTCCATTTCTTTTATTTGAGCAGTCATCTCACGAACAAGTTGTTTGAGTTCAACATTTTCAGTTTTCTGCTGAAGAATCTCCTTAGCTTGAGGATTTTCATTTTGGGGAAAATTTAGCTGCTTTCTGAGGACATCTATATCCTCATTTTTCTATTTAATCAAAGTCTTTGTAATTTCCATATTTGTAGGATCAACTCCTGCTTCAATCACCAAATATTCTAGTGCTTTGATCCTCAAATTATTGGCATATAGTGAGGCCTTGTCCAACTTCATTTGATTCTGGAGGTTGAGCACTGTTTTCTCAAGCCTAATAGATTTCATAGTCTTAATGACAATTTTAGAATATAGCATTTCAATATTGCTCCTATGAAATTCAATTTGATCAAATTCATGAATGGCATCTGCATCAACTTCAAAATATGTTTTGGAATAATCCACTACTGATTTTGGATCAATCACTGCAGGCTCCAAAAATGACATTACTAATTTATTAGATGAATAATCAAATGCTTAAAGAAGTTTGTCTTTGTTTCCAGGCTTTTCCTTAAGGAATCTAGAATATGCTTGATTCTTGATTTCTTCATTCTTCTCTTTAATCTGTCTGAATCTGATCTGAATTTCTAACTCTGTGTTGTTAGTTTCCTTAGAGGAAGAAGGCATATCAACAGTTGTTTGGTTCTCCCCCATGACTGTATCCTTTTGTTTTGTTCCAATTTTGACATTTTGAAGATCTTTAAGTGTTTCAGTCACTATTCTTGTAGCTTCATCATCAATTTCATTATCTTCAATATTAACAGCTTTATTCCTTTCTTCATCTGTCAATTTAATTTTCTTGCTTTAAGGGATTCTGAATATTTTGTCCTGAATAGTTTCAGCTATGAAACTATCTTCTTCTCTGCTCCTTTTAAGTGCATTTTCAGTTTCCTTGCTCACTATAGTAACCTGTGTTTGTTCAACCTGTTTACCCTTCCCATTTTTTCTCTGTATTTCTAGTGAATCATCATCAAATAGAGTGTTGGGCTCCCATTCAAGCTTGTTAGCATACTTTTCAATATGGGGCTTGGAGTCATGCAAGAAGACAGGTAACTTGCATTTCACTCTTAGTGTGCTTAAAACACCTTGTGGATCATAATTCCACATGAAACTATATCGAAATTTGTACTCTTTCAACTTCACATTGATTTCATTGATTGCTTCTCTATTATTTACAATAAATGGCCCAATTTAATTCTTCAGTTTACACTGGGTCTTTTTCCTGGAAGCTATGAAATTAATTTCATCTGCATTCAATAGTTGTCTCAAATATTCTAATGCAAATATCCTTGTTGTAACAAATCTTGGTAGTTTATATGGGGCCAGAAGTGCACCATATACTTTGATTTCTGTATAGCTTTTATATAAATACCAGTCCCCTGTTCTACAGCTTTCAGACAGCTGTAGAATTCTCTTTGTATCTTCATTGATCCTTGGGGTTTGCTCTTTGTTCAACAGATTCATAGCAGGCACTAAAAACAGGTCATTGAAATCTGCAAAGCTATATTCTCTATTCCATTTTCTTAGAATTAATGACCAGAAAACAACTGAAAGAACATTTCCCTCTGGATCCACTTTCTGAAATTCAATGGGGAACTTATCTGCTTGATAATACAAAAGGAGGTGAAGCAGATATGATGTGTATCTGAAAACTCCTTCTTCTGACAATCTTGACAACTGATAATGCATGTTTTCTGCAATGAATTTAGCAAAATTGTACACTATGGAAGGAGATTGACCAGGACTAAGAGTTGACAAAAAACCTAAGATAGCTACATCAGTGAATTCATCATTGGTGTATCCTAAGATGAATGATAGCATTGAGACTATTTGCCTGGTTTCATCTGGGAAGTCAAAGGTATCAAAAGGAGGATTAAGTTTGGGAATATCCACTTGCTTAGGACAAAAAGTCTGGACTACTTTGAATTTAGAAGCATATTCAAGTTCTAGGTAATTTTGAGTCAACTCTTCTATGGATAACGAAGCAGCATTTGGGTCAGGACTCAGTTGTAGCATGGAATTTATTGACTCTTCATTGATGTAAAACATGACCTCTTTATCTTTGTTTACAATGCATCTTTGATCTGGGAGATAAAAGGATTTACATATGGGATGGATGTGTTTGAGGAACAATGTACTTAGGCAAATTGGATTCCCAGACTGGAATATATTTGTCACCTTTTTCTACAGACTTGCCAAAGCACCAATTGTAAACATCAAGCAAGTTAAATTCTACAGTAGGGTCCAGAATTCTATAATCAAGGTCAACCAAGGGACTATTCTCTGGGGAAAATACTGGAGGTTGGACTAGTCTGACTACCTCTGTAGAATCAACCGTGAGTGCAGGGGTTGGTTTGTCAATTTTGGAGGACTCAGGCTGAGGGAATTTTGCAGAGGAATTCTTTTGAGACTTTGGGCCTCCATTTTTAGGGGTTACTTGTTTCTTTGTCATTTTTAATCCAAACGAAGCAAGCTTAGACGGTTTGCTAAGTTCTATTATGAGAAACAAGGGTTTCTTGGTGAATTTTACTGGAAAATGGGGTTTTTGAGCAGGGTTTTGGGTAAATCAAGGGTTTTAAAGCTCAGAACATATATTAAGATCAATTTCAGCAGTGAAATAGACCAGGATTTCGGAAAAAACCGCTAGAAATGGCAATTAGGGATTCTTGGGAAATTTTGACAGAGTTTCCCCTGTAAAATGGAAGTTTTTATGCAGTTTGATTTGTGCAATTTGGGCAATTATTTGAAAATAACAGGAATTTTGAAGTTTATAGAGGGTAAGCTTGAATAAAAGTACCTGAAAAACCAGTGAAATAATGTTGAAGACGTTTGTAGTGGTGCTTCAGTCTTGAATTCTACGAAATTGGTTTCTCAGAGGGCAATGTGGCACTGTGTGGTTGAAATTCAGGGTAATGGGCATTGAAAATGGCACTGGTAGGTTGAAAAATCTCTGCACAGTTTCTTAGGGTTCAAACGGAGGAATTTCGAAGAAAAGGGGTTCATCAACGTTTTCACAGGTTTATAGTGTGAAAGGTGAAATTTCGAATGAATTTTTTTATTTTTAATGTATTAACCGATGGTGAAAACCATGGTTAAATAACATTAAATCATGGTTAGGAGAGTCTGGTTTAGGAATACCGCCAGTGGTATTCGCGCGGGTGAATGGTGGTAAGTGGTATTGAGCTTTTCGAACGCGATACAAAGAGATTGCGACACGTCAGCGCGGGGTGGTTTGGAAAAACCACCCATTTCGCACGACTTTGCCGAAACTTTGATCGTTTATTTTTGTAGCGCGAAAATAGATAATTGCCGTCGGATTTGGCCTTAGGAAGTGAACGGTTTAGATTAAAAGGGAAGATGCAGGGAATAATGTGTTATCGGATTCAACGTGGGCCGTTGATCTTGGGAAATGAAGAAGAGATCGGATGGTCAGAATCTTACGCGATGGGGAGGGATAAATGCATTGAAATATTTCACGCAAGTGCCTAACCGTAGGATCAAATAGATTCTGGGGATCAGACAGTCAAAAATGAATCTGATGGGAGAAGGTTTTTTTAAGTCATATGCACAGAAATGACTATTTTTAATGGAAAATTAGGTGATCGGGACGGTTTATCAAGGATTTAACCGAGGTTAGGGACTGGGTAAAGGCATAATGTATGCGAGGACAAAGGTAAGGTTAAGGTTCTAATCCTTAGGTTAAGGGATTCGGGGGGGAAAACATACAGGAAAATAGTCATTTTTATTGAAGTTTAGTTTTTATAAAACTTCGGGTGATTTTCTGTTCAAAACACATAGAACACATGTTTTAAGCTTTTTCTTCATATTTTATTATATGGTTAATCAAATCGGGAAGATTTAATTACCATAGGGGCGGGATTATATATAAGGATAGAATTTAGCCAAAGGGATTATAAGGGGGGTTTTATTTAAGCATGTGGGAATAAATTACTTTGGCTTAAGTTATAATAAGTGGGTTTTTTGGAATTTATTTATAAAAAGGAGTTATATAATAGGAAAATGTTATTTGTAGGGAATTAATACATAAGTCAAAGTTAATATGACAAGGGGACAATGTATACTAAAAACACATTAATATAACTAAGAAAGTGAAGATTAAAAAACAAATTTGCATTATAATAACTTCATCACTTAGATTTAGGATAAAATGTGATTTTGAGGGCTTTATGCTTTGAAATGATGTGGGAGGTTAATCAAATGAGGATTAGAGTATCTTTAAGTAAAAATGAATTTTTACTTAGGATTATTCAGGGGAATGAGTGCATGAATGGTAAATGATGTGATTAAGGGATTAATATAGACATTTCACACTTTTAACTAATCAGTCATAGAGCCTTGGGTTCGGTCCCAACAAAAGTCAAGGAAATGCCTTGAGCCTTTCTGATTGATAGTTTAGAATGTTTCATGACTATGGGAAGGGGAAGTTAGTTATTCTGAAGCCCATGATGAATGATATTTACAATGAGATTTTTCACCTTCTTCTACTTACCCATCTTACCATACTAACATTTTTTCTTCTTTTGTAACAAGGTGCATTTAAGCTAGCAACCTTCACAGCATTTATTTTTTCTGAAAGAAAGTAAACTATCTAACTCTACACTTATTTCATCCATGAATCCAGATTAAACTGTTGGATTCACTTTATTCTCTACCTAACTACTGAATTATTAGGATTAAACTGTCTAACAACTCATTATTCTCTATCTACAACAAAGGAAATTGAAACAATGACAATTTAAGATTGAACTGTTTAACTCATCATGGACTAATGAAATTTACTGACACTCTACCATAGTCAAAAATTAAAAATTAGTGGCATTTATGCTTGCTCACTTTCATGTTTTATTCATTTTTCTTTGGGGCATCTTATTTTTTCTAAGTCCTTTGATTATTCTTTTTAGGACTTTTTACCCTCTTTTTGATTTTTTGATTTTTTTGATTTTTTTACAAAAATATGTGAATGCAACTTGCAGAAGGCAAAGTATGTACAAATTTACAAAATTACCAATAATCAGGTCAAAATTATGACCCTATATTATAGGTTACTAACATTGGCTTCACTTTGGGATGGCTTTTCCTGTTGAAATGCCAAGAACTCTGAGATCAGTAGCCTTATGCATTGACCTTGGTGAATCTGTAAATGTCTTATGTATTCTGCAACAATCATATTTATGACATGTTATACTGCAAAGCTTAGGGCCTTCTCTTCGGGCTTCAACTTTGTAGATAATATATCCAATCCAATCTACACTCTGACTATGAATATTTACAATGATAAAGTAAATGGATCTAACTGTCAAGTGACTTGCAAGGAATAGTAATGTTTCAACATTCTTCCATTTACTGGTCCTTCTTGAAGCTCTGTGCCATCCAAATTTCTGATAAAAAAGGAATTATTTCCTCTGTAGCCATATATTACATAAGGTCCCTGTCACAGAAAATCAAACTTCCCATGTTTACCTTTGTCCTCTCTTCTTGAATCCCATCTTAAAACTTGGTCTCCTATGAAAAATTCATCTTCCTTTACTCTCTTATCAAAAGTATTTTTGATCTTGTCCTGTAATACTTGTGACTTTTCATAAACTTCATCTCTGGTTTGTTGAAGGTGTATGGTCTCATTGATTCTTCTTTGAATGTCATTAGTTTCAACCTGCAATTCCTGGATCATTTTCATGACTGGAACACCCAAGGGAGAAGGAAAAACTGCATCAGTACCATAAACAATCTGATATGGTGAAGTTCCTATAGAATTTTTTGTGGTGAGTCTATCAGCCCAAAGGGCATAGACCAACTTCTTATTCCATGTCTTTTTGTTATCTTGGAGTAGTTTCTTGATGATATTAACTAGAATTTTATTTGAGGACTCGGCTAGGCCATTACCCTGGGGATAATATGCTGTAGAATGTCCTAAGGTAATGTGATATTTATGGAAAAAAGCAATCATATTTTTAGATTTGAAAGCAGCGGCGCTGTCTGTGATTATTTTGTGAGGGCATCCAAATCTAGACAAAATATTACTTTCTATGAATGAGATGATAATTGAGTCTATTGCTTGCCTAGTTGGAATTGCTTCTATCCACTTAGTAAAGTAATCAGTGGTAGTTAGAATCCATTTATGCTGACCGGAGGATGGGGGATGAATTTCACCTATGAAGTCTAGACCCCATAGTTGGAATGGTTTCTCTGTAGATATTGGTTTTAGAGGTAATGGTAAAAGTTTCTTTTTACCTTCAAAAATATGGCACTTATGACATGAGGTAACAAACTTTTTTACATCTGAAAATAAGGATGGCCAGTAAAAACCAGCTCTGAGTATTTTATCAGCTGTGCTCTTCCAGTATAAATGTCCACCACAGTCACCTGCATGAAAATATTCAAGGATTTTTTCAGCTTCAGATTTCAATAAACAATTAAGTAAGATCCCAATACTTTCTCTCCAATATAGTGCATTATTCAAGATATAGAATTTCATTGACTTTTGTTTGGTAAATCTTGCCTTAGTTTTTGTCAGTCCAGGAGGAGCTTGTAAGTTTTTTAGTACAAATATTATATTTGAGTACCCGGGTGAGTCTTGAAAGGCCTCATTGATTGATGAAATCGCCATCTCCTCCTTTTCATCTATCTGAGCAATGAAATTGATATCTAGGGCATTGCAATTTGACTCAGCCATTAGTATGGCTAAACCCTGTCCTTTGATGAGTTTGGTTGGTTTTATTTCTAGATCATATTCAAGGATTGTGGCCATCCACTTTCCTCTCCTGCTGTCTGGTCCATCTTTAGTTAGAATATCTTTAACCACTGCATTAGGGACATATGCAATTATGTGAGAATGTAGTACATACACTCTGAAATCTTTGATGGCTTTAACCGGAGCCAAAGCCTGTTTTTCAAGTATGTTGTATTTCAGTGGTGCATCTTTGAGAGCTTTACTAAAAAATTCTATGGGTTGTTCAAAGCCTTGATCATTTTTCTGCAGAAGGACTGCAGAAATGGTGTGTTCGAATGCAAAGGAAAAGATTATAAAATCTTTTGTGTAATCTGGACCGATAAGGACTGGTGCTTTAGTTAAGGCGTGTTTGATGGATTCAAAGGATTGCTTGGCCTTCATAATCCATTTAATTGAGGAGTCCTTTTTAAGCATGTTATTAAGATATTTTATAATCTCGACCAGATTTGATATGAATCTTCTCAGAAAATTAATCTTTCCCAAGAAGGCTTGGAGTTCTTTGATATTTCTGGGTGGTAGAATGTTTTGAATTGCTTCGATTCTAGCAGGATCTATCCTAATGACTTCTTTCGAAATGATATGACCCAATAGCTTGCCTTCTACTAACCCAAAAAGAGTCTTTTTGGGATTAAGTGATATGCCATATTTTATGCATTTGATGAAAACTTGTCTCAAATGATCCAAGTGGTCATCATTTTTCTTTGAAAACATAGTAATATCATCTAAATAAATGACTAAGAACTCATGGATTTCCTTGGCAAAAGAAATATCCATGGCCCTTTGAAATGTGGCTTCTACATTCTTTAACCCAAAAGGCATCTTCACATACATGAAGGTACCCCATGGAGTAGTAAATGCAGTTTTAGTTTGGTCATATTTATCTACTAGGATCTGATTGTATCCAGAGAAACCATCTAATAGAGATATTCTGGAAGAACTTGCTACCCTCTGTAAAATGTGATCCATTTTTGGCAAGGGGTAGTTATCCTTCAAGGATGCCTTATTAAGATTCCTAAAATCAATGCATAATTTGATTTCTCCTGTATTTTTCCTAGTTGGCACTAGATTAGACACCCAGTCAGAGTATCTAACTGGTGTAATTATCTAAGCATCAAACATCCTCTTAACTTCCTTTTCTATCAAGGGTAGTAAAACCGGATTAATTCTTCTGAGTTTCTATTGAAAGGGCTTTTGGTTTTCTTTTAAAGGAATTTTATGTTGGATGATGTCTGTGTTATAAGTTTTTAGGTCTTCATAGCTCCATGCAAAGACATCTTGAAATTATTTTAACAGTTCAATGTATTTAACCCTTTCATCTTGTGGTAAAGATTTAGATAATTTGATTGTTCTCGGTTTATCATCTGTCCCTAGGTTGTACTCTTCTACATCAGATTTAACTGGCTCCATTTTTGGCCTTTTGGGCACATCATTAGAGTCAAATAAGTCCTCAAGAGGAGTCAAACCTCTGGGTAAAATGTTGTTCTTTAAATCAATCAAATCTATGTCATCTTCAATCATTTCTTCTATGTTTACTTTTTTGATTTCATCAATGTCACTTTGAGTAAAAATAGTAGGCTTTTCAAACGTATGTACATCTAAATTATCTAACTCATCTAATTGACAACAATTTACATCTATATCACATGGTGAGTCTATATTACAATCATTATCGATTTGACAATTCTGAAATTCATGCTCATTATTCAAAAAATGATAAATTTGTTGATCTTCAGAAAATATTTGCCAATATTTCACGTTATCAGGAACAATAGGCCTATGTTTAATCTCAGCAGTACATTTATGTAATGGTGAAAAAGGAAATTTACAACTACTGGAAAATGTTGCTAAGTAATGGGCATGTATGTTCTGATTTCGAGAGATGATAGCAAACTTACCTTCTAGCATTTCATTTAGTAAGTCCAATACTGTTTCTCTATATCTTGCAAGTCTGGGATTATGAACTGAATATTCTGTGTTTATTTTCTTTATAACTAGTTCAAAGTCTCCCATGACCATTATTATTTTTCCTCCCTTATTTCTAATGATTTACAAACCTAATATCAACGCTTCATACTCAACCATGTTATTGGTGCATTTGAAGTTTAATCTAAAGGCATGTCCTTCATAATGATCTGTTTCAATATTCGTAATCCAAACACCAGCTCTAGCTCCAAATTTGTTAACAGATCCATCAAAATCTAAATGCCATAAAGCTTCATGACCAATATAATCATCCATGATTTTAAGTTTTTTATCACTAATTTCAGTTGGATTTTCATTCTGGTCATAGTTACTGAGAATAAAAGAGTCAAGATCAATAGGAGTGGAATATATAGGATAATTGGTAGGCATGTCTGCACTACTGACCATGTACTTCATCAAAGTTTCTCTATAAATCTTTTTAGGCTATCCAAACACCGAGATAGTGGCATAACTCATATCCAGTTGTAGAGATCCCTGCAACTTTTCTCCCCATGAGCGAGAAAGCAGCATGCCATACTTAGGCGGGATATCATCTACTACAACATCCATTATCATACTTTTACCTGGATATTGAACTAGGTTAACACACAGATCTTTGATCAAACCTAAACATTGGACCTTCGCTGAATCAAATGAAAATAAGTCCTTGTATGGTCTAGTGATATCTAGATTAAGGGTTCCATTATAGCTTTAGGCATCAAGTTGTGGGAAGCCCTAGTATCTAGCATAGTGTTATGTAAAATTTGGTCATGTACGGTAAGGCTTACATAGAATGGGGGTACCGACCCATCTAAATGCTTTCCATCAACATTGGGACGAAAAATCAGTTCAGACCTATCATCATTCACGTTAATTGTGTCTTCATTCTCATTCACATTCAATGCATCAGAAATCATAGATCTGTACAAATCATTTTTAGCTAGTTCTACTAAGGGAACAACTATTTTACCTTGGAAATTTCAGACTGCATATTGAAATTTGGCTGAGATCTAATTTCTTGGATCACTTCTTCTTTGGGAACTGAGGTTTGTGATGATTTCTCTTGAGTTTCTACTGTTTTTCCTTTGTTTTGAGCTCTTTTCCTATCTTCCGTCTGAGTCTCTTGGTGTCTGCTATCCTTCACAGTGTTTTCAGAAATATCTTGAGGGAAAGCAGAAGTTTTATTAGTTTTAGGATCATTAACAGAAGGTTTAGGATCTGATATTTTAAAATCAGTAGGATTCTTTCTAGGCTCATTGATTGTTGTTGTATTGGTGGCTTTAGGAGATTTAGTTTTAGGAACATATTTAGAAGATCTAGCCACCTCGTCAGTAATGTCCACAATCTTGGGGCCTTGCTATTTCTTAGGACTAGTTGGGTTAGAACTTTGTTTGCTCTCTCTCGGGAGAATTTGCAAGAATTTTGATTTAGTAGTATCAGTCTTCTTTTTGTTTTGTTCTTGCTGGTTTGGAGTATTACTTTTTATGACAGGTTCATTATTTTTCTTACTCATAAGGTTGTATTGACTATGAATTTCGTTTATTGCAAAATAATAACCTTGTTTGTAATCGTAGGATTCTCCATAATTTACTTTGAACTGTTGGAGTTCATAGAGTTCCTGGTCCTCCTGGGTGAGGAAAATGGTATTATCTTCATCAATCCCCATAACAATGTTAATGTCTTCCTCGTCATCAACACTGTTTTGTGAACTTTCTGCAAAGTTTTCTTGAAGTGGGGTTCTTATATTTTGATCAGGGGAAGGCTCCTTGCCTTTTCCAGAGTTGTTGTTTTTTCTGTAATTGGGATTCTGGATCTGGGATTGATTATACCATTGAGGTTTTCTCTCAATTTGATCCAGTCTGTCAAATAATTTTTCTAGTGCTTTAGTAATGAAATCAAACTTACTATCTAAGTGAGATGTTTCTTCTTTAATAGTGACCCTTCTTTCATTTCTTAGCCTAGCCTTCTTAGCAATTATATTAACTTCTACACCTATAGCGTTTTGTTGCATTTGTTCTAAAGTATTCACATCCCTCTCCCTAAGTTGATAAGCCATGTCTACGTCAAAGAAATCGGGGAATTTCAGTAGCACGGAGTAAGGGGTAGGTTTAAGTTCTGTGGGAATGGCATTATAAACACTGTTATACCTTGTACAGAAGTCTTGGACTAACTCATTTGGGCCTCTTTTGACTGCATCAAACTCAGATAGTATTTGCATAGGGTTTTTCTTTTTCTCCCATTTATTAAGGAATGCTCTATGGAAAGCAGCTAGATCTGATATGCTACCAGCTCCTAAACTTTTGAACCAGGTTTTTACCTCTCCAATCAAACTCTGGGCAAACAACCTCATTTGAACATCACTTTCATCAATTTCATAGACTTCCCAGAAATTATTCATCCTAGTCACATGTTGTTGAGAAGTTATCTGTGAGAGATTATCAAACAGTGGGATGTCTTTCTGGTAGTTCTGGGGAATGTCATGGAGGTTTTGTGGCAGAACCAAGGGAGCATATCGAGCTGCCATGGCTTGTATTTTGGTTGAACTAGGAGGTACATTAGTAATAGTAGGGATAGTGCTGGTGGTTACAATGGATGTGCTCGAAGAACTTGGTAAGGAGGATGAAAAATAAGTAGTGTGGCTAATGGTAGTGGTAATGGGCTAGGTAAATGATGGATTTACAACTTTGGGCTGCAAGGGCAACTCAGGAATAAATGGATCGGTTGATGTACTAGTAGTGGATTGTGGAAATGATGAATATATGATTCTATGGGGTAGAAACAACTCAGGGCTTATGGGCTCTTGAGGTGAACTGGTGGTAGAATCAATGAATGATGTAGCAGCATACATAGTTGAATCTGATGCTGGAAATATTGTTGTATATAGCTCAGAAACTGGGGGTTTAAATTTAGACAAAAAATTCATTAACTTAACAGCTTCTTCTATGTCTTTAATTTTCGAGACAACTACTCTTTTAATTGGACTTTTACTTTCAGTTTGAGGAAATTCAGTGGGAACAGAAATAATTTTATGTTTTTTACTTACATAAGAAGTAAAAAATGGATCTAAAACAATTTCTTTTAAATCCGATTCAGATTTTTTTCTAAATAAAGATCTTTCAAACTTTAAGTCAAAATCAATATCTGATACGCTAACCAATTCTTTGGGTTAAGAATCAGCCCTTCTCATAGGTATCTCAGTTTCAGAACTATCAATTGGTTTTTTCTTTTTTCTTCCTATCTGGTTCGGATCATCTACTATCTCTGGAGGATTAGGATCAGGGTGGGATCTAGTGTAGTAGACTTTTTTGGGAGCCATAATGTTTATTAGGTAAAATACCCACAACCTTTAAATTCAATCTTAAAGTAGAAAATATATAATTAAAGATCTTCCTTCAAGATAAAACTTAAAACTAGAGAGTGGTTAGTCCCCAGTATGGTCGCCAATATGTTATCACCCTAGTAATACTCAGGCTGTGGGATGGGGATTTTTGGTAGTTAAGAACACAAGGGGTAACCAAGAACCGCTTTGGGAATTCAGGATCTAGCCTTCCTGAGCTTCGGAGAGGGATCTCTCCTTATGATTTAGCTTTGTTTTGGTAAAAGATTTTAGGCTAGCTAAGAGCATAAAGTAAGGCTTTGTTTGGAAATTTTGGTGGGAATAAATAGATTTCAAGGTAAACCAGAAGGATCTACCAGATCATTGGGCAATGGAGTCAACTCTCTAGGCAAGAAGAACTAAGAAATAAGACTTAGGGATTCAAATGTGCTAAAGGCAAGATAGGTGACCTTTTAAGGCTTTATATAGGCTTGATTTGATGGAGTGGGTGGGATCTGAGCAAAAGGGAACTTAAGAATCCTTAAGCTATAGATAAGAAGACTGAAGAAGGGGATCAAACTGGGACCTAGAGCAATTAAGAATTCTATGGTCCGGTTATCAAGCAGAAAACATCAAAATGCCAACAAGTTTAAACAGGGAGCTTATTATCACTAATCCTATTTAATTACTCCTTAATTGATCATTACAGAATATAAACACATAATATGAATGAATGTAAACTTTGAAAGAAATACACTGAAAACAGGAAAAACGAGACTTATCTTGTCACTACAAGAATCCTTATGCTATGATGTCTCTAATCTCATTTCCAGCCTGGTGCTTCGTTAATTGACTCACCAACTTCAATATGTATAGCAAAAAGACTATAGTTGTCTTGAGAAATTTTATTTCACCTTGAATACTTCAGATTATGAAGTATTTATACAAAAAATTGTTTACAAAATATCTCAGAAATTGAGATAATGTTTTAATAAAAATAGAAAAGAAAGCATGGAAAGAGGGACAACAGCAAAATAGTTTGCAAGTTGTTCCCTTTTACAAGTGAAAAATGGAACCGATTATTCTAATTTTGAAAAGATTTCGATGTGCTGTGAGTACTACTGGCATTAGGTGCATCTTATTGTGGAAAGTGGTTGAAGAAATTTCCTTTGACTTTCAACACTGATACTCTTTATTCATCTTATTTGAGTTGTCTTACTGTGGTAATTAAAAAGTAACCAACAGTAAATTTATTTTCACTGATACTCTTTCACCTATTGATACACTTTAACCCTGTATTTTTTACCTTTGAGGTAACAATAAAATATGAATTTCCAAGTAATTTTCTTGTTTTTTATCCATCAAATTCACAGCATATTTGTGAATTCTTGCCATTTTTTAGCAGAGGGGATCTTCATAGTCTTCAATTTCCTGTATCTTTCATCTGCTTCTGTATACTTGGAAAAGTTAGCCTTTATAGTGAACATATTCTCAATCTCATTATCCAAAAAGAACAGATTTTCAAAATACTGAAGAAGTACTTTTCCACTTGGTAATCCTTGTGGCAGTGGTTGTTTGGCTTGCTCTTTTGCATGAGTTCTGATTTTTAGATCATAATCTTTCTGAGGCATCAACTTGTCATTCATTGCATGTATATCTGGCAAACCTGCTTCTGACAATATCTTGTATTTGGCCCAAAATATTGAGATATCCAAATTCATGTCTTTACACTTGTCTTCTAAGTTATTCATCATGTTTCTTTTATTTAAGACTTTCTTGATTTGGAGGATGGTCTCTGTCCTATCAGTAATTTTTAACTCTTCCAACTCTTCCATGTTTTTGTTGTTCAAAAAGGCTATGAGTTGAAGTGTTTGAGCAGGCTTATTTTCAATCTCTCTTTTAGTTTTGTCAATTTCTGCATTAGCAACCTGTAGTAACTCCTTTTTCTCATAAATTCTTTGAATTGAAGGCCATTGAGAGTGAATTCCTTCAATGATCTTTGTCCATAAATGATTTTTAATATATGCCACCTGATCAATAAGATTCACCTGTGCTTGAAGAATTCTAACCTGTTCTTGCAGTCTATCTGCCCTCTGTTCATGCCCTTTAGATGTAATCAAGGCATCTCTTTTGGAAGATTCTAGATTTTTAATAGTGCCTTTCAAATTAAGTATTTATTTTTCTTTAATTGACATGTCTTCCATGGCTCTAATTACGGCAGCTTTGTCCTGTATTGTATTGATCTGTGAAGTTGAGGAAGAAGAAGTAGATATTTCATGGGAAGTTATTGGCACTGCAGTGGCCATTACTCCTTGTGGAGCCAAGTGTTCCGCTAATATGGATGGAACAGCAGTACTTACAGTAGGGATTACTATAGGAATGTGAACCTATTTAGTTTTCTTTAGGTCTTCATTTTCTCTTATGGAAGCTTCCAATTTATTTTCCATTTCTTTTATTTGAGCAGTCATCTCATGAACAAGTT
This sequence comes from Pinus albicaulis, assembly GCA_034641835.2. Lineage (NCBI taxonomy): Eukaryota > Viridiplantae > Streptophyta > Pinopsida > Pinales > Pinaceae > Pinus > Pinus albicaulis. Next base: position 1,113,875,577 of record CM076583.1, on the reverse strand, counting down.
GTTTGAGTTCATCATTTTCAGTTTTCTACTGAGGAATCTCCTTAGCTTGAGGATTTTCATTTTGGGGAAAATTTAGCTGCTTTCTGAGGGCAGCTATATCCTCATTTTTTTGTTTAATCAAAGTCTTTGAAATTTCCATATTAGCAGGATCAACTCCTGCTTCAATCACCAAATCTTCTAGTGCTTTGATCCTCAAATTATTGGCATATAGTGAGGCCTTGTCCAACTTCATTTGATTATGGAGGTTGAGCACTGTTTTCTCAAGCCTAATAAATTTCATAGTCTTACTGACAATTTTAGAATATAGCATTTTAGTATTGCTCCTATGAAATTCAATTTGATCCAATTCATGAATGGCATCTGCATCAACTTCAAAATCTGTTTTGGAATAATCTACTACTGATTTTGGATCAGTCACTGCAGGCTTCAAAAATGACATTACTAATTTATTAGATGAATAATCAAATGCTGAAAGAAGTCTATCTTTGTTTCCAGGCTTTTCCTTAAGGAATCTAGAATATGCTTGATTCTTGATTTCTTCATTCTTCCCTTTAATTTGTCTGAATCTGATCTGAATTTCTGACTCTGTGTTGTCAGTTTCCTTAGAGGAATAAGGCATATCAACAGTTTGTTGTTTCTCCCCCATGACTGTATCCTTTTGTTTTGTTCCAATTTTGACATTTTGAAGATCTTTAAGTGTTTCAGTCACTATTCTTGTAGCTTCATCATCAGTTTCATTATCTTCAATATTAACAACTTTATTCCTTTCTTCATTTGTCAATTTACTTTTCTTGCTGTAAGGGATTCTGAATCTTTTGTCCTGAATAGTTTCAGCTATGAAATATCTTCTTCTCTGCTCCTTTTAAGTGCATTTTCAGTTTCCTTGCTCACTGTAGTAACCTATGTTTGTTCAACCTGTTTACCCTTCCCATTTTTTCTTTGTATTTCCAGTGAATCATCATCAACTAGAGTGTTGGGCTCCCATTCAAGTTTGTTAGCATACTTTTCAATATGGGGCTTGGAGTCATGCAAGAAGACAAGTAACTTGCATTTCACTCTTAGTGTGCTTAAAACACCTTGTGGATCATAATTCCACATAAAACTATATGGAAATTTGTACTCTTTCAACTTCACATTGATTTCATTGATTGCTTCTCTATTATTTACAATAAATGGCCCAATTTGATTCTTCAGTTTAAACTGGGTCTTTTTCTTGGAAGCTATGAAAGTAATTTCATCTACATTCAATAGTTGTCTCAAATATTCTAATGCAAATATCCTTGTTGTAACAAATCTTGGTAGTTTATATGGGGCCAGAAGTGCACCATATACTCTGATTTCTGTATAGCTTTTATATAAATACCAGTCCCTTGTTCTACAGCTTTCAGCCAGCTGTAGAATTCTCTTTGTATCTTCATTGATCCTAGGGGCCTGCTCTTTGTTCAACAGATTCATAGCAGGCACTAAAAACAGGTCATTGAAATCTGCAAAGCTATATTCTCTATTCCATTTTCTTAGAATTGATGACCAGAAAACAACTGAAAGAACATTTCCCTCTGGATCCACTTTCTGAAATTCAATGGGGAACTTATCTGCTTGATAATACAAAAGGAGGTGAAGTAGATATGATGTGTATCTGAAAACTCCTTCTTCTGACAATCTTGAAAACTAATAATGCATGTTTTCTACAATGAATTTAGCAAAATTGTACACTATGGAAGAAGATTGACCAGGACTAAGAGTTGACAAAAAACCTAAGATAGCTACATCAGTGAATTCATCACTGGTGTATCCTAAGATGAATGATAGCATTGAGACTATTTGCCTGGTTTCATCTGGGAAGTCAAAGGTATCAAAAGGAGCATTAAGTTTGGGAATATCCACTTGCTTAGGACACAAATTCTGGAATACTTTGAATTTAGAAGAAAATTCAAGTTCTAGGTAATTTTGAGTCAACTCTTCTATGGATAATGAAGCAACATTTGGGTCAGGACTTAGTTGCAGCATGGAATTTATTAACTCTTCATTGATGTAAAACAGGACCTCTTTATCTTTGTTTACAATGCATCTTTGATCTGGGAGATAAAAGGATTGACATATTCTGATAAAATCAGGGGATGGATGTGTTTGAGGAACAATGTAATTAGGCAAATTGGATTCCCAGACTGGAATATCTTTGTCACCTTTTTCTACAGACTTGCCAAAGCACCAATTGTAAACATCAAGCAAGTTAAACTCTACAGTAGGGTCCAAAATTCTATAATCAAGGTCAACCAAGGGACTATTCTCTGGGGAAAATATTGGAGGCTGGACTGGTCTGACTACCTCTGTAGAATCAGCCGCGAGTGCAGGAGTTGGTTTGTCAATTTTGGAGGACTCAGGCTGAGGTAATTTTTCAGAGGACTTCTTTTGAGACTTTGGGCCTCCATTTTTAGGGGTTACTTGTTTCTTTGTCATTTTTAATCCGAACAAATCAAGCTTAGATGGTTTGCTAAGTTCTATTATGAGAAACAAGGGTTTCTTGGTGAATTTTACTAGAAAATGGGGTTTTTGAGTAGGTTTTTGGGTAAAGAAAGGGTTTTAAAGCTCAGAAAATATATTAAGATCAATTTCAGCAGTGAAATAGACCAGGATTTGGGAAAAAACTGCTAGAAATGGAAATTAGGGATTCTGGGAAAATTTTGACAGAGTTTCCCCTGTAAAATGGAAGTTTTTATGTAGTTTGATTTGCGCAATTTGGGAAATTATTTGAAAATAACATGAATTTTGAAGTTTTTAGAGGGTAAGCTTGAAGAAAAGTACCTGAAAAACCAGTGAAATAATGTTGAAGACGTTAGTAGTGGTGCTTCAGTCTTGAATTTTTCGAAATTGGTTTCTCAGAGGACAATGTGGCACTTTGTGGTTGAAATTTAGGGTAATGGGCATCGAAAATGGCACTGGTAGGTTGAAAAGGCTCTGCACAGTTTCTCAGGGTTCAAACAGCGCAATTTCGAAGAAAAGGGGTTCATCAACATTTTCACAGGTTTATAGTGTGAAAGGTGAAATTTCGAATGAAAACTTTTATTTTTAATGTATTAACCGATGGTGAAAACCATGGTTAAATAACATTAAATCATGGTTAGGAGAGTCTGGTTTAGGAATACCGCTAGTGGTATTCACGCAGGTGAATGGTGGTAAGTGGTATTGAGCTTTTCGAACGCGATACAACGAGATTGCGACACGTCAGCACGGGGTGGTTTGGAAAAACCACCCATTTCGCGCGACTTTGCCGAAACTTTGATCGTTTACGTTTGGAGCATGAAAATAGATAATCGCCATCGAATTTGGCCTTAGGAAGCGAACGGTTCAGATTAAAAGGGAAGATGCAGGGAATAATGTGTTATCGGATTCAACGTGGGCCGTTGATCTTGGGAAATGAAGAAGAGATCGGACGGTCGGAATCTTATGCAATGGGGAGGGATAAATGCATTGAAATATTTCGCGCAAGTGCCTAACCGTAGGATCAAATGGATTCTGGGGATCGGACAGTCAAAAATGAATCCGACAGGAGAAGGTTTGTTTAAGTCATATGCACAGAAATGACTGTTTTTAATGGAAAAATAGGTGATCGGGACGGTTTATCAAGGATTTAACCGAGGTTAGGGACTGGGATAAGGCATAATGTATGTGGGGAAAAAGGTAAGGTTAAGGTTCTAATCCTTAGGTAAGGGAGTCGGGGGGAAAAACATACAGGGAAATAGTCATTTTTATTGAAGTTTAGTTTTTATAAAACTTTGGGTGATTTTCTGTTCAAAACACATAGAACACATGTTTTAAGTTTTTTATTCATATTTTATTATATGGTTAATCAAATTGGGAAGATTTAATTACCATAGGGGCGGGATTATATATAAGGATATACTTTAGCCAAAGGGATTATAAGGGGGGTTTTATTTAAGCATGTGGGAATAAATTACTTTGGCTTAAGTTATAATAAGTGGGTTTTTTGGAATTTATTTATATAAAGGAGTTATATAATAGGAAAAGGTTAGTTGTAGGGAATTAATACATAAGTCAAAGTTAATATGACAAGGGGACAATGTATACTCAAAACACATTAATATAACTAAGAAAGTGAAGATTAAAAAAACAAATTTGCATTATAATAACTTCATCACTTAGATTTAGGATAAAATGTGATTTTGAGGGCTTTATGCTTTGAAACGATGTGGGAGGTTAATCAAATGAGGATTAGAGTATATTTAAGTAAAAATGAAGTTTTAATTAAGATTATTTAGGGGAATGAGTGCATGAATGGTAAATGATGTGATTAATGGATTAACATAGACAATTCACACTTTTAACTAATCAGTCATAGAGCCTTGGGTCCGGTCCCAACAAAAGTCAAGGAAATGCCTTGAGCCTTTCTGACTGATAGTTTAGAATGTTTCATGACTATGGGAAGGGGAAGTTAGTTATTCTGAAGCCCATGATGAATGATATTTACAATGAGATTTTTCACCTTCTTCTACTTACCCATCTTACCATACTAACATTTTTTCTTCTTTTGTAACAAGGTGCATTTAAGTTAGCAACCTTCACAGCATTTATTTTTTCTGAAATCAAGTAAACTATCTAACTCTACACTTATTTCATCCATGAATCTAGATTAAACTGTTGGATTCACTTTATTCTCTACCTAACTACTGAATTATTAGGATTAAACTGTCTAACAACTCATTATTCTCTATCTACAACAAAGGAAATTGAAACAATGAAAAGTTAAGATTGAACTGTTTAACTCATCATGGACTAATGGAATTTATTAACACTCTGCCATAGTCAAAAAGTAAAAATTAGTGGCATTTATGCTTGCTCACTTTCATGTTTTATTCATTTTTATTTGGGGCATCTTATTTTTTCTAAGTCCTTTGATTATTCTTTTTAGGACTTTTTACCCTCTTTTTGATTTTTTGATTTTTTTACAAAACTATGTGAATACAACTTGCAGAAGGCAAAGTATGTACAAATTTACAAAATTACCAATAATCAGGTCAAAATTATGACCCCTATATTATAGGTTACTAACACTGCACAATCATGTTGCTCACTAATTGTGCTTGGACCTCTATGTATGAGATCTAGGGGAACTTCTTGCGAAGATACAAGAATCCCTCTTGTTGGAGCATGTGCTCCTCCTCCCTCTGCATGAGGCACTGGATGTGCTCTATATGTGACAGCTTTGTTGCCTTCATCTCCATCAATGTGTATCGGCATCATCTCAATAGTTGGATCCTCTTGTGAAAAGGAGATCCCCATGCCCTCTTGTTCAAGAATATGAACTGGAGGTATTGCTCCTGGAAATATGTAATGCAAGATGTCAGCTCCTCCCATGGGTTTCTGAAGTGGAGTTTCCTCCATCACATGCAAGGGTTTTTTTTTCTCAAGTTTTCCTTGCTCATGTGTCTTAGGGAGTTTTTCACCAAACCTTCCCATCAAATTTTCTATGAATCTTGCATAAGAGGAAGTGTTTGCATTCTTTAAAGAAAAAGATTAAAAAATCCACCATGCATGAGCCTTACCTCTGAAATTCAGTGCTGCAAATATGATGGCTTCATCTATGGAAATATGGTGCAACTGCAAATAGGAGTCTAGCTCCTTCACCCAAGCTCCAGCTAAACATGTGGGTGATCCGGCAAAAGTAGATAGAAGAAATATACTTGCATCCTGCTACTAGTTCTCCTCCACCTGGATCTTGAAAAACTCTTGGAAATCAGTATGATCTCTAAACCTCTCAGTTTGAGATTCATACTCCTGCAACAAATCACTAAGAGTTCTCCTCTTAGGCATTTTTCCTCCTCCCATCCATCTCAAGATAGCTTTGGGTACTTTATTGTGATGTACATCATGGAGTGTAGCTGCATGCTCACACTCACCATGTGAAAATATATATTCATCTCTAGATTCAACCTCCTTTGGAGATCCCATCTCCAATCTCATTTTCTTAGGCTCTCCTTGAAAGCTCTACATAGATTTTGGAAGAAGCTTTGTAAGCTTGTCTTCCTTTATTCTTTCACATACTCAAGCTTTCTAGAATTCTGTCCATCTCTCCTTCCTCTGATAGCTGGATCTCACAGGCTGAGCCAAAGATCATGCTCTGATACCACTGTAATATTCCGAAACTAGAACAACTCATGAATCATGCACTAAAAACGCATTTCCAGCAACATTTCAATAAAATACTGAAATTTACCTTTGGATCCCATAAATTAATCAATATACAACCTAAATCCAAGAAATAAGCTAAAACAAATCAAACTAGGTGGGTTAAATAGATCTCCCACACCTAGGATTGCAAAATGTGTTAAAACCCCAAGACTGCAAAATACCGGAGTTGCTGCATAAGGGACTATGCAGTCTAAGAGAGGTTTTGTTGGAAATATGTTTCTTGTATCCTATTATATGATTGTCCTTGATGGAAACTATCTGACAAAGGATGCAGATAATGACTGTATGAAGAACTCAGAAAACCATCAGCAGTTCTATACAAGCAGAATATAAGACTGAATGTACATTAATCGAAGCTTTGGGAGAATTGATGTGAATAAGGACGTGTTAAATCATGTGTGAATAAGTTCGATACATCCTGAAAAATCTATAAATTTGGAGGGTTCTGGTCTCTTCGCAATAGGTTTTAAGTATGGCTGATTAAATCTGAGTAAAGGGCTGATGGATTCGATTTCCGTAAAAGCACGAGCTAGCTAATCGGTAAAGGATGTAATTCTGTATGGTGGATTCGATAGGGTTAACCTGCTTGCTGAAGAATGCAATTGAATGGACACATGATCGTAGAGCATGTTTGCTGGAATACATATGACCTGTGTTAGTAAAGATGCCCTTTAATGTATATTTGCATCCACAAATAGGGAAGAAGCCTATCCATTCCAATCTCCATTGAAAGTATGGACCAAATTGAATTATATATAACCTGAGTTACATTAACATAATTGCGCGGAGGAAGAAAAATTAAAACAGAGTTATGCCTTCATGGAGAAACGTAGAAATGACAGAATAAAGGCGGACGGAACCTTGAGCGAAGTAGAGGGACCACGAGCAGAATGAACAGTGAAGGGGGTTTCCAGTTTTCATCGCACCACTTTCGACAGACAAGCGGTATTCAAGAGGTTGGGAGTGATTCCATAGAACGAGCGACACGCGTCCCTGAACGAATTTACAAAACCGCCATCACTGCGCGCCATCGCGCGTTAATTTCTGATCAAGGAAGCCGCGCGATATTGTTGTGTGTCGTCGATCTGGAGGGGAGCCATCGGACGGTGGCTGTATGAGGAAGGTGCACGATGGATAACCACGGTACGGTGTGAGTATGTGATTGGATCATTGATTATATATGTGGGCCCTGTTCTAAATTATATTAATTGGGACTTTTTAAACTAAGGTTTGCGGGGTTAATAAAGGAGGTTGAATATGTGAAGTTGGCAAAATATGAAACATGTGATGAAATGAACGTGGGTTAATATATGCGTTGATCTCACGAACACATAAACCAGGGGTCGATATATATATATGCCTTGGGGAGTTCATAACTAAAGGAGGAATTGGATTAATATCTCAATCTCAGATTGAGATATTAAAAAGCCTTAGATTAATTAATTGCCAGACCAAGAAAATAGAAAAATGAGAAGTTGTTTGGGGCTTGGGTAGACCCCGCTAGATTATCTATTTTATCTCGTCCAGGAATACCATCAACTGCTGAGTGGTTTTGACTCATGGTATTAATAAAGGTAAAAACTATATAAGGAGAAGAGGATCATAGTACAACGTGTGGATGAGGAGGGGTTGTTAATGAATAAATCTCTTTAAGAGATATCTGCATGATTGAACTCTGTTTCTGATAAATCTGAATCTATGATGCACCTACGGAGTTGAAGAAGGTTCAAGATCTCTAAATATAGAAATGATGAATCTCTAGGAATATCTGCAAAGAAATAATGAAGACCTGACGCAAGTCTAATAAAGAAATTGAAGAAATTTGGTGGATCTGAGGGTTGAAGTCTTTACCATGAAAGTGGAAGCTTTCTTCCAGTACAAGCTGGTGTTAAAATCAGGGGGTTGGAGCTCCCTTCCAGGAGAGGTTAGTAAACGAGATCAAGGGGTTGGAGCTCCCTTCCAGTAGTGACTGGAGAATGAGAGAAGGTTGTAGCCTTTTGTAGGTAGGTGCCTGTGTGCTGGTATAAGTCTGCACCAACACAAAAATTGTAAGAAGTTTTCTTTATAATAAATATTGAAGACAGAGACGACAGCAGCGGTGGTTTTCTCCCAAATTGGGTTTTCACCTTAAATACTGGTGTTCATGTGTGTTGCTTATGTGTGATGGCTTATTCTATTATTTCTGATGAATGAATGATGCAATAGTCTTAGTAAAGAATTAAATGCATAATAAGATCTCTGATAAAAAGTTTTCATTTAGCTCGAAATACTGATTCACCCCCCCCTCTCAGTATTTTTCCAACAATTGGTATCAGAGCAGGTCCTTATGAAAAGCTTAGCCGCTAGAAGGAAGATCAATCAAGATGAGCAATCAAGATGGAATAGCAACTATCAGGCCTCTGCTCTTCAACGGAAACAATTTAATCTTCTAGAAAACAAGGATGAGATCCTATCTTCAGTCTCTGGGAGTAGATGTATGGGCTATTGTTGAAGCAGGATATCAATATCCAGCCGCAGTACCAACAGATTCAACGGAAAGAAATAATTATGAAACAAATGAAAAGGCGGTTAATGCTCTATTGGGAAGTCTAACTAAATCTGAATTTGTCAAAGTCATGCAGCTGAATACAGCAAAGGCAATATGGGACAAAATCATTCTAAGTTATGAAGGTGATGCAAAGGTAAAAAGTGCTAAACTCCAAACTCTCAGAATTCAATATGAGAACCTAAAAATGCATAATGAGGAGAGCATTGCCAAATTATTTTTACGTCTTGATGATATTGTAAATCGTATGAGAAATCTGGGAGAAACAATAACCAAATCTACTTTGGTTGAGAAAGTTTTAAGATCACTAACGACAAAATTTGAGTCAAAAGTTTCTGCTCTTGAAGAAAATCAGGATCTTCAAAATCTTACTGTGGTGCAACTTCATGGCATACTAACTGCATACGAAATGAGAAGAGGAGGACCATCTAGAGTCAAAGAAGCCATCTTTAGAGCTTCTACAAAAGAAAAATAAGTACAAGAGATAGAAGGATCATGGTATATCTCAGAAGAAGATGAGGTAAATTTTGTAAAGAAACTCCAACTTGGTACAGGACGGTTCAGAGGTAAGCTTCCTTTCAAATTTTTTGCTTGTGGAAGAGTTGGTCATTATGCTGCTAAGTGTCCTAAAAAACAAACACATGAAAAAAGAAAGGAAGTAGCAAGAAGGAATAAGAATCGGTTTAGCACTAGAAAAAGTTACTATACTCATGAAGAAAGTGATGGGTTATAAGACAGTGAGGAAGAATGTGAACAAGATCTTAGACTTCTCATGGCATTTTAAAAAGAGTCTAGAGAAGAAAAGGATACTTTTATGGATGCTTTAGAGGAAAATGATTTTCTTGATGAAATTAATCAACTCAAAATATGCTTAGAAGAAAGTAAAATATCCATAGAAACTCTGAAAATCCAGCTTCAAGAAAAGGAGAAACATAATGAGAAATTAGAATGTGAAATAGTAAGTCTAAGAAAAGAAATTGAGAAAGTAAAGACTTTGAATCTTAGATTTGCTAAAGGATTTGAAACCTTAGATGAGATTATCAAGGTACAACTTTCTCCTCTTCTAAAGACAGGTCTTGGATATATCGGAGAATCTTCTTAGGCTTCAGCACCAAATTATCTAAAAGCAGCTACAGCTAGTACACAAAATTCTGCCCCTCAGCAAGGGAATAAAGAATATTTACAGATAAAACATGACCATCTCAATTCAAAGAACACTAACAGGAGTACCCTTCAAAGAAACACCAATCAACAGGTAAATTCAAGTAGAATATTTCATGATCGCAGAAATTTATTCTTCAATGGACAATGTTTCTCATGTCACAATTTTGGTCATAAAGTTGTTCAATGTGTTGCATATAAAACCATTATGACAAGAGAAGCAAGAAAGAAAAGGATTGATATTGGAACAAAGAAGAACACATATAACAAATTTTCTTCTCTTCAAAATGAAGTTGAATGTGCTTATTGCAACAACTTTGGCCATGAAGAATCTGAATGCAAGAGCAAAGTTCAGCCAAAAGAGCATTTTCCTTCAAGCGCCAAAATGTGGAAAAAGAAGGAATTACAGGTTGAAAATTGTGGCATAGCTTTATTTGTAGAAGGTGAAGAAAATCAATGGTACATTGATAGTAGATGCTCAAAACACATGATAGGTGACAAAAACAAACTTCTTGCATATAGTGATCTAGAAAAGGAAAAGAATGTTACATTTGGAAATGATACTCCTGCTATCATTAAGGGAAAAGGGTTTGTTTTTCTAAAAGAAAAGGTGAAAGCCAATAATGTCATGTATGTGGATGGATTAAAGCATAACCTGTTAAGTGTAAGTCAAATTTGTGATCAAGGAACTGAAGTTGTCTTTAGTTCAAAAGAATGTGTGGTACGTGATCTTGATACAGGTAAAACAATTATAAAAGGAAACAGAACTCCAAGCAACCTATATGTATTGAAGAACTGCAAAGAACAATTTTACTTGAGTAAATCTTCAGAAAACTGGCTATGGCATAGAAGGTTGGGGCATCTGAGCTTCTCTCAAATCAACAAATCAAGTAGACTTAAAGCTGTTCGTGATCTTCCCAATATTACTCTACCTGAAAATATCATATGTAAATCTTTCCAATTCGGTAAGCAAACCAGAGTACAATTTAATGCCAAGGAAGGATCATCAAGTAAGCCTCTTGAACTCATTCATACTGACATATGTGGACCTATGAGGAAAAAGTCACTACGTGGTGAAGAATACTATATCTTATTCATTGATGATTTCTCTAGAATGTGTTGGATTGGGTTGATTAAACACAAAGATGAAGCATTTGAGAAATTTCAGATCTTCAAAGCACTGGTTGAAAATGAATTAGATATAAAAATCAAGTGTCTTAGATCTGATCGAGGAGGAGAATATACATCAGATGAATTCCTTGAATTTTGTGAACAACATGGCATAAAAAGACAGTTTTCTGTAGCTGGCACTCCACAACAAAATGGCGTAGCAGAAAGAATGAATAGAAAAGTTCAACAAATGGCTAGAGCTATGCTTGATGATTCCGGAACACCTAACACATTTTGGGGAGAAGCAGCACATACAGCGGTAAATATTCTTAACAAGGCACATGTTCGTGTAAATAGTGATAAAACTCCATATGAACTATGGTATGGTAATCCTCCCACTGTGAAGCACTTTAGAGTTTTTGGGAGCAAATGCTTTATCAAAAATAATGATGAAAAACTTGGCAAGTTTGAACCCAGAGTAGATGAAGGAATATTTCTTGGTTACTCCTCTAGGAGTAGGGCATATAAATGTTACAATAAAAGACTTCGGAAGATTGTTGAATATATTGATGTTGTTATTGATGAGTCTCCTGCAGCTCCAAAAGAAGAAAAACAAACAACAAATGAAGACAATAATGACATATATCCTTCTACATCAAATAGGAATGATATAGATAGTGAACCCAATGAAGAACCCGAAGATGATTTATCTGAAAAAGCTCCATCCAGATATGTTCAAAAGAATCATCCAAAATCTCAAATTTTGGGAGAAAAGGGATCAGGTGTACAAACAAGAAGGACTCTTGTGGGATCTTCTAGCTATCTGGAATTTCTATCCACTATTGAACCACAAAATGTCAATCAAGCCAGCAAAGATGAATGTTGGATTCAAGCCATGAATGAAGAGCTTGATCAAATTGAAAAGAATCACACTTGGGAATTAGTACCAAGACCTCATGACAAAAATGTCATTAGAACTAAATGGATATTCAAAAACAAGTTAAATGAGAATGGGGATGTTATAAGAAATAAAGCTAGACTTGTTTGCAAGGGGTATGCTCAACAAGAAGGTATAGACTTTGAAGAAACTTTTGCTCCTGTAGATAGACTTGAAGCCATAAGAATGTTTCTTGCTTTTTCAAGCTTCCAACAAATCAAAGTTTATCAAATGGATGTTAAATCTGCTTTTCTCAATGGTGATCTAGAAGAAGAAGTTTATATAGAACAACCAGAAGGATTCATTTTGGGAAATGATTAAAAACTTGTTTGTAGACTTAAAAAGGCTCTATATGGTCTCAAACAAGCTCCAAGGGCATGGTACTATTGTCTTGACAAATATCTTCATCAACAAGGATTTTCAAAAGGGTCTGCTGATAGCAACTTATACACAAAAACTCAAAATGACAAACTATTAATTATGGTTGTATATGTTGATGATATCATTTTTGGAAGTAATAAAGAGTCTATGAGTCAGAAATTTGCTTCTGATATGCAGCAATAATTTGAAACGTCTTTGCTTGGGGAAGTAACATTCTTTCTTGGCTTGCAAGTACAAAAAGCAATAGATGGCATATTCTTATCACAAGAAAAATACCTCAAGCAAATCCTGAAGAATTATGGCATGGAAGACTGCAAACCTGTAAGTACACCAATGATAACCGGATGTAATCTCAGTTCTAATGATGATTCCCCCATGGTGAATCAGCTTGAGAATACGAATCTATGATAGAGTCTACTTTATCTCAGGACAAGACCGAGACATTATGCACATGGGGGGGATTGGGATTGTTGGACGATTAAAAGCTAATCCAAAAGTCTCACCTTCAGGTACGTGAAAAGAATATTCAAATATCTATAAGGAACTCAAGACTTTGGACTATGGTATCCAAAGCATGCTGATCTTACTCTTCATGCTTACACTGATGCATATTGGGCTAGAAATGTTGATGATCGGAAAAGCACTAGTGGTGGTGCATTCTATATGGGGCCCCGGTTAGTATCTTGGTTCAGTAAGAAGCAAAGCTCTATTGCCTTATCTACAGCAGAAGCAGAATATGTGGTTGCCACATCATGTTGCACTCAACTTATTTAGATGATGCAAACCTTACAAGACATTCAAATCAAATGTTCACTTCCTATTTCCATTATGTGTCATAATACAAGTGCCATCAGTATCTCAAAGAATCTTGTTATGCATTCCAAGACCAAGCACATTCCCATCAAGTATCACTTCTTACATGAACAAGTGCTTGAACAAAAGGTGAAGTTGGAGTATGTTCCCTCAAAAGAAAAAGTTGCTGATATATTTACCAAACCTTTACCTAGGGAAGCATTCGAATATCTCAGACAGAAGCTGGGAGTAGTCTCTGCCATGTAGAAGATCAGATCTGCTTAAATTCAGAAGATTAAATTGGATACACTCCTGTTGAAAGTGTGCAGGATGCACAGGCTAAGGGGGAGCATTGGTCATGTGTCAAGGATGCATTGTTGGCATTCTAATTATTTGTTGTAATCTGATCTGATGCTTGAGAATCTTTGATCTTGAGTGTATAAGTCATTTCTGTTATTTCATTGAATATTATATTTGAATATTCAGCATAATCTCAGGGGGAGCATGGTATTGTCCGTACAAAGGATCTTAATCTATCCTTTGCCCTTGATGTCAAAGGGGGAGAATATTGTGAGTTGCCATCAAGTCCAAAGGGCGAGATTGTTGGAAATATGTTTCTTATATCCTATTATATGATTTTCCTTGATGGAAACTCTCTGACAAAGGATGCAGATAATGACTGTATGAAGAACTCAGAAAACTATCAGCAGTTCTATACAAGCAGCTTTGGAGAATCGATGTGAATAAGGATGTGTTAAATCATGTGTGAATAAGTTCGGTGTATTCATACATCCTGACAAGCCTCTAAAGTTGGAGGCTTCTGGTCTCTTCGCAATATGTGTTAAGTATGGCTGAGTAAATCTGAGTAAAGGGCTGATGGATTCGATTTCTGTAAAAGCACGAGCTAGCTAATCGGTAAAGGATGTAATTCTGTATGGTGGATTTGATAGGGTTAACCTGCTTGCTGAAGAATGCAATTGAATGGGCACATGATCGCAGAGCATGTTTGCTGGAATACATATGACCTGTGTTAGTAAAGATGCCCTTTAATGTATATTTGCATCCACAAATAGGGAAGAAGCCTATCCATTCCAATCTCAGTTGAAAGTATGGACTAGCTTGAATTATATATAACCTGAGTTACATTAACATAATCGTGCGAAGGAAGAACAATTAAAACAGAGTTATGCCTTCATGGAGAAACGTAGCAATGATGAAATACAGGCGGATGGAACCTTGAGCGAAGGAGAGGAACCACGAGCGGAATGAACAGTGAAGGGGGTTTCTGGTTTTCATCGCACCACTTTCGACAGACAAGAGGTATTCAAAAGGATCGGAGCAATTCCATAGAATGAGCGACATGCATCTCTAAACGAATTTGCAAAATCGCCATCACTGCGTGTCATCGCGCGTTAATATCCGACCAAGGAATCCGCACGATATTGTTGTGCGTCGTCGATCTGGAGGGGAGCCATCGGACGGTGGCCGTAGGAGGAAGGTGCACGATGGATAACCACGGTACGGTGTGAGTATGTGATTGGATCATTGATTATATATGTGGGCCCGGTTCTAAATTATATTAATTGGGACCTTTTAAACTAAGTTTGCGGGTTAATAAAGGATGTTGAATATGTGAAGTTGGAAAAATATGAAACATGTGATGTAATGAACGTGGGTTAATATATGCGTTGATCTCACAAACACATAAACCAGGGATCGATATATATATATATATATATATATATATATATATGTCTTGGGGAGTTCATAACTAAAGGAGGACTTGGATTAATTTCTCAATCTTAGATTGAGATATTAAAAATCCTTAGATTAATTATCTAATTGCCAAACCAAGAAAATAGAACAATGAGAAATTGTTTGGGGCTTGGGTAGACCCCGTTGGATTATCTAATTGATCCCGTCTAGGAATACCATCAGCGGTTGGGTGGTTTTGACTCATGGTATTAATAAAGGCAAAAACTATATAAGGAGAAGAGGATCATAGTACAGGAGGTGTAGGTGTAGGGGTGGTTAATAAATAAATCTCCTTAAGAGATATCTGCATGATTGAACTCTGACAAGATTTGAATCTATGATGCACCTGTGGATGTGATGAAGGTTCAATATCTCTAGATCTAGAGATAATGAATCTCTAGGAAGATCTGCAAAAGAAATGATGAAGACCTGGCTCAAGTCTGATGACGAAATTGAAGAAAGTTGATGGATATGAGGGTTGAAGCCTTCAGTATGAAAGTGGAAGCTTTCTGCCTGTAGAAGCTGATGCTAACATCAAGGGGTCGTAGCTCCCTTCTAGGTGAGGCTGATAAACGAGATCAGGGGGTTGGAGCTCCCTTCCAGTTGTAGCTGGAAAACGAGAGAAGGTTGCAGCCTTCTACAGGTAGAAGCCTACGTACTGATATAAGTCTGCATCAGTACAATGTTGTAAAAGGTTTTATTTATAATAAATATTGAAGACAGAGACAACAGCAGCGGTGGTTTTCTCCCGAATTGGGTTTCCACCTTAAATACTAGTGTTCATGTGTGTTGCTTATGTGTGATGGTTTATTTTGTTATTACTGCACATGCTTACTGAACATATGTGATGAAATGATCTAAGTAAAGAATTAAATGCATAATAAAACCTCTGGACATACGCAAGTTTTCTTAAGGATATCCATGTGTATAAGCGAGTTGGGTTCAGTAAAGTAGCATATGATTTTGAGAGAAAGAAAAAAAAAAATTCAGTCAGCTCTAAATACTGATTCACCCCCCACCCCCCTCTTAGTATTTTTCTCAACACCATTAAAAGGAGCGGCCTCAGGGCATTTAGTGAAGAAAATTTTTGGGATTTCTTACCATTTCCTAGGGGATACATCTCAGATAAAGCTTAACTTACCGTTGCATGATTGTGGGTATTATAGAAGGAGCAAGATAATTTAGCCAGAGGTTATGTCTCACTTGCATAGCTTGCACTCATCAGTTTCCGCTCAGAAGAGCTTGAGAAATCAGATTTCCCATATCTGCCCTATCGCTCTCATGTGTAGTCAACCTGCTCCATCTGATAGTACTCACCCAGGACTGGGATTCATTTTTCACGCAAGGATTCCGGCCACTAACACTGTCGAACCGTCGGCCCCAAAAGGACCTAACATTGAGGAGATAATGGAAGTTGAGTCTGAACTGGAAGAAGTTCCCTCTACACCCGTCACGAGGAAAGGAAAAGAGAAAGCACAAGGTTTAGGAAAAGCCCCGAAAGTTGTAGGATGGGCTACTGGGAAGTCTCAAACTTGTTTGAGGCATGCCAAGTCCCCACCAACATCACCTCTGGATCTAGATGCGCAGGAAGGTGCTCTGTCGGCCAATCCAATTAATTGGTTACCTCCTTTCGTTCACCCACGGAGACCATATGCACGAACGCCAAAAAACTTAGATGGCTTGGTCACCTATCTGCAAACCCCCTAACCCCGGGAGAAGTCCTTGTCCTCAGTGATCCTTGTGTAAGACTCCATGAGGTCAAATTTGATGATCACAACTTGGCAGAATCTGAAACCCTCCCTGAGTTAGCCCCCGCGTTGTACTTCAATATGATCCATGCAAATGATGGAGTCACAGTGGTTCCTCAGTGCTGGTTATGTGGCTTGGCCGGGTTTGGACTCTAGAATCTACTCCGAATGCCCCATTTTGGCCACTACAATGTCACAGATAGATTGCTCGCTAGTTTCTCGCCCTAATTCACAATGGCTACTTATGGATTTGGGATAGAGTCCCTATTGATGCTACATTGATCCACAAGATTACATGCCTTCCTATGCAAGGGCCGACCTCCCAGAAGCTTGTAGACATTGCATAGAGTGATTTTGCTTAGAGTCAAGAAGTGTTACCTCCGATGATTGTTGCCATCAATGCCCTCTGTGTGCAGGTAGAAAGCGCACCACCACAGTGACTCGAGATGGGTCACAAGATTGTGTTGTGGGACTGTTGGAACAGGGTCCCCTACAAGCTGCGAAACTGGTTCGATTTTGTATTTTTTGATTATATTTAGTCTAGTGCAGGGGTTTTGGGGTGGGTCAGAGCCCCAAAAGCATTGTAATGGGTCAAAGGGTAGACCTAGAGTCCACAAACCACGATTTGCGGACCATAGGAAAGATTAGGCTAGATTGTTATAAATAGAGGGACATTTTGAATTGTAAGGTAGAAATATAAGGAGATATTGATGCGAATTGTGGCTTAGTAGATCTGTTTGGGTTTTTGGGGAAAGGACTCTTGCTGATTATGTGCGCGGAGATCCTAGGTCTAGTTGTGTGCAGACCCTGCTGCTGTGTGCGGAGGTTGGGTTTGGGTATTTTAAGAAGAAATTGAAGGACTAATGAATGAGAAAGGTTGTTGCATAGATGAATGTATTTTTACTTTTGATGTGAATCTTTGATAGCTACTGTGTTATGCATATTTTGTGTTAAGATGCGAAAGTACTATGTTAAGTGTTTCTTCTACATCTAGTTCTATTCTGTTATGTTTTTAACCATGATATTGTACTACTGGTTTAGATGTATATGATTTGGTAAGTACAGTAAGTATAGTTGACCTTGTGCACGTGGATGTGAAGGGAATGCATAGGTCAGGTTCTAAGATAGGAAATATGGTCATTATCAAGCCGAACCCAGCTCTGCTTGGCTTACCTATCCTTTCTCAGGGTGCGGAAACCTGGTTCCATCACCCACCCATACTGCTTTGGGTGAGACTTTGACCTGCGTAAGAAGGTCACTGCTGAAAGGGATAGTAGTATAGGGGTTTTTTGGCAAACCTTAACTCTGAACCTGGGTCAGGACCCCTCAATCCAACAGGTAGGAGCACAACACATGTTCTAAAATGTAGGCAGAATGGTGAAAAAATGGGTGTTTTTGACCCTTTTGGAGGACCAAAACAACCCCAATTGATCTAAAAATTTCTGAGCATGCTATATGAGTGATGAGGAATCCAAAAATGCAAGCCTTTCCTCCTTAAGTTTCTTTGAAAAAGAGCATAGCACCAGGTGTGCTACGCTCCTAGCCTCAAAATTTGGAAAAAACAAAAACTTGTCAAAATTCTCCCAAATTTGGTGGAAGTATGCCTCATGGGTTTTGGGAGACCTCTAGAGAATATTGAGCCAAAATGCCAAGGTTAGCTGGGCTCTTTTCCTCTTTTAGTGCTTGAATATCATTTTGGGCCTTTTTGAGTTTTGCACTTGCAAATTGGTTTCTTTGGGCATAATTCTTAGTCATTCTTCTTTGTAACTCCAAGTCTTTGTTGGCCTTCTCCAGCTTGGCCTCAAGGTGTATGTTGGCCCTCTCAAGCCATGATTCCCTATCACGTTCAATTTATCTTTCTAGGAGGTCATTGAGAGAAAGTTTCTTTGCTTGGGCTGATTCTTCTTCCCTCTGCTTCACTAATTCTTTCTTTAGACCCATAGTTCTAGGTCTCCTTCTAGTTTGACCTTCTTCATCCTAACTCTCTTCATAAGTGCCCTTGAACTCTTCCAAATTCACCTGTGCCCTTTGAGCCTCTTTCCGGTACCTGAGTGTTATTGTTTCATGGATGGCCTATTGGGCACTCATTTTCTTATTTTGCATCTGATAGAAGTGAATGACATCTTTTCCCCTTTCTAACTTAGCTTCCAATTCCTTGATTTGTGCATTCTGGTCTTGGAGAAGGGAGTTTGAAATTCTTGTTTCATTCTCATCATCACTATCTATGTGAATAAGTTCAAACTCTCTCTCTTCTTCATGATCTTCCTCTTCTTCTCCCACTTTTTGCTTACCTTTGTCAATATTCTAAGTTGAGGAAGATGTCATGTCTTCTTGCCCTTTGGAGGAAGAAAACACATGCCTCTCTCCTCTTTTATAGGTAAGAGGGAAACGTGCAACAAGTTTCATTTGAATACCTTGATCATTGGTGACCTTAGGACTGCTCTTATTCTCATCAATGATCCCTGTATGTGTGTCTTCTTCTTCTTGTTCTTGACTACCTTCTTGAGAGTCACTTTCATTCTCTCCCATGCTAGTATCACTACCCTGATCTTCATCATTTTTATCTTCTTCCATGTCCTCTACATTGTCATCCTCCATGTTACAACATTATCATTGTCATTGTCATTTTCTTTGTTGTCATGGTTAGAGGTGTCCTCATCACTGCTTGATGCATTTTCATCCTCTTGGCTGCCCTTTGAGTTCATGATATCATTGTGTTAGGGCTATTAGTCATTAGGTTTTCTTCATTATGACTATCATTAGCCCCTTCACTATTTGGCCCAGTGTCTTCATTATTTGGCCCACTGTCTCCACTTTCAAACTCTGTCTCTGTCTCTACATCTTCATTCTCTGTATCATTTCTTGCATTTTCTACGGGGTCTGTTAGAGGCATCTTCATTAGTTTCTCCTTCATTTTGACTATCACTTTCTTCCTCATAATGTGTGTCTATACCCACACTGATTTTCCCACTATATTCACTGTTTTTCCCACTACAATTTTCTTCAAAATATGTCTCTTCTTTACTGCTATTTTCATATTTTCCACTGCTCCTTTTATCATTTCTATTGTGCTCACTGTTTTCTTCTTTACCTTCACTATTTTTCTCATCAAAATATGCCTTTGTCCCTGGACTATCATTTATTTCTTCATCTTCATCTAGCTCATTGCCTTTGTCTTCTTGTTCACTTTTTGGTTCACTGCCTTTGCCACTACTTTCTTCTTCATCAACACTTTCTTCTTTGTCCTCTTCCTCAATACTTTCTTCACTTTCATTTTCCTCTCCCTCAATATTTTTTTATTCCTCTTGACTATCATTTTCTTCTGGACTGCCATGTTCATCTTGGTCACTTCTTTCTTCCTCTTTGTCACTACTTTCTTCTTGTTTTGAGGCTTTAGGAGAAGGTGAAAGAGGGAGGCTTGTTTGGGGAGAGGATTCATGTGAAGAGGATGATTCATGGTCAGTAAGGGGTGATGGAGGAGTGATGGAAGGTGGATGAGATGATGATGGTAAACTTTTCAGAGGAAGAGGCTGTGGATTTGTGAAAACATCATGGGTGATTAAAACCTTTCATGGGATGCCTTGTTGCTCCAATTGGTATAGGAAAATCATCTTGGTAAGGAAATGATGAAAAATACTTGAAATATGTTGTGAGGGAGGCCTCTTTTGCACAATGGATAAAATTTTATCAATACTTTTATAAAGGTAGTAGGGAAAATGAAGCAACTTGGCCCTAGTGAAATGCATGAGAAGTCTTATTTGGTAAGATTAAAATCTATAAAATCTACCCTCACAAGTGAATTATTTCATAATGATTTTCATTAAATGAGCATATATGTCCAACAAATGAGAAAAGGGGAAAATAGTTTTGCAATCAGCTTGGCAACTTGGTTTTAAGAAGGGCTGATAATGGCTTAGGTCTAGATACACCTGCTTGAACCATTTTTCTCCCATGCAAGGTGTTCCAGTGGCCATAGAGATTGCATTGGTGGCTAGCTCAAAATTCACTCCAGCTAGATGTACTTGGTGGTCATGGAGGTTAAGGACAAAAATTATGGTCAGATGAGGGTGACTTTGGACTCTTTGTACTTTTTCATAGAAGTCATAGCATCCTACCTCTAGGAAATATGAAACTATAGTAGGAGAAGTTGTAAATTCTTTAGTGTTTACAATCTCAAACCTATTTTCTTTCCCACCCTTCCTCTGTTGTTCTCTAGGCCTTTGGCCTCTCTCGCCACTGTCAACACTAACTTCTCTAGGAATTTTATCCTTTACTTTTGCCTTTGAAAACAAAACCCTGGTCTGCTTGGGAGATGATATGGAGAGGGAAAATGAGAGGTTAATGAGGAATGCAATGATCTGAAAATTTGGAGGGGAAAAGAGGAGTGAAGGAGGACACTTTGGCCTTGATGTGTTTTTAGTGTGTAGATGGATGGGAGCCTTTCAATCAACAATGCTTCCAAACATGGGGACCTAACCTTTCTTCCTTTAGGGTCTTTTCCTCTTTTTTTAAGTTCACCCCTCACATTTCTTTATATTTCTTCTTTTGGACAATAGGAAAAGGTGGAAAATGTCTAAATAACTCTCAAGAACCTCACAGCTAAAGCAAAGAGACACAGGAGTGCAGAACGGGCCAGTCGAGTGGCTTCTGCACATCATGTTGGGCAGCCCTGAACGGACAGGAGCGCAGTGCGGGCAAGGCCTGAACGGGTAGTTGAGTCCTCTTGGGCAGCCCTAAATGGAAAGGAGCGCAACACAGACTGTCGGGTCGAATGGCCTCTCCACGAGGTGTCGGTTTGGGCTTTGAGGGATGTTTGTGCGTAGCGTGGTGGAGTATCGGGCGCCCTCTGCATGAGGTGCTGGGAAACCTCAGCACGCCTGGGTGTGTAACGCAGTGGGGTGTCGGCTCCTACGAGTGGATACTTCACGTGCAAGAGCACGATGTCAGGAAGTCATGCACGTGATCAGGTCTTGCTATGGCTTTGCGCGCAGCGTTGTCACACAGGCGTGCAATGCTCCTTTGGAAAATACATAGGCAGCATGTACAGGTGCGTAGCGCGGCTCAAATAGAGTGTAGCGCGGTGTCTTTTGCCCGAAAATTCTGCCAGAAACCTCCAAAAACCCTCTTAATCCTTTTTCCATATGAATAAATGGTGTTGAGTGATGATACTTGTGATGCTTTTATACCCTTGAAAAATTGAAAACAAAAACCCACCTTTACTGATGTTTTCTTTTGGTATTTTTACCTTCACTGATATTTCTTTTTCTCTTGTGTAGGAGGTGATTTAAGGAAAAAAAATAATGACCTTTGTTGGATGTTTCTAAACACACCCTTTTTCCTTTGGTTTCTTCTGTTTATTGTAGGTGCCATAATACCGTTTTTTGTTTTCTTTGTCATTCTTTGGAATTTTGGCAGTTTTAGTCACTTACTCAGAAAAATCATGATTTGCTTGGCTTCTCAATTTTGACACTTTGAACTTATGATCTCTTTCCTTTGACCATTTTGATGGATATTTACTGTACTTGAGAGTTTTCTCTCCTTCACACTGATACTTTTTTCAATCTATCTTTTTGGTGTAGTAAAACAATTTGCCTAAATAAGACTTATAAGTCATTCCCTGACATCATTTTTTAATCTTTTCCTATTGTCATCAAGGAGGTCTCTCACTTTTATTTCTTTCTTCAATGAATCTTTAATCTATGCATAGTGGTGCTTATGTGCCTCTGTCTTCATGATCCTTTGTATGGGCTTATGTGCTCAACTTAGTGTTCCTAAATTGAGGTCATAAATTATCAACCAGGGTTAGTAAACTACTGAAGTGAGGTGCACTATATGTGCCTAGGTATCTGTTTCTCACTACATTGTGTTTGGTGTTTTTATGATGTTTTTGGTTTTGTGGTTTTATGTTAAGAAGGAAAAGAACTAAATGTTGAAAAAGAATAGTTGTTGGTCACACTAAAAACAGAGAAAAACCTATACTAAAGAACATAAAATGCAAAGTTTGATAATGACTCATAGCAAGGAAATAAATCACAACATGAACTCAATAACTCATAACATGAACTCATCCAATTCATTCATTAGAAATATATTGGAATAGCTTGAGAAAAGGACAAGTTTAGTGCAAATGAGGTTCTCCTAAGTAAACAATCATCTTACAATATTACAAAGAATCTCATCCATGGCTAAAAGTTTATTGGAACACAATTGGAAAGATTATTTGTAGCACAATAAGATTTCTACTCCGAATTAACTTGTAATGCTAAGATTAATCCATTTTGCAGCTCAACTTGTCACTACTAAGCCTCATTCGAAATTTAGAGATTTTCTAGAATAGTTTTTGGGAAAAGGCTTATTTGTGAAATTGCAAAGATTACAGAACAATCAAGGCCTTAAACTGATATCACTAATTCCTGTCCATATGATGATGCATTAATGGAAAGTCAGAACAAGAGTATTTTGTAAACAATGAAGGCCGTGAAGTCTAATTTTGATAGTTAATACAACTTAAAGAACAATGGATAATACTGAACTAGAATGCAATTGATCAAACTTGAAACACAATGATCACAACTAAACTAGAATGCCATTAACCTAACTTGAAATACAGTGAACTGAAACTGAACTAGAATTCCACTAATCTAACTTAAAATACAGTGAGCAGAGTTGAACTAGAGTGCCATTATCAAACTTGAAATATAGTGACAAAATTAAACTAGAGTGACATCTACCTCCGAAGTATTTCAACTGGACTAAAATGAAACTAATTCTATGAAATACTACAACCCTATCTCGTTCAATATGAGTGATACTTTGGAATAGTTTGTAAAAACAAGTCTGGCTATATCATTCAATGCAAATGATCATAAAACATAAAGTTCAACAAAACGCAGTAAGCTCTGAAACACCACAGCTATGTCTCATCCAGAGTTAGTGATATTTTGGAAGAGATTAATAAGAACAAGAGTAGTTGTAACAACTGATGTAATTGAGCACAAAAACATAAAGTTCGAGGAAATGCAACTAACTCCTAAAATACTACAGTTATATCCCATCCAATGTTAGTGGTGTTTTGGAATAGTTTGTAAGGATAATACCGACTGTAGCATCCACTGCAAGTAAGTATAAAAACACAAAGTTCAGAAAATTGATTAAACTAGGAATGAAACAAGGCTAAGTTACTTATCTAAACCATATGAACAAATCTTCTCAGGTAGCAGGGGCCCTCTACCACCATATTAGCACGCAAATCTACTCAATATTGACTCATCTCTTGCAATAAAGTGATGCTTCTTTCATTAAAGGATAAATTCTTCAAAACAGAGTATTACGGTCTTCTGAGATCTAGCAATAAAACATAAATATAGCTAGTTGTTTCTCGGTCTCCCGAGCCATACTTATAACAAAATTACATAACTGTCTTTGAGATAAAACAGGAATAAATGTCTTTGCCAACTAAAATCAAACTAGGACTCTGGTGGTGGCCTCGTACTATGATTAAGGACATCTGTACAATCCTTGTCCTATTAGAAGTCTATCTCCTGTTTCCCACGTGCATAACCACTTGTAGACTTGAGCTCAAACTTCGTGGAGAGCAAGAAATGATGGGGGAGTGATGTGGAATACAACCATATGTGTTTTTCCTTGAGGTTACACCTGGAACCTACGTGAACATGAAGATAGCTGCGGAATAGGTGATTAGCTACAGAATGACTGCGTTCTGTAGCCGAGTCTCAATAAGGCTCTTTGCTGGGCAACACCTTATAGCCAATTAGTCATGAAACCATGATCATCTTTGTGAACTTAGGCATGTTTCTTATCCTTTGCTGTGGATTTCCTTAAGGAGTTTTAGCTTCTTACCCTACCTTTCTTCTGTTGATAACCATCATAAACCATTCCTGCAGAAATGCTTCAAGATAGACAACTTTCTTTTTGCAGAATTCATGCTATGATCTAGGAGGTCCTCCCTTGAAGGCCTTTTGATACCCTTTGGACAATCATGAGCTCACCTTATTTTTCATTTTATTTCACCTTTTGACACATGTAAAATATTAAGTTTTTAGAAATTCAGAGCAATGCATAACCTAGGAGACCCTACATGACCTATTGGGATGTCTTTTGGATTAGGCCTTTGACTGAAAAACTTGAATCAGGGTTTGGAGGTGAAAACAAGGTTTTGACAAACCATTATGCATTGCAATCCTAGAAAATGAAATCTTTGATTTATATAAAGAGCCTAGAAAGGGAGTTTAGAATCACCACTTCTTGAGGCACTTGGTGAATAGGGGAAAAAATTTAGGCTACTTGGCAAACCAACGTGTAAAAGTAGAATGCTTAGGCAATTAGAAACCGAGTGGTAAAGTTAGAGGTGGAAAACTTAGTGAAAATGAGGGGCATAAGTATATGATTTGGTATTTTGGGAGTGAGAGATTGACCATACCTTAGTAGAGTAGTAGAACAATAAAAAATTATCCTAAGGATAATGAAGGCAGTGAGATTTCTAGAACTCACAAGATTCTTGAATTTTGTTTCTAGAAATCTAGGATAAGCATTTAGTCATCTAAATAGGTAAAAATTACCGATGAATAAAATGTAATATAAGATTCGACATATCACAAAACAAATCACACTCATTGTGGATTGAACCCACGACCCAAGGATTTATAACCTAGGTGCTCAACCATTGATCCATGAGTTCATTTGTTGAATATTTTATAGTGCCAAGTCCTTTTAAGTGCAACAAAGAGTGGTTCTGGATTTTTTTGGCCATTTGGAGACCTGTTTGAGGGTGGAAAGAGTCAAAATAGGGGTTTTGAGGCCTTCAAAATGAACTTGTGGAAACATTTTGATGCGTTGTAGCTTATATTTTTATTTACAATAATTTTGATAATTTTTAATAAAGAGGCCTCCCCACTAAAGACTAGGCTCGGAGACGTAGGCTTGAAGATATTCGAACTCTATCATCAACATGTTTGTGTTAATGTCTCTTGTGTGGTTTGTTGTTAATGCTTATCTACTACAATTTCATTTCAAGTTTCCTATGTATTTCAAATTGATCTCTTACTTAATGGTGATTTTAATTACATGCAAACACTTAAAAAAGATAAACCTAAACCTGAGGATTTTAGTCATCTTAAGGAGCTTGAATCTCTCTTTAAAAATCAAATTGGTAGGAAGATTACGGTGATGAGGACTGATAAAAGTGGTGATTTTTTTTTTGGCAAAGTTTGGTTAGTTTTGCAGGGAAAATATCAATGAAAGACATAATATAAATCCATATACCCTTTAGCAAAATCAGTTGCATAACAAATGAATATAAATTTGATGGAGAAATTTAAGAGTATGTTTTGTGGAGCTAGCCTAGAGAAGATGTTTTCTTCTGAAGCAATTGCTACTACATGTTACTTGATTAACAACCCTCCTATATTAGATCTTATGGATAATATCGCACTAGGGGTTTTGATAGGAAAGAATCCCCTCAATCATCTTAATTTTTTTGGATCTAAGGCATATTGTTTCATACCTAAGAAGAAGATGTATAATTTGGATGAAAAGGAATTGAAATTTATCTTCATTGGCTATCACGTTGGTGTGAAGGGGAATAATCATTGGGATCCCATGGGTAGAATTTTTTTGTATAGTATAAATTTTATTTTTTAGATATCTTAAATCCTTTCCTATAACGATATAGAAGAGAATGAGAACAATTTATTGGTTCAAATATCGCCAAAGGTCGATAAATTTAAATTAGAAAATAAAAAAAAATCATGAAGGATATGATATGGAGGAGGTTTCAAGGAGCTCAAAAGAGAAGGAAGAAAATCCACCTCAAAAGTTAAGGAGGTCCAATCGACCAACAAGACAACCAAAATTTTTAAATATAGTATTTTACATTATTTTTTATTTATTTTTATTTTATTTATTTATTAAATTTTTTATTTTATTTTTTTCAGATGTATATTTTATTTTATTTACTAATATTGATGAGCCTAGACTCAGAAAAATAGGAAATGGAGATGAAAGATAAGGAGTTATGGATACCATTCATAGATGAAAAAATGGTTGCACTTAGAAGGAATTATACATGGAACTTGGTCCCATTTCTTGATGGAAGAAACCCTTTGGTTTTAAATTGGTGTTCAAGAAGAACATTGGTTTTTATGGTAGTGGTTAAAATAATAAAGCAATTTTCGTTGCAAAACATTATTTCTAGGTTTGGGGAATAGATTTTAGTGAGATATTCTCCACATTTTATAAGTTAACATTGATAATATTTCTATTATTTATTGCAATAGCCTTTGATTTAGAGATATCATATATGGACGTGAAAACTACATGCCTTCATGGTGACATGAAGGATATCTATATGATATAAGTAGATCATTGTGTTGAAAGAGATAAAGAGTCATTTGTTTGAAAATTAATGAAGTCTTTTATATGGTCTCAAACAATCTCCCAGAATATGGTACTATAAGTTTTAGTCCTTTTCATTGAGATTAGGATTTCTAAGATCCAAATCAGATCACTACATGTATTACAAACAAGATGGTGATCACTTCATTATAATAACTCTATATATTGATGATATGTTATTATTTGATAATAATAACCTCCCCATTCTCCTCAGCCTAGTTCAGGATCTTAAGAATCCCTCATTCCACTCTGCTTTAACAATAGATGGTTTATTGAAGAGTATTTCTAGAAATTGGTAGAGGAATCTAGGATCCACCTACACTCTTTTCACTCAAAATCCTACATGCCACAATTTGTAGAGAACATAGCAAGGTTGAAGTCTGCTTCCAAAATTTGGTATGTTCAATACAAGGAAAACAACCTGTGTGGCTGAAGGAATTTGAGTAAGAGTTAAAATACCTATATGGCTCCCCATGAAAAGTATTTACTTAAGACAACATTTCCTCCATTTTGAAAAATCTAGCAAGAAATTCTCAATTTGATTTTTCATTCATTAAATTGAGAAAATTCGAATTTCCACATCATTAGAAAACTTGGATGATGTTAACTTGAGTGACATGGATTGTGTCACCCATTTTACTCAGTAAATTCAAGTTGGAGGAGTTAGAGTTTATTTTAGCATGTGTGATTGATAATTTGTAGCAATTAAGGTCAGTTATCAAAGGTTTTTTTCAGTTAAACTAGTTCCAAATATTGGAAGAACTAGTGGAGGGTCAAGTTGTGCAATGGGACTTCAGTCAAACTAAGTGATCATCGAGTTAACTAATAAATCATCCCAAAATGGCTAGTGCATGCAGATAATTTGTGTTACCCAATTGAGATGGAGATTCCAAGGCAGTGTAACATTAGTTTTAGACTAGTTATGAGTGTACATGGGTTGCATGCAGTTAGAGGAAGGACCTAGAGGAATTGCGAAATACAATGGAGGTTAATTCCTAAAAAAATTAGGGGTTAATTCCTCAAGGAAATGCACAAGGAAATAGGAGCTCAAGCCAAGGAATAATTTTACTAAGTCTGGGTTAGAGGTCTTAAATGATCAGTAACATAGGTTGAGTACTGGTAGGGTGAGATTAGTTGAGAAAATAAATTGTAATGCATCTATACTATTATGATTAATGCAAGAGGAATTAGGGTTTTTAGCAGATTGCTTTCCCCAAACAAAAATATTTATTGTGTGTGTGTGATCTCTTATTGCATGTCTGAAATTTTTATTCTAAATTGTGAAATAATGTTCGCAGAATATTAGAGTAGGTTTGTGTCTTATTATTTTGGTTAAAATTTCATGAGAAATTGAAAATATAAAACATAATTTCTACATGGTATCAGAGTTGGATTCATAGTAGAAAATAAATTCGAAGTTGATTCTCAGAAGCTTGAATTTTGAGATCAATGTTGTCGTTTTCTTCAGAATTGAGTAGATGGATTTTAATGGAGTAGAGCTAGAGTATGCCTTGGAAGGAACCTCTAATTTTGTTGCATGGAAATATAACATGGAGGTAGTATTAGATGATAATGGATTGCTAGAATACATCAAGTTGGATGTTGAAAAAACACAAGCATCTAATTCCCAGAACATTTCTCAGTGGAAGATATATATGGCCAAAGTGAGGAGAATCCTACTAGAGGGAGTATGGGATCATATTTTCTCAAATATCCATGGAAAGGAAACTCTGTTCGCGATGTGGAAATAACTTTCAGAATTTTTTGAGAAAAAAGTGACCACATCAAGCTGGCACTCAAGGAAAAAAATTGAAGTATAAAGATGCAAAGGAATGACACAATTTTGCAGTATCTAAGAAAGTTCACACAATGTTGTGATGAACATGTCGGGGTCGGTGTTAATGTCCCTCAAGAAGACTTGGTTAGCCTAGCCCTTCTAGGCCTTCCCAGGATTTGGCACAACTATCAAGATTTGGTGAATGGGAGGGAGAAACTACCGAATTGGGAGTGCTTATGGTTTGATTTGGTGCAGGAGGAAATAAGGCAGAATTTCATAGACAAGACTTCATCCAAGGGCGAGAATCAAGAAAATTTTTCATTAGCTGGAAAGGAAAATAAGGGAAAAGGGAATAAATCCCAATCCAAACGAGAATCCAGTCAAGGGGGAAAGAAGAAATATTTGTCAAAAGTCAAATGCTTCCATTTTCATGAATTCAGACACTATGCCACAAAGTGTCCACACAAGAAGGAAAGAAATAAAACCTAGAGAGGAGAAGTAGGTGAATATTTGGCTTCACATTTTAATCTTGAATTTACACTCATTTCATGCATGAAAAACATAGTGATGGGGAGCATGTGGTACTTGGAAAGTGGTGCCTCATTCCACATGATGAGGAACAGAGATATTTTCAGTGACCTGGAAGAAAATGACTTGCAGATGCACATTGAGATGGGGGATGACAGAAGGTATAAAACACCCAGAGTTCATACAATCACCTTTCAGAGGAATTCATTCTCCCCCCTCAGGCTCAAGCATGTCATTTTAATCCCAGGCCTAAAGAAAAATATTGTCTCTATTGTAGTTTTGAAATACTATGGATACAATGTGATATTCATCAAAGGAAAGGAATTCCTGAGACACATAGCCACGAGACAGGTGAAGAAAATTGGGGTTCAGATGAAGAACATATATAAGCTAGATGTGGAGGATTTTTATGCATTGATAACAAAATCATAGAAGGTGCAACGTCTTGATGCCAGTGAAATTTGGTGTAGAATACTTGGCCACTTGAATCATGGAGCTTTGAAGATCATTTAAGATATCACAATAGCCTCCCCAAAGGAGAACTTGAACAGTACGATGTATGCAAATGATGTACTTTGGGGAAGTACACAAAATTCATTTTCCATGATCCAGATAACAAGGTGCATTCAGTCCTAGAAAGGATCCACTCTGATGTCTATGGACCTTTCTTGACAACCTCCACTTCCAAGAACAAGTATCTTGTCATTTTCATTGATGACTACTCATAAAAGTGTTGGATATTCTTCAAGTGGAAGAAGGAGGATACTTTCTCCAAGTTCGTTGAGTTCAAGGCACTGGTGGGGAAATAAATAGGAAAGGAGGTGAAGGCTCTCAGGAGCGATAATATAGGTGAGTACGTGTCAAATGAGTTTAAAAATTTTTGTGCAAAAGAAAGCACTCAATGAGAGTTTACATGAACCCACAATCCACTACAAAGAGAGGTGGTTGAGAGGAAGAACCATAGCATTGTGGGAGTAGTGAGGGTGATTTTGCATTGCCAAGGCGTACCTCTACACTTGTGATTCAAAACATGAAACACAACAGTATATTTGCAGAACCGAAGTCCTCTTCGAATTTTGGGTATGATTACACTAGAGGAGGATTTCTTGGGGAGGAAGACAGATGTGTCACACTTCAGGATCTTTGGAGCCTTTGTATACTGCCATGTCTCCAAATATTCCAGGAAGAAGCTACATCTGAAATTATATTTGGGGATATTTGTAGGGTAAACAGAAACTCCCCACAACTACCATGCGTACTTTCCATCCGTCAAAATGGAAATGGTGTGAAGGGATGTAAAATTCTATGAAGAGAAGGAAATGTCGTGCTCTCTTGAGAGGGAGATTTGGTTCCCACTAGAAGAGGAGATTTTAGATCCAAAACGAGAACCTCAAGAAGTTTTGGAGCAACCACAAATTGAGGAGAAAAGAGTGGAGACCACCACTCAAGTAGAACCATCCAGAGAAGGCAGGAAAGGGATCAAGGAAGCGGATAGACTTGTGCAGGATGTGAGGGAGAATGTGGGCACTACTTGAAATCAGCAAAGGCAGAGAAGGTCACCAGATTGGTACACTATCTACATGGCTCTAATGATATATATTGTAGATACTGAACGATCCCCATTCGAGGAATCAATATAGAAAACTATACGGGTTGATGAAATGGTCAAGGATTATGAATCCATTGTCATAAATAGTATTTGGAAATTTGTTCCAAGATGAATAGATAATTTAGTTTTTGGTTCGAGATGGATCTTCAAGGTAGATAAGGAAACAAACAGAAGGATAGAAAATCACAAGGCCATATTTTTGGCCAAGGGGTACTCTCAGGTTGAAGGGATTGACTATGAGGAGGACTTTTCTCATGTAGCAAGGTACTCATCCATGAGATCAAGTCTTGCTCTCACTGCACATATGGGGTGGAAGATCCACCAGATGGATGTAAAAACAACATTCGTCATTGGATTTATTGAGGAGGAGGTGTATATGAAGCAACTAGAAGGCTTTGATACTTTTGATCAAAAGTCTCATGCATGGAAAATTTTAGGGGCTAATATTTGCAAGTGGGCTAATTTTCCATGTTTTTTCTAAAAAACAATTCGCTAATATACATTTTTCCTAAGACATTATTCACCCACATTTTATAGTATAAAACTATTTTACCTTAAAAATCTCCAAAATTGTATATAGAGATTATATAAAACTATTAGAGATTTGAAATGTTTTACAAAAATATCATAAAACATTTTATATATTTCATATTATTGACTAGTGATATTCACCAAGGTTTCTAAACTTTAAGATAAATGTTTGTCCTTAAAATTTTCCCTGGTCTCATGTGTGCAGACTCAAACGAGAGTTATACGGTCTCAAGCAAGTTCCCCATGCCTGGTGCACCAGGATCAATAAATATCTCACTAGTTTGGGCTTCACGAAAAGTGAATCAAATGCAAACATATATCATATTTTGGTAGAAGGTAAATTTTTAATTATTGTCTTATATGTCTATGACTTGATTTTAATCGGTGATGAATAGTTGATCAGATCTTGCAAGGAGGACCTTGCAAGAGAGTTTGAAATGAATGAAATGGGTCTCATGCACTACTTCATTGGATTGGAAGTGTGGCAAGGAGAAGAGGAAATGTTTGTTTCTAAGGAGAAGTTCTGGATGGATAGATGCAAACCCATGGATATTCTTATAGGGACCAACTAGAGGAAAGAGGATGCCACTTTAGGCAAGGAAGTGGATGCTATTGTTTACCGATAATTGGTGGGTTCACTCATGTATCTTGTGAACACACAACCATATATGTGCTATTCAATCAATCAGTTGAGCCATGCCATGGTTCGCCTAACCAAATTATTTTAGAGGGAAGCTAAGATTGTTCTATGGTACCTCAGATTCACTACCTAGTTTGGAATATGGTACAGATGGACAGAGGGAGTGAATATGAATGGCTTCACAAATGAAGATTAAGCAGGGAGTCCATCAGGCCATAAGAGTAAATTGGGTTGAATTTTTTGTGTTGGGTCTACAGTAGTTTCTTGGTACAACATAAAGCAAATTATTTGTGGCACTCACCTTTACAGAAGTAGAATACATGGCTGCGAGTCAAGAAACTTGTGAGGCTATTTGGATAAGAAAGATACTTGTTGGATTATTCGGTCAGATGATGGATCCCATAATGATCTACTATGATAATAAGATTTGCATCAAGCTCTATGAAAATCTTGCTTTTCACGACCGATCCAAGCATATAGATATCATCTATCACCATCTATGAGATTATGTGTAGAGGCAAATCATCATTGTTATAGTACATTATGAAAGAGGAATAAGATGAAAACATTTTGACAAAGGCCTCGTCAAGAGGAAAGCTCGATTTCCACAAGTACAGGATAGGGGTGGTTTATAATACCTTTCTTGCTAAGAGGGAATGTTGAAAAATGCAGCAAGAAATTCTCATTAGGGGAATTTTGAGGTCTAAAATGGGCCTCCTAAGAAAATTATAAAATAACAGTGGAAATAATAAAATAAGATTTGATTAAATCATCAAATTTTAGAGGGAAAAAATAAAAAACTAATTTTTTAACTCATATTTTCAACTTTTCTCCCAAATTGTTTACATAAATTTTGAGCGGGAGTACTCATTGGATGAAAAATCTAATTCCTATCCAAGTAGTACCCATGTTACATACTTTCGATGGACCCTGCTACACGAAAAATGAGAAATACATGAAAAACATGATTTCAATCACGATTTTTCATGTATTTTTCATTTTTCGCAAAGAAGGGTCCATCGAAAGTATGAAACAAGGGTACTCCTTAGATGAGGAATTAAATTTTTCATCCAACGAGTAATCCCACTTGAAATTTTAGTAAACACTTTGGGGGATGAGTTGAAAATA
This sequence comes from Pinus albicaulis, assembly GCA_034641835.2. Classification (NCBI taxonomy): domain Eukaryota; kingdom Viridiplantae; phylum Streptophyta; class Pinopsida; order Pinales; family Pinaceae; genus Pinus; species Pinus albicaulis. Next base: position 1,113,842,315 of record CM076583.1, on the reverse strand, counting down.
CGATTTCAAAAAGTAGTTTATTATTTTATTATTTTATAATATTTTTACCCTTTTACTTAAAAAATGGTGAATCATCCCCCATGGTTTACCTCATCATCTTCAATCCTATTGGTTCTTATAAATTTTATTTTGGTTGTACATTTTTCTTAAGGGGCCCATTTTAGACCTCAAAATTCACCTAATGCAATTTGATTTTTCCTTCATTAAATTGAGAAAATTTGAATTTCCACATCAACAAACAACTTGGATGATGTTAACTTGAGTGACATGGCTTGTGTCATCCAGTTTACTCATTAAATTCAAGTTGGAGGAGTTAGATTTTAATTTAACATGTGTGATTGTTAATTTGTAGCAATCAAGGCTAGTTATCTAAGGGTGTTCTCAATTAAACTGGTTCCAACTTGTTAGCACTCTGTGAATTCTACTAGGCTGAGGATAGATTCACGAAGGTGACCACAAACCTCTTTGGATTGAGAGACTGATCTTCTCCAATCAAAAGGGGATCCCTCACTCGACAAACTCAAATGTAAAATAATGTAAAGTGAAAATTTCTTAAACATGGACCAGATATGAAGATTTCTTTAAAATATTTAGCTGGGGATTGACAAACGTTTCTGAGATATGGTGTAGGTGTAGGTGATCAAATTTTACCAATAATTTCCATGCATAAACCCAGGCATCACATAGTTTTGTTCTTGATACACATTTTGGAAAAATCGAATTTATGTAGTACAGTGGTAAAAAAGAAATAAATCGATCTGGCATGCAACAAATCTTAAAGGAAACATATAACAAATGGGAGTAAAAATGCTTCATTTTCAACTGAAACATCAATATATAGTATAACTAGAGCAAATTTTCTTCGAATTCTAGAATTATTAAATTCCTCTTCGAGACCTTAAGAAAAATTAACATAAGAAAGACACAAGAAGAACATATATCTATGCAAGACACAAGAAGAACATATATCTATGAAAGACACAAGAAGAAAATATATGCAAAATTTCAACAACAGTATCCTCTGCAAGTGTTTTTGGGAAAATCTATGCATCTAAATCCTTTCTTCCATTAAACTGTAAACACAAAAACCATACACCAGAGTCTGCCAGGTGATATCAATACTATCCAACCCTATTTTCATTCTATTTTTCATCTTATATAGGCATACAAAAGATATTATTTAGTATTTGGATGCAATGTATCCTCGATCCATGGAGAGGATCAAAACCAACTAAAAATTGGAAACTTAATACTCTTTACAATCCTTTTCTGAAATAGTAAAAGGTAAAAAAAAAAAAATTATCATCACTATATTAAATAAAAAATATCTAGACAACTGCCTAAATCTCCAAACCATATCCATCACAACCCCCGCCCCCCCCCCCAAATTTTTTTTTTTTTCAAAGGTTGGCAGTGGACTGATAGTGCTATGCATTGACTAGGTAGCAACTAGGTAGTACGCTGCCAAGTCATGTTTCTCCCCATAGTTGAAACTTGGCTAATGGAAAATGGGTTGAGGTGGCTTCAAACTGTGTAACACATTAAACCCTCTTTCCTTTGACAACTGGCACCTTTAAAACACCTGTAGGGACTTATAGGCAAGGGCTATGTAGTGGTTGCACAATGAATGCATAGTAGCTACGTATCACACAATTTGAAACTGCTTTCTTACAGGGATAAGCTCTATCTCATAAAAAACATAGAATTGTAGGCATTTCATCATGTCTAGATCTATCTCATGCTAATGAAAATGTTGATTGCAACTTGAAAAAAAAATGTACCAGTGTAGCGCAGCATAGACAAGAAATCCTGGAAACATGGAAAAACCTACAAAAAAACCTCATATAAAGGATTGCTACCTCCTTTCCCTCTTATTAGATGCTCTGCTGGTGGAGGATTTGACATTAGAAGATTTAGGTACAAGATCCTTGTGTTAAGTAGGCACTGACTAAGGAGGTTTTGTCTCAGGTTGAGCTTTAGATCTTGGTCTAGGTCTATATCTAGGTTGAGGAATTCCAGCTTCTTCTCTATATTTCCTGACTAGTCTCCATGCCTTGGTGAATATTTTATTCATATACCTCAGCCTTCTCTTTAGCACCAATTTTTTGACATAATTTTTTTTTCATTTCCTTCATGCAGGAAGTGCCCATTTGACAAAAGGTTTACATGCGCCCATGGTCTCTGAGGCCCCACACACTTCTTTGTCACAAGATTTGAGCAATTTTTGAACAAATTTCTCATAATATTCATGATGTTGCATTATTCCCATCATCTGCATCTGGAACTCTTCCAAATCCTCTAAGTGTCTTTGATAGTCTTTACATTGGTCCAAATATGATCTATTTGGTGACAGGGCCACTTCCTTCCTTTTTTGCACCCATCCCTATTTCATCGTTGCTGCTCTTGTAGTGGGTTTGTTGGATTCCACCTTAAGCTTCTTGAATTTTTCTTTAACTTTATTCCCTTTTCATTTCTTAGTAGACCTGGAGGTTATCTTCACATTTATCCTTTGTTGAGCATTTTTTTGAGCTGTTTGTATCAACTTGTTGTTTTGTTTTTTCAGAAATGCTATCTTCATTTGATACTTGGAAAGAGCTTATTTAATTTTTGTCATCTTGGGGTATTCTTCCTCAAAATTCATTGTGTCTTCTTCAAACTGCACCAGGTCAATATGCTCCACCTCTTTCTCTTGTTGGTCTTCTAAAGTCTCAACAACTGCTCGAGGAACTGGTTCCTCCATGTCTTTCTTTACTCTCGACCTAGTCATAGGCCTCATTAGAAATTGGTCACCTTTCACTATCTCCTCTGTTGACACTTGAATATTGGTGATGTGAGGTGGCACCACTTGCTCTTTTTTATCCTATTATTTCTCTTTACCATTTGACATCTTCTTCTTGGCAAGCTTCTTTCCATCTTTACCTTGTTGTTTCTTGTTGGGATTTCTATCTTTGTCCTCAACTATCTTAGCTCCTTTCACTTCTTGAATGAATTTATCCTTATGTATTTCATGCTATTCTTGTTTCTTTTCACAATTTTTCATTGATGAAGGGTCTCTTTATGGTGATAGACCAAGACTAGATAAAAAATCATACCACTAAATTTTCTTCTTATCCATTGCAAAATTGACAAGGATTTTGATAAGGGACAAGTGAAATTAACTGGACATGTGGCTGTCCCTTTGAAGTTGAACCTTTCTTGCCATTATCTATAAAATCTTGAGAAATAAGTAAGATAAATTCATGGGATTTTTATGTGTGAAATGTACCAGAAGCCTCAAATGGTATTGGTAACCCCTGCTACATTTACCTTCACATGTAAAATATCTTTGTACTATTTTTAACAGCTCTCTGTAATGGTCCTGAAGGTATGCTATGGGGAAGGTGGTGGAAAACTCATTATTAAACTTAGGTTTAACAAACTCTTTGAAATTTTAGGCATCTAACTCATCACCCTTGAACCAATTCTCACCTGATGTAGGGAGGCTTCTGGCTTTTGAAATAATTTATTCTGTGACAACAATCTCTATATCTCCCAACTTAACTCTGTCATATTTGAAATTCATGCCAAAAATGCTCGCAAGCTATGTATGGTATTCTATTTTCTAAATCCTTTGGAAGAATTGAATGCATCCAATATTCTCAAAGAAAAATATAATTGTTGGGGATAAGTTCACCATGGCTAAAGTTTTAGGCTCAATGCACACGACATCCTCTCCCTTTTTTCTTGTGGTAGGAGCCATTCAACCATAAAAACATGTGGAAAACTCACTTGATTTGTTGAAGACTACGTGTATAGGAAAAGGAGTGGGAAGTTTCAAGTTTAATTACAACAAACAACTTTGCTATGCAATAACGCTGCGTAGTGGTGATAGAGAAACCTTACAACAATGAAAAAAAGTGGGAAAACTTTGCAATCTAACCCAAAAACACCCCAACCACTCAACAATGCACATTGGCTAGTGTTTGTACCAAAAAGGCACAGTTTTGGGTGTTTGGAATTGACTATGCGTGGCAATATAGGTGTGTCCAACAAATTTTTTTAAAAATGAAATAAAATGGGCATTACACAGCTAAATTGAAACTTCAAACAATGATTTAGGGGAGTGAACAACGAACCCCTATCTCTCACCAACTGAAAAAATATGTGGAATAACAGGAAACCTCAATGAATTCATTACGTAATGGTTACGCAACACCCTACGTAGTGATGACATAACAACCCTATATTCTTCTTTGTTTTCTCTTCACCTTGTGATCAACCTCCCAAATTTCATGCACTGTGAATCAAAATCAACCATCATCAACCAGAATTCAATGTAAAATGGCAGCTCCGTCGTGAAATTCAAATTTTATTTATAAATTTTAATGGTGTGACAAACAATGATGTTTATTCGGCTCTTCACTTGATGAATAATCATGTGGGAGCATGGGAACTTAGAAATATTCGGGTGATAGATATGTGTGTGAGGGGGCGAGTTAACATATGAGGATATGGGTGTTATGTGCCCATCATGGGTGATGATGATTCATCAAAGGGAAATAGGAATAAGGTAAAATGGGTTATATAAATGGTTGGGTATATGGGGATATGAAATAGTTTATAAGGGAATAAGGGGATAGGGGAGTAAGATATGTAGGGTTAAAGGATAATAAAAGAGGATAAGGGAAAACAAAAATAGGAGATGGGGAATAGTATATGAATGATGAATTTTGAAGGGAAAATGGGATATAAGAAGCGGGAAAGAAGTATCATATTCGAACCATGTTGTCTTAAACAACATCCCCTTAGCTATTAATATATGTTCATATGAACCTTATAATATACCAACATTTAGACACAACCCTCTTGACTCAAAATTTGCGACGATAGTTCTTAAAGAATTAAACACCATTTAATGTTCTTTACCAAAACTTTGACAACCAAACTCATGATGGCTTCCCATACAATGTTTGGTCTAACTCATGACAGTAAAAGGTCCATGAGTTTTGACTCATTTCATGACATAAAATTATAGATTTGAAGACATTTGACAACTGACAAACTAACTGACTCTAACAAAAGGGTTGGAATAACTAGTGGAGGGTCAATTTGTGCAGTGGGACTTCAGTCAAACTTAGTGATTATCCAATTAATAGATTAATCATCCCAAAATAGTTAGTACATGAAAATAATTCTAGTTACCCAGTTGAAATGGAGATTCTAAGGTAGTGTAACATCAATTGTAGACTAGTTCTGAGTGTACATGTGTTGCATGCATTCAGAGGAATGACTTAGAGGAATTGCGCAATATAATGGAGGAAAATTCCTAAAAATAGGGGATAATTCCTAAAGGAACAATGAAATGAAATATGAGTTCAAGCCAAGGAAGAATTTGACTAAGCCTAGCTTAGAGGCCTTCAGTGAGCAGTGAGATATGTTGAGTGCTTGGAGGGTGAGCTCAGTCTAGCAAATAAATTTTAATCCATCTCTATTATTATGATTAATGAAAGAGGCATTAGGGTTTTAAAAAAAATAATTTCCCCAGATAAAAATACATTTTTTGTGTGTGTGTGATTTCTTATTATATGTCTGAAATTTTTGTTCTAAATTGTGAAATATTGTTCGCATAATAGTAGAGTATTTTTGTGTCTTATAAATTTGGTTAAAACTTCATGAGAAGTTACAAATCTACAGGATAATTTCTACACTCCCTTAGATCTCTAGAATAATAAATAATGGATCTACTAAAAAAAGAGGAGATTGAATGGACAATGAAAATGACAATAATATATATTAAAGAGGGGGATAATAACATCGTTTTTTTATTATTTTTCCTCTTTCAAAAGGAAAAAAACTACATTGGGGAAATCAAGAAACAAGATGAATCCATGTTCCACTTCTTTCATGATAAATCCATTGAAGGCATCATACATTTCTATAATCTCTTTAAGTATCCAACGGGCTTCCCCATCTAGGAAATCCTAGAAGTAGTCACAAAATTCGGTCACAAAATTCAACTTGGTCATATTTGAAAAGATTAATCAAGCACTAGAAGAGGAATTCAATGAAAATGAGATAAAATTTATTGTTTTATATTCAAAGAGGGAAAAGTGTAGGTCCATATGGCCTCTCAATATAGTTTTACTTGGACTTTCAACTTCCTCAAGGATGACATACTAAAATTTGTTTTGGAATCACAATGTTCACATAAGGTATTGGGAGCCCTAAAATCTTCCTTTTTAGTGCTATTTTGAAAGAAAAAATATGTGGTGAATTTAAAGGATTTTAGACCAATTTCTAGCTGTAACATAATCTACAAAATCATTTCCAATATTATTGCTCGTTGTATCAAACCTATATTCAATGCCATTATATCAAACAAATAATTTGGATTCCAGCATGGTATACAGAACCACGATGTTGTGACACTAGTCAAGGAAGCAATTCATTTTATGAAGTCCAAAAATTTGGATGTCCTAGCCCTCAAATTGGATCTGTCTAAAGCTTCTAATAGGGTCAATTGGACTTTCATTAGACTGGTTCTTCTCAAGTTGGGAATGGGTCTAAAAATTGTTAGTTGGAATATGGGGTGTCTTTAGTCTTTTACATTTGGAGTACTGATTAATGGATCTCCTTCTCCATTCTTTAAAGCCACTTGATGGCTTCACAAATTTTTTCGATTATCCCCTCTTATTTTTATTCTTGTGGCTGGGGTTTTAAGTAAAATTATTAACGAGGAAAAATCCAAGAATACTTTCAGAGGCATTGAATTGGCTCTAATTAATCTCTTTCTTTCTCACTTCATTTTTGTTGAAGATATTATTATTTTCATTGAAGTTGTATTAGAGAACCTTTTCTTGCTTAATTCCTCCATTAGTATCTTCTGTGAAGCCATGGGGATGAAAATAAACCCAAATAAGTAATGCTTTATCCCCTACCACATGTCTGAATTATAATTTTCTCAAGTGAGAAATTTCTTCCCCTTCCCCACATACCTATGGATGAAAAATTTAAGTAAGTAGGATTATTTCTCAAGCCTATTAGATATCGCTATGTAGACTAGCTATTGCTATTTGAAAATATTTAATCTCAAATCAAATTTTGGGATAACAAATTACTTTCTAGAGGTGGTAGAGTCATACTAATCAAGGCTATCGTCAAAAGCATTTTGGTGTATTGGTGTTCAATAACATATGTTCCCAACCACATTTTAAGTAAAATCTAAAATACATGCTTCCATTTCCTTTGGTACAAAAAAAAAAAATCTCTAAAGGAATCCCCCCGATTAAACGGAAAAATATTACACTAACAACGTCTCTGGGAGGTTAGGGATTTGAAAACATCTACTCTTTTAACAAATTTCTTGTAGATCGTAGCTTATGGAGTGTTATGTGGAATTGTTTATTACAAATAAAACATTCTTCCCTAGACAGGTGCTTATCTAGAACAACAGGTTAAAGACTTTACGACTATCTTTCCTAACTATGAACAAACACACAGAATGAAATAAGAATCTTACTTGGAGTCCAAGCGCTTCCAAAATATCCTTCTGTCGCTTTTATTGTAGCTTCAAATTCCAGCCGGATGTGCAAAATATTCCCTGCAAGAATGAACACTAAACAACAAGAGATAGCAATAATACAAATGTCTATTCAAGTTAGTTAGCTAAACCAATAAAGCATAAACCATATACATCAAATAAGAACTCATAATATAGCGAATCAAAGCTTATACAGATGCATATAGGGAAAGATAAGTAGTAATATTTATTAATGATAGAAGGGGAGGTTACAACCCAGTGATTGATTTAGTGTCACCATCTCCAGCAGAATCCCAGCCTCATCACAATGCATATATCTCCAGCAATATGTCACTCAAATAAACTCCTCAATTGAAATTCCATCAACATTTCTCTACTCAAATTCTTGCTTATCAAACAGTAAGATCTGTGCTCAATTTATAGAGGAGCTAAAGGTATTTTTACAATCAATGACTTTCCAATAATAGGAAAGACATGTTCCCAATCTTGTAGATGTCAAATGAACACATGGATTCGAAGTTTGACACATGTGAACTCTTCTAGAAGGCACTGACCAAGTGGAGATTTTGGAACAATGAGAATTTCTCTCCCAATGTGACCAACGCACCTGTGAATGTTGGGAACTGCTTTGAAGAGAAACCTTTCATGGGGCTACTTGCATATTCAATGCACTTAGTCCCTTTAGAGGCAGTGTTGATGAGCTCTCATATGATATATTATAAACTTCAAAACTTGGAAACCTTTGCAAATTAAAGTCCTGTATGATTTGTCTTGTTCTTTGTCCTAGGGCATGTAGCAACTGAAATGATAGGGAATGATAGACCCTTATTCAATGGTCCTAGAGATGATGCCCAATTAACCAGGTCATTGGGAATGGTGCCCAAATTGACCTATAACAATTCCCCCCTAAAGCATGAAGTCAGAATAATAATAATAATATTTTTATTGAGATGCTTTACACTGTAATGGGATGGGGATGAATTGGAGTGGTGACCTGCATCAATCTTACAATACATTACATCATGATATATCCTCTTAATCATAGTTGCTAAGGGTAGGCATTCCCATGATCAACACATAAACAATCTAATAATATGTACATAATTCATAAAGTTGTCTTCATTGGAATGTTGCCCAATGCAGACATGCCTATAGATATAGGCCCATGTTAGCATGACAGTCTGTATGTAAGGTCATTGTACAGATGATGTGTACAAAAATCCTGAAATCGAAGCTCGGATGGATGAAACTAGATCTGGGGTCTTCTTATCTCGTTCACTCGATCATTCGGGTACAATTCTAGCCATGAAAATATATGATTTGTAGTCGAACATGGTAAGACATCGTTTGATTACCAGCTAATGATGTGAGCTGTTAACAAACGTGAGAGAACCACCATTGATGTAGATGGCCCTCAAGGTACTGTAGTACATTTTGTAAGGTGTGAATAGATGATTTGATGTCGAACTCCAAACAAAATATTTTGGTCAAAGTCCGAAAGCGAGGATATTTTTGATGCTGTAACAAGCCTCATGGTACTGGAATCTAATGTTTCTAAGTGAACTTCCTGGATAATTATTTGTCGTCGATAGGAAGCCACCTTATTGCAAAATAGAAGTTACTGATTTTGGAGACAAAGGTATGACTTGATATAGAAATTTTCAGGGATGATAGTCATGAGAATTGTTACACAGTAATTTTTCACCATCCCTGTAATCCCCATCTCGCCCATTGGAGGGTCATTTCTGTGACGAATAAGTAGTGTCAATCCTTGCAAATACCATCATTGCATCCCTTTCCATGAGGACAACTTTCCTTCTGTTGATCATTTCCTGAGCAGACCCCTAAAAACACTTGGTTTTGCCTTGGCGCTAGTAGCCCATTATGTCCTCGCACCAATGAGGAAAATTAACACTGAGCCCGCACCAGTTGGCACTCTATCCCAGTTAAGCACCCGTTCCAATCTGCTTATGGAAAGTTTTTTTAAAAAAGAGGTGAAGTTTCGATTACAACAACTTCGTGGATGAGTCATGAGGAGTGGTTTTGACTGAATAACGACGACCTTCCTCCTTTGGCCTCTTGTTTCCACCTTATGGGGAACCTCCCAAGGGATAAGGCCTCCCTTCCACTATTGTAGGGATCCCAACCTCCTCCTCTCCTCTATAAATATAGCCATCTTCCATTGATGAAGGGGCTGAATGGTTGAACAAAGTAGTCTTGGTAGCCTGAATAAAGCTGAATCAATTGTAAGGAGATTATCATTAGACAACCGAAGAGAGAGAGACTTTTCCTTTTCCCGACGAGCTTTACCGAGATGTACTCCTCTGTTGACCCACCAAAGGAAGATCCAGCATCAGAGCTCAGGTTGTATCTTTCTTTTTTCTGATTAATAATAAGAGACTTCGATTATGGTTCCACTCAGATGTTTATGTTTTATGTTATGAGTTGTATCTTCTCTGACTGATACATAATTGCATGTATTAGGTTTTACGCTTGTTTGTTTGTTGTTTCTTCTTGTACGTGCAGGTGTTCGATCGCATCGAGCGGGAGAATTGTGATCTGCCAAAGCAAGGGACGGAAGCACCATATTCTCTACAAATGATGGTAGTGTAGGACTTAAGGTAGGCCTCTTGTCGCATCTCGGTCTTTTGCAATTAGGAACTTGCGTCTTAGCGTGACTCAGTTGTTGCTAGACCCGATCTGGGCTAGTAGGGATCGCCTCTGTCCACAGAGGGGATTTACCTCTCCAAAAAACTTGCAACTCCACTAGGGAGACATTTATTGGATTTTGTCTTGTCTTTTCGGTTGATTTTGGTTTTTTCCTGCTTGATCAACTCTTATGGTTCGCTCTTTTTCAGTGTTAAACTTTTGTTTAGCCTCACCATCCCTGATCTCCTTCTAGATTGCCCTTTTTCATCTTTTCCATTAGTAAACTCGACTGGCATAGTTTTTTCCCTGACAGTCATGCTAGCTGGCGCATGTTGCCATTTTATCGCCCGAGCCAATCCTGTTCTGGCGCTAGTTGCAACCTGACAGTCACACCAATCCTGTAAGGTGCTAGGGTTTGCTTCTTTTTGGGCTTTCTGAGCTTGGTTTGTGGTTTTGGTGTTACTTTTTTGACTGCCTGAGTGTTCTTAAGCCTTGTTTGACTAACTGTAACCTTCATCCTCTAGTTGTTTGCCCTTTTCTATCAATTTTACATTCTAGCCTTAGCGCATCTAGGTCCTATAGTGTGTCGAGCCTCCCATGGGAGTTTTTGGTCCTCGTTTGATCAGTCAATTTTGTTATTGCTTCTTTGCATTCGTTTGGTGGTTTTCCACTGTTGTATTGTGTTATTTGAGTGATTGGATTCTTCTTCATTCGAATTCCGCTTTGTCTCATTTTGAGCCTAGATTACATGGTTCATTTGAGTCTTTGGGATTTCTCTTTGATTTGAAGGACTTCTTGTCAATTTGAGGTCTAATTGTGTGATTTCCATTGAGTGAACCTTCTTGTCTTTGCTCCTTTAGTATCACTTCTCAAATTTTTCTTTTCATTCATTTTCATTTTGTTTAGTGCACTTTTCTCTTAAACATTGAAAATATAAAAATAATCTCTTTTGCTTTTGACTAGTTAATGTAAATTAGATATTTTCTGTGTTATTAGTGAAAGAAAAGATTTTAGCTTTCATTAGTGTGCATTAGAGACACTAGTGGTTGTTTTGTGATAATTTTGTTATTGTGTGAAAGCTCTCAACCTTCCCATAGTTAGCTATTCATCGAACGAAATTATACATTGTGGCATGTAGTGTGCATTTAGGAGATTTTGGAACATAACATTTGGTAGGGCCTAGAAATTGAAACACAATTGAAGATCAACATTAAAATTTATTAAATTTAACTTAAAGCATCATTGAAAAATTAACGAAATATTTAGAGGTCTAGGCTAGTGACGTGTTACGACGTCATTAAACCTAGTAGCTTTCGTTTGTTTCTTGGCTTTAGATAGCACTAGTATGGACTTGTGCTCCCCGTACCGTCACGTATATAAAGGGAGACCCCACTAGGTTGCTATCCTTTATCCATAAGGAAGCCGAGTCTACCACCTTATACCCGTGATACATCGGACACAACATTCGGGGATATTGCCTGCACGTACGTCAAGTCCTTGGTTGATTTCTCTTTCATTTTGAAACCAAGGTGTATATTGGAGTTCACGGATATCTGGTACACCCTTTGCCTAGATTACCAGAGTAGTCATTTCGATCTTTTCTAACTCTTTAATTTTGAAAGGATCATCAAGCGCTTGTCCTTTCACGCTTGTTTCAAAACTAAAAGAGATAGAGTCACCTTTCATCCGTTTCTCGACTCTTAAAACATGAAACGGTGAAGTTTCTAAGTTTCAATGTGGTAAAATAAATCACCTGCGATCACACGCCCTGTTAGAATTTGCTTGTCAGCCGTTTGATTGTGTGCCTTGATTTCTTTTAGCCCATGTGTTGTGTTTGATCTCTTCCTTTCGTCGTTACTTTCAAAGCGGCGAAACCCTCAGTTTAGTCTACTGGTAGTTTGTATACAGACGATTCATCAAAGGTCTCTCAATCCTCTGTTGAACCTTAGCAGCCAATCATTTCCGAGTTTCCCGACGGGGGACCAGTTCTATCTGAGCTTCCCTTTGGAGGACCAGTTGAGTTCAATTGGCCCTTATCCGACGCTTGGTCTAGATTCGGAGTAGGGGAACATTTCCCTACTCTTACATCGGTTTCACCTTTTCTAGCTATTGTTATTCCTCCTAGTCCTCGCCGTCTGCTACAAGATCTAGCAATAGGTTCAAATATGGTCTCATCCAGCCATTCTCCTAGTGAGGAAATCCCCATGTCCGGTGAAGATTACTAGTTGTTCCCAAAAGACAACCTCGAGTTATCTGTCATGTCTTCGCCCGATCCTTCACTTCCAGTAGGGTATAGATCCTTAAGTCAGATTATGACCGTTCTTGCCTCTATGGGAATATCAACTCCTTCTACAAGGCTGGTTATTCCTTCATTGGGGATGTCTCCTAGGACACCCATCACGTCATCCCCTCAGGTCACCTTAGTACCTGTTAGGCCCACTGTCTGTGTGGCCACATCTACACCTGTTGTTACCACTCAGTCCGTAAGGAATGTGTCGCTTCCCGAAGATGTCTATATAGCATCTTCTATTCCGGAGCGCATTTCTCCTAAAGAGTATTGATTGTCCCTATAGCAATAGAACCCCGAGGTCGGTCAATCCTCCCAAGATCCCAACCACCCATATTTTTTTCATTATGCACAGGATGGTACACATGTTTACATTTTTCCATATCAATATGATGAGTAGGGAAACCCTTTACGTTTACCTGCTCCAGAGGCTTATCTGCATGGTCAGGATTTTTCATCTAACCAGGTTGGGCAACCTATCAACCCGCAAGGACAACCCTTTCAGGGCCAGCCTGGTTATCTTTATGACCTGCAAGGACAACCTTTACAAGGCCAACCTTCGGGCCAGCAGGGGTTGTTATACGGTCCGCAAGGACAGTCCTACAACCCTTCAGGTCAACCTATCCAGCCTCACCCTGTGGTCCAACCAGGGCAACCCCAAGGAACCACAGGTCAACCGGGGTACCAACTGGGGCCATTGTATGGTCTTGGGGGCAAGTCCAACCTTCTCAACCTATGGTGCAACCTCTGCAACCTCATTTTCCTATTGGTCTAAATGTTGCATAGTCAGGACTCTCTTATGGTATTGTTGCAGGTCAAACTGGTTATCAGGCACAACCTGGCCCCATTCCACCACCAGGCCAACCGGCCCATCTAGCACAACCTGGTGTCCCACATCATCCAGGTCAACCTGTACAACCTGTGCAACTTGTTCACCCGCGTCAACATGTTCAACCAGGGCAGCCCGTTCAGCCAGGTCAACCTGTCCAACCAGGCCAACCTGCACATCCTATCAACCCTGCTCAACAGCCGATTTAATTGATGCTGCAACCGAATCAATCTATGTGCCCTACTTATCAGGCTCAGCATGGCCCCACCTATCAGCAGCCTGCCCAACCCCAAGGCGGTTATTATCCTCAAGGTCAATCACGACCAATTTACAACCCGCCCCAAGGTTCCAATTATTATCTTCAATAACCAGGCTATACCTATACTCAGCAGCCAAATCTACATACTGCTCAAACAGTGCTGACATATAATCAGGGTCCATACCCTGGTTATCAATCCCCATACACTGGTTACCAGTAACCGTATCAGACTAGTTATAGGGCCTATACCCCCTATGGTCAGAATCCCCCGGGACAGAACTCATGGGGGCAAGGATATGCTCAACCAGGGTGGAGTACAGGTACAGGTCCTTATCGAGGGCCTGGCATGCATTTCAATCTGTAGTTATTTTTCTTGGCCACCTTGGAATTACCGAACGTTTCTAAATTAACGAATGATCCGATTCTTCAAAATCCTTATTAGCCTCCGGTTCCGACCAAGGTTCCCGGTGACTGTCCTAAGTTTGAAGGTAAAGCTGGAGAGGACCCCCAAGCTCATGTAATGACCTACCATCTCTAGTGTTTGTCTAACTCTTGGGTGGATGATTCAATTCTTCTACGTCTCTTCCAGCGCACTCTTACCGGTGTTGCCACTAAGTGGTATATAGAGTTACTCCATGGCATATTTCGAGACATCAATACTTTAGTTATGGATTTTATGACTCACTTCTAGTTACCGGTTCGCTACGAAGCCGGGACGCATCTCCTGACTTATTTGAAGCAGGATAAAGCCATCCACATATCCGATCATATTCATGAGTGGCGATGTCGTCGTAGACTGATCAAGTTTGATATACTTGATCAGCTACTAACTCATTGGTTCACCACCTCCTTAATTAACAAAATCGCTCAAGATATTGCTATGGGGGCATGTGTGACTGAAGAACAAACCATCGCGCGTGACCAGCACCTAGATCTGGTGTACTCTCAGTCTAGCACACTTTATGATATTTTGACTGATGCTCCACAGCCAGGAACCTCTAAAGCACTACCTACCCCAGCGGTGGATGGTGTTATTGGTTCCGTTTCCCAAAATTCTCGCAAATACTCAAATGGGAAGCAGAAGTCCAATTATTCCAATAATTCTTCTCTTCCCATCCCTCCAGATTCTGGCAAGAATGCAAAGGTCAATGCCATTAAGGCTAATCCTACGGAAAAGGCCTCCAAAGGAAAGAAGAAGGGAAAAGGAAAACCCAAACCCAACACCCCAAAACTAGATTCTTCTAAACCTCGTACTGATGATGGTTCCCAATGTAAACCGAATTACCCATGCCTTATCTGTGAAGGAGACCATTATACCAAATATTGTCCTTGACAATCTGAAGTTAGCCAATTTATGAAAGGCTCCAAAGGAACTCCGACAGTTATCAAAGAATCATTCCCCTCTCAGCAGACCCAGATGGTTGAGCAGCCTTCACCATTTGCACCATTTGGGTCCCAGGTCTTTATGATGAATGGTGATGCACCTATCTCAATTGCTACGTGTTCGAAGGATTATGCTGGATTGCGCTAGGTAGCTGGGAAGGAAGTCATGGATGGCCCACCTCCCCCACCTGTCTCTGGTCCTTTATAAATTTAGAAGCCCAGCGCTGAACCTGTTGTGAGGCCACCTTCTAAAGTTGTTCTGTGAAGATATTCCTACAACCCAAATGCCCACGCCACTCAGCACTACAGTATTGTTGAGGATTTTGCGCAGGTGCCTTCTTCCATGTCTGCACTGGAAGTCCTTTAAAGTTTCCCATCGCAATAGAAAGCCCTATTGTCTACAATCGGTGGATCCCGCCAATTCTAATATTCTAACCTTCAACCTAGAAAATTTTGTCCCCCGACTTCCACATCAAATTTCTCTTGTTATAAAAGTCGAGATCAACGGCCTCAACATCCATAGAGCCGTTGTGGATGAAGGTGCTTCCACCTGTGTTATGTCATCCACCTGCTGGAAGGCCATTGGCTCTCCAGCTCTTACATCGTCTCCCAATGCCTTAGAGGCATTTGATGGTCAGGAATCAAAACCTCTGGGTGTTCTCGAGAGTTTTCCGATTACGTTACAAGGGAAGACAGTCAACGTAGAAGTAGAAGTGGTTGACGCCAAGCTTAACTACAATATTCTTCTTGGCCGCAGTTGGACCCACGCCATGCTATGCGTGTCGTCCACCCTCTTCCGTCTTCTTAAGCTCCCTCATGAGGGAAAAATCGTCACTGTGGATTAGTTGTCTTTCTTCACCTCATCCTCTGAGAAAAACGTTCCTTACGTGGATCAGATCCCCAATTCCCCTGACAGTGTAGGACCCGGTCTCTTCAAAGACCCCGTCCTCATGGGTATTTTTCCCATGCCACCACCACACACCGTTCAAGTTAAGATAGTCTCTACGGCTGATGACCCTTGGATCATCCCTTCGCCTGAATAGGTGACCTCTTTCGGAGAATCAATGCCATTAACTCCAGTTGAGATTAATTATTGTGAAATCATCGCCGCATCCGATCCTCCTCCTGAACATGCTCCTTCGAGCATGGCTTTGGATATATATTCTCAATCCCCTTGGCTCGGCGATGCAGATTCACATGACCCATTAAGAGAATTTTTCCCTTCTGATGAAGCTATTGTTGAAACCATGTCTCCTGAAGATCTGCCATGGAGCGATGGACATCATCGTTCCTCGTTCATGCCTGGCTTGGGGGCAATGTCTGATTGTCTAGAGCGCTTTACATCTCAGGTTCCCACTCTGCCTCTTCAAACACCGATACTGACTCATGAGGTCCTTTCGGAGGGAAACCTGAGTAATATCACTCAAACTATGCCGATCGACATCTCCTTCAAATCGGGGGTAGTCGAGAATATTCATATGGGAATGACTTGTTCTCCTGAAGAGATACAAGTTTATATGAACCTTTTTCGTGAATTCAAAGATTTTTTTGCATGGTCCTATGAAGAGATGCCTGGGATTGATCCCAGCATAGTCGTGCACGAGATTCGTACCTATCCAGTTGCGAAACCAGTGCGTCAATGCCTACACCTAGTGCATCCCCGGAAAGCCGCAGCTATTAAGGCAGAAGTTGAAAAACTTCTTAACGCGGGCTTTATCTATCCTATTCCCCTCACAGAATGGGTTTCAAATATTGTCCCTGTAGATAAGAAGCAGGGCACTATATGCATCTATGTTGATTACCGAGATATCAATTGGGCCTGTCCTGAGGAAAATTACCCCACTCCCTTTATAGATCAAATTATTGATGAATGTGTGGGGAGTGAGATTTATTCCCTTATGGACGGCTTTTCAGGGTACAATCAAATGAATATTTTACTCGCTGATCAACACAAGACTACATTTATCTGTCTGTGGGGAACCTTCACTTATAAAAATCTCTCGTTTGGTCTAAAAAATGTTGGGGCCACCTTCCAGCGTGCCATGTCTTACGCTTTCCACGACATATGCCATGTTGTTTAGCCATATCTGGATGATTTTCCAGCCCATTCAACTCAGCGTGAGGACCACCCCAAACACCTCCACCATATTTTCCTCCATTGTAGACGCTACAATATCAGGCTCAATCCTCATAAGTGCATCTTCTACATGGATTCGACCGTCTTGTAGGATTCATCGTCTCTAAAGACGGAATTCGCCTTGAACCCCTTAAGGTCGAGGCCATCGTTAACCTCCCATACCCTTCCTCATTACATCAACTGTAGAGTCTGCAGGGGAAAGCTAACTTCCTACAACGATTCATTCCAAATTATGCAGAAGTGGCCAAGGGCTTTACACGTCTTTTGAAACCTAAGGACGTTCCCTTCCATTGGGACGAGATTGCGCAGCAGTATTTTGACAAGCTTAAAATGTTGCTTGTCAACGCTCTGCTGATACATCCTCCCGACTATCATCACGATTTCACCCTTTATTTGGCCGCTGCGTTTAGCACGATAGCTATGGTTTTAGTACAGGATGATGATGATGGAAATGAACACGTAATTTATTATCTGTCTCGGAATCTTCTCAACACAAAAACACGCTATGCTCATGTTGAGAAGTTGGCACTCGCCACAGTTTAGGATGTCCAGCAATTCCGCCACTACATCTTGTTGTGTATCGTAACCGTGGTTGCGGACTGCAACCCCATGACATATATCTTGTCTCGGCAATTTCTGGGGGGCAAGTACTCCAAGTGGATTGTAATCCTTCAGGAGTTCAATTTAGATTTCACCACTATTAAGTCAACAAAATCATTATTTTTCGCTGATCTGGTTTGCTCTCTCCCGACAGACTCTGTTCCATCGAAATCTGAGGATCATATCCCGGATGAAACACTCTTTCTTATTAGCACTCGTGACCCATGGTACGGTGACATTATCGTGTATCTTTAAACATCCACGTTCTATTCTGAATTGACAAAGGATGCTCGACGTCAGATTCAGCATCAATCTCAACCATTCCGTGCTCCGTCGGTGCTTGACCCTGGAAGAGGCTGAAAGAGTCTTGAATAACTGTCACAGTGGCACCTGTGGAAGTCACATGTCCGGATATGCCACCGCCCAGAAGATTCTGCATGCGGGTTACTTCTGGTCATCTATATTCAAAGACTGTATCGTTGCAGTCCGAAAATGTCATGAGTGCCAGGTCTTTCAGTGCAAAATGCGTGCGCCACACCTACCCTTGCATCCTGTCATTACTATCGGCCCTTTTGCTAAATGGGGCATAATTTTATGACATGTAACCCTTACTCGGTCAGGGTGCATGCTTATATAATCGTCGTCGTAGACTAATTTACTAAGTGGGCCGAAGTGATGCCTACATTAGCTGCCGACGGTAAGACAACTGCCCAATTTCTTTTCAACCATGTTATCACGCATTTTGGAGTACCTCAAGCCATTGTTACCAATCATGGCATCAATTTTTGGGATTACATGATGGCTGAGATAACGTCAAAGTTGGGCTTACGCCATGATAGCTCAACGCCATACTACCCCCAGGCGAACGGCCAGGTTGAGGTTGTGAACAAGGTTTTGGTCACAATGCTTCAACAAAGGATTGGTATCCACAAATCCAATGGACACCTCCAATTGTTCTCAGCTCTCTGGGCTTATCAAACGTCTGTAAAGAGTGCAATCAGATTCACACCTTTCCAATCGGTGTATGGTTTGGAAGCGACTTTCCCGGTTGAATGTGAAATTCCTTCCCTGAAATTGGCTATGGAACTATTGCCTGACACTTCTCCGAAGGAAGAACATCTCTTGTATTTGGAACGACTAGATGAAACCCACCACTTAGCTACCTTGGTTATTGAGGCACAGAAAAAGTGGGTCAAAGCCCACTTCGATCAATCAGTTTCTCCTCGTTCTTTCATTGAAGGAGACCTCGTCCTCCTATATGACCAAGCACATGATAAATTTGGAGCAGGAAAATTCCAGCCCATGTGGAATGGGCCCTATATAGTTAAACAATTATTAAAAAATGAGGCCTATGAGCTTATCGACTACGAAGGAGTTCCCCTGGCGCAGCCTAGGAATGGGCTGTACCTCAAAAAGTACTACGCTTGAGTTATTCTCATGTGGTGCGTGTGTACATAAGTGAGTGTTTTCATTTTTGTGCATGTGTGGTGTGGTGTGCTTTGTAAGCGTCTTTCTGCTGATTGGGTCTTCCTATTTGTTCAGATGTCTATTACTCCTTTTGTCGGTTTTGTGGATGGTGCCTCCCGCATTACCAGGAATCTGTCCTCAGCAGCCTGGGTAATCTACAGTCCTGCTGGTGAGTTGGTTAATTTGCAAGGTGTTTGTCTAGGGTCTACCACAAATAATGTCGTGGAGTATAGTGTCGTTTTATAATTATTAAACGAGGTTTTCAACCTCGGTATTCGTGCATTACTTGTGTATCTGGACTCATAGCTTGTAGTATTACAACTTAACAGTCATTATTCAGTTAGAAACCCATCCATTTTACGTATGTATCTATGTATTCATTTACTGGAAAGAAATTTTGATTACATTACATATCAACATATAACCAGACACATGAATGTGTTAACAGATGCATTAGCTAATTTGGTTTTAGATAGACATTTGTGCAATTTATAAAAAACATCATCACATGTAAAAAAATCCATCCAGAAATAGATAGATATGTATATATATATATATATATATATATATATATATATATGTCGATAGTTTGCAGTTTGTGTACATCACATAAAGTCAAAAATATGCATGTCTGTCTAATAATAGCCGGAGACAACATGTCTCTCAAAAATATGTATATGAAAGCCCTAGATGGCTAATCAGCGTGGTGCTCATGGTAACATGCCACCGTGCGCACCACCCGCCTCAGCAGTTGATGGAGGTGACTAGGCACCCCCACGGTGTGTCGCTGGTAAGCCAAAGGGACGTCTGCCAGCCGTTCATAGTCCGAGATTCCCCGAGCGATACCCTCTAAGTTTTGGATCATCTCACTCCCTTCGCCACTCTCATCTTGAGGGCCATATAAGAGAGGGGTCCTCCGTGCAATGGGCGACATGCCCGCGGGCCTCTCTGGGCCAACATCTGCATACACATAGAACTGTTGTTAGAATAGGTATGTATCACAAAAAAAAAAATCGTAAATGCATAAAAAATAAAAAAGAGTCATACCCAGCTCCTCATCCCAGTCCTCCCCCTCTGGAAGTGGAAGATATGGGTCTCCCGTGAAATCGGTACCTGCATAGGGCCAATCCTCAACTACAATTAGCTGACGTCGTAACCATACAAAAAACTCAGGCCTCTAGGACATCTGCTGGCCCCCTCCTGACCTGGGCATAAGTGCTGCCCATCGAGCCATCCTCGGCTCCCTTAATGATGGCTTGACGACTATCACCCCTTGGCCCTGGAAAATTGGTAGTCGTTCCAGAATTAACGACACCAGAATGGAACCATACCCAAACTATTTCAGTTTGGTCTTCTTACACTTTGTCAGTTGCCATTTGATGTTTGTTGTCATGGCAGTGACCCAATCAAAAAGTGTGGGATTCATGCATTCGGAGGCTAGTAGGAGTTGTGCTTTGGTTGCCTCATGCGGGGCCTGCGATCCTGTAGCCCGTGTAATGGTGTGAAGCATTACTCGGAGTGCTAGATCGCGGATAATGTGGATGTCTACTTTCCCACTACCCGATCCTGTTTGTGCCCCTGGGCACACTCTTGCCATTACCATATCCAT
Organism: Pinus albicaulis; assembly: GCA_034641835.2. NCBI lineage: Eukaryota > Viridiplantae > Streptophyta > Pinopsida > Pinales > Pinaceae > Pinus > Pinus albicaulis. The sequence goes on along the minus strand of CM076583.1, from coordinate 1,113,821,576 downwards.
TTTCTCCCCAGACGGTCTACTGCATGTCATGATTGGCACTGGGCCTCTGCGTGACAATTCGGTTATGAAATAAACATCAGAGACTTTGAGTGCTAGTACTTGGTCTCGGAGTTTGAACACTTATTCATTCTCGTCCCATATGCTAGCCAAATACTGCAATAGCTCAGGTTGAGATATCAAACATGGTGTGAGGAAAAACTTCTTGAGACCATAGTCCCAGAGGGCATTCATGCAAGCTTCATTTTGCATGGCCATTTCGTCCTCTTCCCCATGTTCCCTCTCCTTCCACTCAATCACCATTATGGCTGGATATCTGCACCCACATGGTCAAAAATACCTTATTAGATCTCTGTGACACTTAAAAATTCATTTTAATGGCTTACATTTTGGTAAATTAACACGAAAATTTGAGTTGCACCATTGGCGCGACTATTTTTCTAACATTCGCGCTAGTTGGTGCAAGCCCTTTGCAAAAAGGAGCCAATTGGCGCGGGTCCGTGCTCAATACCCGCACCAATTGGCCAAGCCCTATATTTGCAAAAGGTTCCCCCAGAGGTCAAATACACAATCGAAATTTATAAAAGATAAATCAAAACAAAGCAAAGGGGAGCGCCTCTTACCTGGAATGAACGAGAATCCGGATGATGTACTGGATTGATCGCAATCACTGCCGCAAGTTCGGACACCAAAAGCTCACTCTTGCTCTCCAAATGAGGTAAAAAGTAAAAGTGAATATGTTTTACTATTTTTGGCATATTCATAACTTTTCAAAGTCAAATTAGGTTTTGAAAGTCATTTTTCCCAATATTTCAATATATTTTGTCGAAAAATGGATTTTACACTCGCTTTTATGTGCAGTGACAGGTTTTTACGCGACTTGGACTGTGATACAAGTTGTATTTTATACTTTTTCGGACTCGGTGAAAACACAAAAAAGTCATTCTTGGAGTCATCTTTTAGCTCTTTTTTGGCTCTCTAAACATGAAAATATTGCCGAGTCCCTTGTCGTTTCGATCTCGTTAAAGTGGCTATGAAATGACATCTACCCAGTATACGTTTACCCATTTTTCGGTCTGGGATAGATTATTTACGAAAAAGGAATACCCTAGCCTATTGCGACTAGGAGGTTTTCTCAGAGATAGTTTTCTACCTTTTCGGATCTGAGGAACTATTTACAAAAAGGGACTATTGGAGTTTACTTTTCTGTTGTCTGTTCAAACTCTCTAAACATGAAAAGATGTTGAGTTCTTCCTTTTTCAGACTCGTTAAACCCCGATGACATCGGATTCAGTCGTAATGACGATATTCAATTTTCTCCTTCCTAGGGCTCGTTAAATGTACTACGATGGATTCATCCAAAGGATGAACTTATATTACAAGAATATGCTATCCCATTCAAGCTTGTCTTAAAAAGTAATTGGGGTACTCGCTAGAAATGGTGGGGAAAAATGGAACCAGTATCGTCGTCATGTCGGCAGTATGTTGCTCTTGAACATGGCACCTGTCTGCATTCGTGTCAGGTTAGGGACATCTCATCTCATTTTCTGTTTGCCTTTGTGGGTTTGGGTGATCCTTTTTGACCTCTCATCTGCTCTTTGCCTTGTCATCATGACCTCTGATCTTTTTACGTCAAATACTGCCAAATCTACTATCGTGCCGCCGATATGTTCAAGAGAAGTTGACCTCTGTAGTTTCAACCTTCCTTTGATTCTTGTCTGGTCTTGATTCACAAACGTTATTTTCCTTTGTCTCATGTCGATGATATGGGAAACACTATGGCCCACCTTTGATCAAGGTCACTTCCTGTCGACTTCAGCTCATTATCCAGGAAGTTGATCTAGAGACTCTTTTCCAGTACCTTGGAGCCTGCATGCCTCAATGGCAGGTTCTTCGCATTCGACGCAAGGTTTTCATCATTGACCTTCGATCGGATGATTCTGTGGGTGTTCGACGCCAGCTCACTATTCACACTCCGTGGATTGTACCTATAGTACCTTGATGGCCATTGTCATTATTGGTGGTTCCTCTCACGTCTATTAACATCTTTCATCATTGGCTAGTAATCAGACGATGTTCTTGCATGTTCGACTTCAGCTCACTTATTCACATGCATGAACTTGTACTTTTTTTGGGTCGAGATGGAGGAAAAGACCCTGGATTTTGTCTATTAGAATCTAGGCTGTGATTTTGTGGATTATTATGATTGGTCACATGACTCATTGAATGGATGGTTGCGACCATACCTGAGTCTACTTATTGATCCTTTCTGGATGGCTGCGTCCATGCCTTGGATCCTGATTATTGTATACTCTATTATGGATGGCTACGCACATACCACATATATCATGTATTTGAGATATTATTTTTACTTGTCTACGCAGGTTTTTCGACAGCAGTGTTTTCAGTTGGACAGGTTCTCGTAAAGCATTTCACCCCTCTCTCTCTCTCTCTCGGGCCTCATGCTTTAGGGGGAATCTATTACACAGTAATTTTTCACCATCCCTGCAATCCCCATATCGCCCATTGGAGGGTCATTTCTATGACGAATAAGTAGTTTCATGCCTTGCAAATACCATCATTGCATCCCTTGCCATGAGGACAACTTTCCTTCTGTTGATCATTTCCTGAGAAGACCCCTAAAGAAAACACATTTTTCCTTGACGTTAGTAGCTTGGTGTGTCCGCACTATTGATATGCCCGAGCACCTTTTGATTTGAACTCTTTCTGGTAAGCACAGCATGTCAACTTATAGAATTAAAAGAAGCGGTTTGATTACAACAACTTAAGTAGATGGTATGAGAGTGGTTTAATTTGAATAACCACGATCTTCCTCCTTTGGCCTCTTGTTTCCACCTTATGGGGAACCTCCCAAGGGATAAGGCCTCCCTTCCACTATTGTAGGGATCCTAACCTCCTCCTCTCCTCTATAAATATAGCCATCTTCCATTGATGAAGGGCTGAATGGTTGAGCAAAGTAGTCTTGGTAGCCTAAATAGAGTTGAATCAATTGTAAGGAGATTATTGTCAGACAGCCGAAGAGAGAGAGAGACTTGTCCTTTTCCTGGCAAGCTTTACTGAGACGTACTCCTCTGTTTACCCACTGAAGGAAGATCCAACGTCAAAGCTCAGGTTGTATCTTTCTTTTTTCTGATTAATAATAAGCGACTTTGATTATGGTTCCACTCAGATGTTTATGTTTTATGTTATGAGTTGTATCTTCTCTGACTGATACATAATTGCATGTATTAGTTTTTATTCTTGTTTTTTTGTTGTTTCTTCTTGTACGTGGAGGTGTTCGATCGCATCGAGTGGGAGAATTGTGATCTGCCAAAGCAAGGGACGGAAGCGCCATCTTCTCTACAAATGACAGCAGCGTAGGACTTAAGGTAGGCCTCTTGTTGCATCTTGGTCTTTTTAAATTAGGAGCTTGCATCTTAGCGTGACTCGGTTGTTTCTAGACCCGATCTGGGCTAGTAGGGATCACCTCTGTCCGCAGAGGGGATTTACCTCTCCAACAAGAATGAAAGTTTATGAGTATTGCAGAAGGATGAGTATTCCCTGAATGACTTCTCTTGAACATATCGGCGACACTGAGATGAGTTGGCAGCATTGACCCAAAACTGAAGTGAAGGTATGATGAACCATAGTTATGAATGAACTGTCAAGAAGATTACCCAACCCAAACAGTCACGGTGATGAAGTGAAGTGTCATGTTCAAGAGCGACCTGTTATCGTAAAGAATTCTACTCACTTTCCCAAATTTTCCCCGGTCATTTGTCGACTAGTACCTCTTTATTTTTTAACAAGCTTGAGGAGGATAACATATGCTTGATATATAATTCAACCCTTAAGGCGAACAATGTATCGCTATTTAATAATTTAACGAGTCTAGAAATGAATGAAAGTCGATTCTTTCCATAATCGACAAGCCAGTCGCTATTTTATGTTTTAACGATCTTAACGATAGTGATAGCCCGGTCCTTTTTCATATTTAGAGAGTTTTAAAAGAGGACGAAAGAAAACTCCACAAGTAATTTTTCGTAAATTTTTCTCTCAAATCCAAAAAAGTGTAAAATAATATCTAAGAGAACCTCTTTGGTCATGTTTAACCAAGGTATTCCTATTTCGTAAATAATCTATCTCGGTCCAGAAAAGGGTTAAACTTATACTGAGTAGATATTGATTCATTTACTTTTACGAGCTCAAAAAGACAAGTGCTCGGAAATATTTTCACATTATCGGAGTTTGAAAATCACTGAAAGAAGAATCGAGTGGTTCCTTTTTTGTTGTTATCGAAGCTGGAAAAAGAGATAAAAGTGCACTTCAATTCCTTTTTCATTTTTAACAAAGCTCAAAAAATAAGGAGAAAAAGTATGCTTTGTGGTCAAATCATTCTTGAAATAAATTTGCACGACTAATTTGCTCATCAGTTGTAAGACCTGTTCAGAACAACATCAAATGGATTAAAAATACCCGTTTCATGATAAAAACATAATAAAACTATAGTCATAGAAACAAATACGATTTGCAATTAATTAAATGACTATTAAAAGTAGTTTTACTATTCATTTTTACCATTCCATAGTTACCACTTGCATTTTGGAGTTGTGAACCTGATTTTTCCCCTGAACTTCAGCTACTGATTTTGATCTTTTCTGTGGATGGATTTTGTTGTCATTTGATCCAGGTTAGTGCCACGAACCTCCTCTCTCCTTCAGTAATCATTTCATTTCCAATTTCTGCAAATTTTTAGGGTTTTGAGGTCCCTAGGGTAAATTCTGCCCAAAATGAGGGAAACACACCCTTGGATGTTGAAACCTGTGTTGCATAACAAGTAAATTGAAGGCTAATTGCATACATAATGCATTGTCTCTTGTTAGGGATTGCATTGGGCGCAATCTATATTTTTTATTTTTTCCTTATGCCCAAAATTTGCCCAATTTTTTGCAATGAATGGAATCTAATGGTTCTTATGGTTGTATTTTAGGTTTCCATTGGATTACAATGACGATTACATGGAGGGAAAGAGAACATGAAGAATAGGATATGATTTCCCTAAATGATTCAGGCACAGTAAGAGCCATAAGAGAGTGTAGACTGCTAAAGTACTTCTGGTTGTCAGGGATGAGGCAACAAATAGAACTCTTGGAGTTCTTAGTTCGAGCATGGGATCACACTATAGAGGAATTTCATATTAAGAACCAAGTGGTTCCTATAACAATTGAGGATTTATACTTTCTCACAGGTTTTTCAAGGAGAGGCTTACCTATTTCACTCTCAGGGTCTATTCTTGGAGGAGAGACAGTGAGAGATTATGTTCTGAAGCATTTCTATCCAGGGGCAGAGCGAACTAAAGATGGAAAGATAAAAATCTGGAATTTTAGAGATTTTCCTTTGAGAACTATCCTTTTCACGAACGAAAAACTTGCCGACACCATTACACTACATGTAGCGAATAGATTGTATATGCAGTATGCGCTAGAGTGTATGGAGAAAACAGTCTTCAACTGGTCTGAAGCTATAATTTCTCAGATAAAGGATGAAATGAACAAAGAAAAGGGATTAAGGAAGAATAACTTCAGTTATGGTTCAATCCTCATATCATTTGCCTTGGAATGGATTCCACTGATGTAGCCACAACATGTGATACTAGATTTGTCTAATCCTAGAGATCCATAGATGTAGAGATTGGTAGAAATCATGGGTCGGCATGTAGGCCAATCGACTGTTGTGTTCTCTATTGCATTCTTTGCCTTGTTCTGGCGACAAATTGTTGCCATCGATGAGTATGCATACACAGGCATTGATTTCGGAGGAGATCCAGATTTAGCATTACCAGAAGGTGCTCAATGGGGTTCAATAGGTAAGAATGTTTTGACCATGTTTTCTATTTTTCTTAAGGTTTATACAATTTTTTTATAGTTTTGATGTTTTTCCAAGACTAAACTAAATGTTTAATGTAATGAAAACGTTGGTCGTGTTCAACTAGTAGAGGAACCAGAGCGTGAAGAAGACGTGCCAGTAGAGAGGGCTGTCAGGAGAGCAATCCTTCAGGATCTTGATATGGCCGAGACTTTGTCTAAGCTTCAGCAACACATAGAGGGGTTGACCTTCGAGATTATGGATTCCCAGATCAAAGAGTTACCCATGGGACTGCAGCGACACACTATTGGGCTTCCTAATCGTTGGATGTGGTTACTGCGTAGGATAGCTAGATCTATAGCATGTTACCATGAGCACCACTAGTTTACTTTTGACATTCTACATACATTTTGAGGTCAGATGAACAATGTGTCTTGGGCACAAATTTTTGTAAAAACCTATAACTATCTATCTATATGATTTCTGTGTTTTCCTATGTTTATTTTGCAATCCTATTCAATGATGTGAATTTTTTCTTTACATATGTTGCAAATTTCTATATAAAACTTGATTAGCCAATGAATCAGTTAATTTGTTCAATTTTTTGGAAATGTGTTGATATTGAATAAAGTCAAGGTGTCTTTCCAAAAGTTGAACTCTTAGGAACAATCGATGCAGTGTTGGATTTCTAATAGTATAAACACTAGTAAGTTGTAATACCACAAGTTGTGAGTCTAACCTTATGATTATGCGTTTAATACCAAATGAAATGGCATCAGAGAGAAGTTAAATCAACGCGCTATACTCAGTGATATTTTTCGTCAATCTACCAATACAAATCCCTTGAAAACTCACTAACTCGTCATTCGGAGTGAAAATGGCCCATGCTGTAGAGGATAGATTTTGTGTACTACGACTAGCACCATCATCATATCCAACAAAAGGTTCTGAAGATTCAGACATCTGTGATAAAGTGTAAAGCGGATTACTAACATCAAGAAAACTCTAAAAAACAAAATAAGATAGTGAATGCAAATCAACATCATATATATACAATATAATACAAAAGATTACTACGGTCATGATTAAGCATAGTAACGTTTCAAATACAACCCATTTCTAGGCTGCGCCAATGAAATTCCATCGCAATCAACTAACTCATAGGCACCCTTAGCAAGAACTCTTTTGAAAATATAGGGGCCATGCAATAATGGCTCAAACTTTCCTGTACCTATTACATCAGCTTCTTGATCGTAAAGAAGGACCAAGTCGCCCTTTGTGAAAATTCAAGGCTAGACATTTTTGTCTTATTTCATCTTTATACATCTCTTATGTGCTTCGCTGGCCAATTGGGCTTCACGACACATTTCATCAAGATGGATGAGGTTAAGGAGACACGCTTCTTCTTCTGAGGTGTCAGGTAACAAGTCGATTGCGAGTTTTAACGACAATATTTCACATTGGATAGGTAGGATAGCTTCCAGACCATACACCAATTGAAAAGGAGTAAATCCAGCTACATTTCTCACCGAGGTTAGATATGCCCACAAGGCAGAGTACATGATCAAATGCCAGTTTATTTTACAAACTTGTATCATTCATTGAAGCATATGTTTAAGAATCTTGTTGATAGCCTCAACTTGTCCATTTGATTGTGGATAATAAGGAGTAGAATTATCATGTGACAATCCTAACTTGGCAATCAATTCAGCCATCATGTGGTTGCAAAAATGCTTCCCATGATCTATAATTATGGCCCATGGGACCCCAAACCGTGTAATAACATGATTAAAGAAAAAAAATGTAGTTGTTTGTCCTGTGTTCTTGAATGTAGGCATCGCTTCAGCCCATTTGGTAAAGTAGTCTACTGTGACAATAATATAATCATGCCCCCCAGATGAATGAGGGTTATAGGTCATAAATTCAATACCCCATCTCGAAAATGGTCCCATAGAGACAACAAGATGCATTGGCGCTGGCGGTTTGCGGATTTTACGTTCAAAGATATGGCACGCATGACAACTTTAGACCACGATAATACAGTCACAAAATATAGTTGGCCAAAAATAACATGCGCGAAGTATCTTCTGCGCAGTAGCGTATCCTGATAAATGTCCACCACAAGCCCCAGCATGATAATCATTTAAAACATTTTCAGCCTCCTCATGAGTGAGGCACCTCCTTAAAATGGTATCGGCACCATGATGATAAAGTGTATTGCCGATGATCAGATAATCTTTGGCTTGGTATCGAATATGTCATTGTTTAGAGCGAGAGGTATCAGGTTGAAAATTTTGAGTTTGGAGATAAATGATGAAATCTCCATACCAAGGAGCAAATGATCCGATCAGAAACAGAGACTTGTCAGGAATTGATGGTTCCAACGTAGTTGCAGTACTATCAGAGGGAAGGTCACAAAGAAGCTCAGCCAAAACTAAAGACTTCTTTGACTTGGATTGGATGAATTCCAAAACAAATTCCTACAAAATGACATTCCATTTTGAATATTTTCCCCCAGAAATTGACGTGATAAGATATAAGTCATGGGGTTGCAATCTAAAACAATAGTAGTTATTCAGAGCAGGATATAGTGGCGAAATCTTTGGACAACTTGAACAACTGCTAAGGCAAGCTTTTCTACGTATGAATACTTAACTTCCATACCATTGAGATTATGACTCAAATAATATTTTGGATGTTCTATCCCTTCTTCTACTTGGACCAATACCATAGAAATGGTTGTTTCTGTCATGGCGATATATAGGAAATAATCATTTTGATAATTAGGGGAATACATTAATGATGCCTGGACAAGAGTATCCTTAACAACATCAAAAGAATCTTGCGCAACTTGGTCCCAATGGAAGGGAACCCATTTTTTCAAAAGCTTAGTAAATCTTTATCCATTTCGGCGTAGTTGGGTATGAACCTCCTTAGGATGTTAGACTTTCCTTGAAGTTTATGTATCTGAAGTAAATTTTATGGCACAGGAAAATTAAGAATGGCCTGAACCTTCAATGGGTCAATTTGAATTCCTTCTTTTGAGATGACGAATCCAAGAAAATGACTAGAAACAACACAAAACACACATTTATGTGGATTGAGGCAAATTTCGTAGTGTCGGCAGCTAAAAATATGGCTCTCAAATGAATCGGGTGATTAGTCTGATTTTGTGAATGCATGGGTAAATCATCTAGATAGGTTGAACAATGTGCTTGATGTCATTCAAAGCATAATCCAGTGGTTTCTAAAAAGTTTCCCTAACATTCTTTAAACAAAACAGAAGTTTCCTATAAGCGAATGTGCCCCAGGGATAGATGAATGTTGTCTTATGTTGATCCTCTGGGTGTATATTTATTTGATTGTAGCCGGAAAATCCATTCATGAATGAAAATATCTCGCATCCAGCACAATCGTCAATAATCTGGTCGATAAAGGGAGTAGGATAGTTATCTTTTGGACAAGCAATGTTAACGCCCTAATAATCGACGCACACTCTAATGGTTCCTTGTTTTCTCATGAGAGGAACGATATTGAAAACACACTCAGTTAGCAAAACAGGGTAAATGAAACCAGCACACAAAAGTTTTTCAACTTTTGCTTTGATTGAAGTAGCCTTCTTTGGGTGAACAAGACGAAGGCGTTGATGCACCAGTTTGACATTAGGATACATATTAATAGTGTGTTCAATGATAATAGTATATATGCCTGGAATTTCCTCGTAAGACCAAGAAAATACATCATGGAATTCATGAAATAAAGAGCGATATGATTCAAGTTTTGATGGAGAACAAGATACACCGACATGAATATTTTCTACAATGCCAGGTTTGGTCGAAATATCGATAGAAATGGTTTCTTCAATATTGGACATATTTCACTCGGAGTCGATTGCATTAATAGGTAAAGAATTCGAAAAGAAATTTTGGATTGATAGGTGATATAGTTCACTAAAATGGTTTTCTTCATAATCAATAAGATGGGAAAGATGATGATAATCTTCCCATGGTTCTCCTTCTCACATCATGGCTTCCAAAATATTCTCATCTATCAAGAACATTGAGGAAAAAGGATCAGAAGGAGTACCAAAATCTAAAGAACGATCAACCCAAACAACCGGCGAAGTTGATTTCAGATTCACCACCCAAGCCAAATAGATTGATTGTTATGCCAGCTCAATAGGGTTGGGCAGCAGAAACTAATCCAACATAAAAATTTTAGAATCACCCGTACTCTCCCTTAAGCTAGATATAGTGGAAGAGATCATGTAGCAGGTCTCTATACTTGAAATTTTTGCCAATGTCGTAGGCGGTGGTAATGCAAAGGTTCCCATAAGAGTGGAATCATTTAAGAGTCCTACACCAATGTTCTGATGTTCTAATTGGGGTATGTGAATGAACGGAATGTATCCATTTACCTGCGAAGCAGAGGCAAAGAAGGATAGCTGATTGATGACTGTTATAGTACCCTTATATGGAAAGGCTATCATATGTAGAAACAATTGCAGTCATAGCATATACCCATGGCATTCCTAGTAAAATATTATAGTCAAGTGTCTCGGATGCGGGTGTTCAATACAGTTGATCTGGAGTCGGGCTTTTGGGCTGGAAAGTGGCACTGCCACATGGCCACCCACAGGCCCCAACAGAGAGCATTAAATTACTCCATCCGCTCTCACACTCGCCATTTATTTCAGTTCAAAAGCCGAGGCCACTGCCATACCTTCAAAATGAATGCTCTGAATCATTTTCTTCCTCTACCTGGTTATTCTCCTTGTCCGTCTAGTAGCTTGCCTCCCTCACATCAACCTCTAGGATGCAACTGTCCCCCTGGAGTCACGGAGCCGAGATCCCGCACGCCTACAAGGAGACGTTGTAGTCTTCTCTGCTGTATTTAGGTACTCTCGGGCCACCATTTCTCGCAGAACCTCCACTGTCGACTGAATTCTCCCCGTTGGATAGCTTCACCCCAGCCACTGTGCCTTCATCCCCTTGGCGCCACCACCCTGCTACTTCTTCGGTTTAGAGGACCCACCATCCTAACTGCTCCACCATGCCTCATCTTCGGCACCGCATGTGCTGCAGACGCGATAGCAGCAGAGGGCAGGCTACTCGCTCTTCTCCCTCATCCCATTCTGACACCTCTCCTTCCTCCCTGGAACATTCCCATGGCCGTTATCTAGCCAGCTGTAGTGGGAATTTACGAACTACAAGCCAGTCCCATCCTTGTGCTTAGCATACCTCTACCACGACCACCTCTCTGCGATTTCCCCGTTTGGAAACCATAGCCTCTCCAGATTTGACCCACTCGGCTCAATTTCACTTCCTCTGCACCCTAGACTTCCCATGAGTCACAGCTACCATCACTGTGTCCTTCAAAGAGGAATCTGTCGAGGTGGCTGGCCTCTGCCTGACTAAATTGCAGAAACTCTCCAACCGAGAAGCTACTTCTGCAGTCGAGAAGAGTGACCCTGGTTCTGGTAGCCATAGTAATAGTTCCGACAACAGCAACAGCAAAGGCTCTGGTAGCAGCAGGGATGAATGGAAGAGAGGAAAATAGGCTCAGGGCAAAGCTCATGAGACCAAGGTGCCCCAGCATGTAGAAGACACCACCCAGGATACGCAAGCTAATGACACCAATGAGTACAAGTGTCTAATTGTGGAAGAGACACCTCCCACTCCAAATGACACCTAAGCTCTCCGGTTCTTTCTATTTCATGGTTTTTGGTTTTAATGTCCTTGGTTCCAAGGTTTTTTTAGCTTCTGGTTTCAATGTCTAGCAAAGGTTGCAAATAATTATCAGTTTTCCATGTATAACGCTGGTTTCCTCTCTCAAGGTAGCGAAACAACCACTTATTGGACTGGTTTCCCCTTTGTGGGCAGTCCCATTTTTGCTATTTTTGAGAATTATGCCTTCAAATTAGGCTAGAACTGTAGAGGCCTGTGCCTCCATGTATTTTAATGTTACACTAATATAAAGTAGTCTTATTTAGAAAAAAAATAAAAAAATATTATAGTCAAGTGGTCTATCAACAACTTCGACATCAATATTCATTGTTTTCCCCCCTAGTTCAACATGCAGGTTATTAATAATACCACAAGGCTTATATGTACGTCGATCAAAAGCCTTTAATGTCATTGATGATTGTGATAAGCGTAGAGAGCCTAGTGACTTCCAACAATTTAGAGACACAATGCATGTAGATGCTCCCTCATCAATAATAGTATGATGAACAAGGTGATTAAGAACATTTACTTATATGGAGAATGCCAATTTTGCTGGTAGTTGCGGCACATTGCCCGTATGATTAAAGATGACGAAATTGGAATAAGTCAGGTCAATTCCACCAATAGCCGACAATAAAGCTTGTTTTTGGGAGGGAAAATTTTGTAATACCTCAAGAGCCGACATAGATAAAGGTGATTAAGCCAAATATTCAGCTATATTATAATTTTGTGCAGCTCTTGCTCGAGGATTATATGTCAATTTATGAACGACTCCCTTTGGTGGCTTAATCGTCAATTTAGGAATAGAAGTAGGTGGTATTGTTTCCGTAGACGGATTTGTAGTCGGGGTAGTAGGTTGATCAGCAACCTGACTACCATAGTCTTTATTACGCATTGACACCAAAATATTTTTTGAAGGTTTTGTGATGGATAACATTAGCACTTGGAAACTAAGAGCTGGATCCGTAGCAACCAAATTTGTGTCTAGAATTGGAAATGGGTCTGTCTACAAAGCTGGTGCATGGGAAGTTTTGATGATTTTTTAGACTTTAGCACGGTGAGGAAAACCCCTAACAAAGTGTTCCTCATTACAGATTATGCATGGATAACAAGGTTTCCTAGGTCCAGACGATTGATCAGATGATTTTTCCTGCGAGTTAGAAGTTTTATTTTTCTTAGAGTTCCCTTTTTTCTTACTTCCAGGTTGATTTTCACTTTTTCCTTTGTCAAATGACACGGTATTAATTTCAGAAGCAGGAGCAGGATCAGATGCGGTAATATGATGTGTGCTTGCAGTACCAATCAAGCCGTCTCCGGCATGAGAGTCCTTTAATTGAGGAGGAAAAGTAAAATTATATCTCAGCGCGTTAGGAAATTTTTCATCGAGCATGCCAGACGGAGTATAAATCAAGTCTAAATATTGGGCACGAGAAATAACTTGCTCTTCAGTGACGATGCCACCCTTAGCCACATCCTTAGTTATAGATGGTAACATGGACTTAATGAACCACTCAGCAAGGAGTTGATCAGGAACAAATGTCTTAACCAGTCTACGATGACGACGCCACTCATGAATATGATCAGAAATGTGAGTAGCATTAGTCTGTTTGAAATTGGTCAAGAGTTTCGTTCCAGTTTCATGTCATATGGTTAACTAGAATTGAGTCAAAAATACAATAGCTAGGGCAGTGAAATTATCAAAAGAATCTATAGGTAACTCAATGTACCATTTTGTAGCCAGACCTATGAGCGTACGCTGGAAAAGACGTAGTTGAATAGAATCATCATTTGGGGAGTTTAATGAACACCACAAATGATAAGTCATGACATGATTCGATGAGTCTTCCCCAGGGTTTCCATTGAACTTAGGAATATCTGAGGGTAATTTTTGAGTTATCACCGGCCACCAAGGAGCATAGTTGATTGGATCATTGGTTAGTTGATTTAAATCTGGTAACTCTAAAGTTGCAACAAAGGGAAACTATCAATTAAGGTCAGGTTGAGAATAGCCAGGGTATGATGGAATTGCTTAAGAAACAAGTCTTTGAGCACCAGCATAAGGAATATGTTTTTGGTAACCCAGATAGGGGTTGTTTTGAAAAGAAAACGCTTGAGGAGTCTGTTGGCCAAAACCTGGATATGATACTTGTTGAAATGAAGTTTGTGGCATTTGTGCCTGAGGTTGCCAAGGGGTCTGTCCACCAATGTTATAACCCAAATTAGGATAACTTGGATTCAGTTGAGGATATGTATAACTTGGTTGAGGCTGTGACATCCCATAAAATGGTAAACCAACTTGTGAATAAATGATTTCAGGTACAGTTTGTTGTAAATTAACCAAAGGATTTGGATTTTTCGGACCCAATACTGGAGGGTATTGAGTTGAAGGAACCGCTTGAAAAGGTTGTTGTACAACATTTTGATTCTGTAACATGGGTAAATATGTATTAACAAGTGGAAATGATATGGGTGTAATAGGTTGAACTGTTTCATATGAGTTTACAACCGTTTGTGGTTTGTTGGTGAGAGAACAGGTCTAACAGAAAAGACCCGGGTTCAGGTTAAGGGCCAACAAGGTTGTCTGCCATAGTCTAGCTTCATGCCGGCATTTTCACCCTGCTCCAAAGAGCCGAGAGTCTCACCCGAGGCATGTCATGACCTTAATAAGGTAGGGATTCGATCGGTATCAACCCAATGACATTGATATGGGTAAATCAAAGTTATGTTAAAAGTCTAAACAACCACAACACAACGTTCCATGACATATATATCTCGGAGATGCTTTCAGACTTGGATTAAATAAAATTTTAAAATTTCTTTCAAAACCATTCATTCAAGACCATAACAGACAACCAAAACAACACTTCTGATTATATTAAGCATCGACTATCAATGACAAGCTATTACAAGGCTCAACTACGTGAGCATGAACAGAGCAGAATACAAGAAGTCCTATCAGACAGAGAGAAATATAGAAATACAGAGGAATGAAGAATAGTAAAACACAGATAGAGCTCTCCTGTGGCTCCCTGCTACCTGATCCCGTCTGCACCAGCCTCCCTTTCTGCTGTTTTGCTGCCTATTTTTTCTGCTTCCAACACGACTGACAGTTCCTCCTTTCTTCTCGCTCGGCTGTCTTTTGTTTCTTTCTGTTAGTCGGGAGTTCTACTTCTCATTTCCTTCTGTGCTCTTCCGCCATCTGTGCTTGCTCCCGCAACAGCCGCGACACCTGTTCTTTTCTCCTTTGCAACCTTGACATATTTCTGCCTACCGTGGTGGCGTTCCGCCACATACTAGCCGCAACTCAAAATATTTTGAATTTCAAAACAAGGGCCCCAACATGGTTGGATAGGCAGAGTGGGTTGCCATTGAAAAACATTCAATTCGACATTAGGTTGACCAAAAAGTGATGGAGTACTGTAATATTGGGTGACCAAAGGTTTCCCCCCAGCATGAGGAGGAGAATAATATGGAAAATATTGCTCTTCAAATGTTGGGAGTCCAGTTGAAATGTTACTGGACGGAATAGACCAATAAGGACCGGCTTGATATTTCCCTGATGATGTGTATAAAGAATCAAACTATTCAATACCTACTGTAGGATTACTAGTTAGAATACCGAATGATGGCATTGGTAAAGTCCATGGTTTTGAAGATGGACCAAAGAAAATTCCAGATAAAGATTTATACCCTGATGGGACCATAGGGCCACCATGAAAATATGACTCTGGTGAAGTTGTAAACATCGACGGGGTTGTGAGGGTAGGTACTGATGTAATTGGAACAGATGGCCCAACCAAAGATGTTGGTTCAGGCATGGTTACTTGACCAAAGGTATACCCTTTTGAATCAACGGGACTTTGAATAGAAATAAGATTAACCAAAGCAGAGGATAGTGATTGAGGAAAAGACTCGTAGAGGTAAATATCCTCCCCAAAATGGGTTGGAGTTAAAGGTGTATCGTCTTATGGGATTTCTTCAATCGAGATTAAACTAGGTGGAAGTATTTCACCATTAGGCCCAAAGTAAATTTCAGGAGGTTGATTGTGTGATATGGGAGTCTCAATGGCTATATAAAATTGTGGAATGACCAAGGTAGGAACAACTTCCAATAGTTCAACTTCTAGATTTAGATGTTCTAGCAAAGAAGAGACAGGATCTGGATAAATTTCTGGTTGAACAACACCGGGTCCAAGAGGTATAGTCTCACTGATTGGATCGATCGTGACCACGGGTAGCTGTGAAGACTCCATATTGACAATAGTAGACAAACTGGGATGTGTAGAAACAACTTGAGCTAACTCTCGTTTATGGGAATATGATGTTTCACCACAGGTATGAATTGTACTTGATTCGACAGATCGTGATCGCCTTCACCTACAAGAAGTAAAATTTGGTGGTAAAGGTGGTTTTAATGCTAATATACGCAAATGGCGGGGGAAAGGATTTTGTTCTTCAACAATTACTAATTTATTTTAACCAAAAAAAATAAAAGGGTAATGCTAGGCAAAATGTTTACCAAGAAACTGTGAACTACAGAATACCTCCTAGCGAACCAAGAAGTACAGGAAGGTAATCTCCCTGAATGTTGTGTTTGGTGTATCACAATTTACAAGGCGATCAACTCAGTTCACTATGGATGGATAGCACCTAAAATTTGTACTCCCAAATATACCTGAAGGTAAGTGGAGGCCCAAGTCTGTATTAGCATTGTCTGATGTGAAACCGCACAGTGAGAGCACCCCTTTATACTTTTCGTATTGTAACACCACCCAATATACCTGAAATTACGTGGACGAGCTACGATATACTTACGTATGTGGAGTGAGGTATCACACTCATAATGTATCGCAGACAAGTTAACGAAAGCTGCTATTTTTTACGATGCCGGAACACATCTTTAACCTAGACCTTCTAAATGTTATCTTTATGGTTCCAATGCTTTGTTAGGTAAATTGAGATAAATTTTAAGTTGATCTTGTTTATCAATTTTCCTTTCAAAGGTTCACGACGATGATGTATTGGAAATTCCTAAAATGCAAACTGTTATCACTATAGAAAAAATTTCCAAACTTGGATAGTTTTCTTGGTTCCTAGTCATGGTTTTTAGATAGGTGTGAAGCCATGTTAAGTTTTTAGGGGTTAAGTGATAGGGTTAGAATATCATTTTCATTCATGTAATAAAGTCTAAAAACCTTGTTACATACCTTGACAATATCATATCATGTTTAGAGAGTCAAATTTTTAAACATTTTGAAAAATTTTCGATTAAGCCACGAAACCACGTTTTTTTAGCACAGACAGTGTTAAAAAAATTCTTTTGTGCTACGAAAACATTGGTCAGTTCGTAGCGTAAAACCCTGAAATTACATTGAGCTCACTAAGAAATTGGGGATTCGTAGCATGTCTTGTCAGTTATCAAATCCACTAGAATTCTATTAATCATTCATGATTAGGTGTCAGCCATGAGTCTTTTCTCACACATGCAACAATTTAAGGCCATCATAACATTCGTTTAAGGTCATTTGTCTTATGTCATTTTCAAATTTGAAAGGGGCTGGTTTTGGTTTTATTCTCTCATGCAAAGAAAATATGATGCATGACCTTCCCGAATGGTAATCTCATGGTAAGTAGAAACCAAATATTCTCTTTCATTCACCAAGTGAGGCAGTGTCTCTAATCAAGTGAGACAGTTTATCAAGCGAGGCAGTTTACTCTGAAATCAAGCGAGGTTGTTAGTTACAATTTTTCAAAAAGCACACAAAAAATTCAAGGAAAGGATGACAGAGGAAAGGAAGAATCACCGGTCAGGCCACTGTTTAAGGATGAAGCCTGAAATCATAGAGGCTCTAACCAAAGACAAATCAGTTGAGGATGCCTTCAAGAAGACAGGATGTTGGAAGTTCTGTGAAAAATTGCATGGAGGTCATAATCAAGTGACAAAAGAGTTTTCTCTTCATTTCACAAGTTCGAATAGAAAGGTTGGTCTCTTAAACTTGACATTTTCCACTGAAATTATATCATCAGTGACAGAGATTCCAAGTGGAGAAGAAAGATGGTTCAAAAATTTCAAGTTTGAGATGGAACCTTGTAAAAATTTTCTGAAGCCAAGGTTTGAAGAGACAGATTTAACTAAAGTAGTGCCAAGAAGCTACATCAAGAACACCTATGCCAATATGCTCTACAACATTCAAAGGTACTTCACCTATGAGGGAAGATACCATAAGGTGTACTCTTATCATTTCAAACTCCTGTTGCAATTTACTGGAATGATTTCTTTGGATTTTCCTTTCTTCTTATTTCGAAGTTTAGCTAAGATGGCAGATAAAGTGCAGATGAAAGCTCAATACTGTGAAACTTCAATTTTCCATCATGGTCTAGTTAAATTGATTTTTTTACATGAACTTCAGAGGATAAAAAGAGAATGGTCGACATTTTTGTGTTTGTGTGGATTTCAGGTGGAAACACAATGAGTAGGTGTTAGCCCTAGGGCCAAAGAAAAATCATCGTCAGAAACCAGTGACCTTGCAGAGACAAGATCAAAAAGATTTGTCAAGTTAAAGCCTAGAAAGAAAGTGAAAGAGCCAGAGATTAAAACACTAGTGATTATTCAAGAAACCCCTCAACGTGCACAAAAGAGGACAAATAAAGGTAAGGAAATAGTACAGGAACAGTCAACCAGCAAATCAGCCCATAAAAGATTGACTAGAAGTCGAATAGCAAGGGAAAAAGGCAAAACAGTGATTTCAGAAGAAGATCCAGGTTTAAAGGGTAGTTTGAATGATATTTTACAAGCTATTGATATTGAGGAATCTCCTTTAGTTCAGGCAGATTTTATAAGTTCGGATAAAGGGAAATCTGAGAAGATCAAGTCTTCCAAAAAGCTGGATTTTAATGATGAAATTTCAGAGTTTGTGTTCAAGCCCAGAAGGCCTCTAACTAGGAATTCAAAAAAATTTCAAGGGCTGGATGTGGAGTTAGATAAAGCTGGAGAAGTTTCAAATGTTTATGAGAAGCCCACAGACCTTTCATCACCAATGCCTGAAGGTGACAGAAACAGAGTTTTCAACACTCAAATAGAAAAGAGCAGTTATGAAGGAATTAAAGAAAGGTTGAGACTAGCTAACCTTGAAATTGTTAAACTTAATAAGAAATCAAGAACACATGCTGTTGAGAAGACAAACTTCAACAGAATATTAAGGGCTCTGTGGGAGGTTGAAATAGTTTCCAAAATTGAAACAGTCAGCAATGAAGCTCAATACTTTACCTGGACTGTCCCTGCAATCAAAGAAGCAAGATTTATGAGGATGATTAATGTTAAATTGAGGGCTACCAATAGGATACTGAAAAGGAAAATTGAAGATCTTGAAATCCAATTGAAAATTTTTGAAGGTCAGCTACAACAGAGGTAGGGCAATAAGTGACAAATTCCTAATACAATTTTGTTTTGGGAAGCACACCACTTTTTGAAGACATTGCAAAGTTGAATTATGTTGATTGTTAAAGTCTATTAGCATCAAGGAAATCATTAAAGGGCTGTAAATACTCTTAAAAACTGAAGATTATGAAAATACTTTGTAAAAAGGAGATACACAGTAGTTTCGTAGTGCGCTACGAAACTGCTGTAGGTGCATTTTTGAACATTTTTGTAAAATTTTTGAGAGTTATATAGCTTGGTTTCTGAATTCTGTTGCTTATGGTGGTTAGAAAGGGTTCACAAATGAAAGACCAAGTCTCAAGGCAAAAGAAAGTGGATGGTTGAGAGATGTTTACCTAGATACAAATTCTACGCTACGAAAAAAACTACTCATTTCGTAGCGCAGTCATACCATTTCTCCTTTTACTTTTTCAAAAGGCTTAGTTTCTGTACAGGTGGAAAAGCACGGTTCCATGGAAGTGATAATACATGTCACTTATCTTAAATGGTCCATATTGCCAGCAAAAAGGGTTCGAAGATTATCAAAGAAGGAAAAGGCTAAATTATAGGAAACATGTCACGTGTTTTGTAGGGAAAGTAAGACATGAACCAGCATGATAGCATAACAAGATTGGAGGCATCATCAAAGTCGAAGATATGGAGGAAAAATTGTCAGAGATATCATTTAATTTCTAGATAAGGATTTTTAGACATAATAAGGAGTGTTACTCCTATTTTTATTAAGACTTCTAGAAGAGACAGTTAACTGTCAAATGTAATTAATACTCAGTTTTAGGAGAAAATAGGTGTCAATTTAAGATAGAATTCGAATTTCTCTGACGATGGATCTTAGAATCAAAATTTGTAAAGAATATATATGTAGCATGAGGTCGAATTCCTCAAGGTTGGCATTTTTCATTAGCAAGAAGACTGTGTTATTGTAGCAGATTGTATGTTTTCATCTTAATAGAGATATTGGCTTTACTACTCAGGATTCAGAAAGAGTTTTTGGTGTTTTATCTTCCTATGGATTTCCTCATCTACCTATTTATAGTGGTATGAACATATGTTACTTAGAATTCATTGGAAAATGCTCTAACTTCCTTCATATGTTTGTAAAAAAAAATTTATTCATTGTGTTACTGTTTTGCTGATACATCTAAAACTCTAAAATGCCTTGACTTCCATGTTAAGATAATTTTGATGTTTTGTTGAAACATTCCTTGACTCCATAGCCCAATATATGTTTGTTTATCAGTAATTCAACCAATAATACACTTTTATTCAATTTATTACTAGATTTAGCCATCTAATCCTTAATTCAAAATCTTAAACCTAGTGAGAGAGCCCTCTCAGGTTGAGGAGGCTAAGCCTCAACTAAAAGTCTGGTTTGAAATAGTTACATTGAGGTAGCCTGATTAGCAGCCTATCAGGTCCTATTTTGGTGATAACATTTTGGTGCGTCTTCCGTGGGCCTGAAGATTACTCATTCCCGAAATTAAGAAGCTAAACTTCTGAAGGTAGCAGGAGCTAAAAAAGTTTTTTGAGGCTGCAATCTACCTTGGTGACTCCATACATTTTCAAATTTTAAAGGTAGCTTCGAGAAGGAGATATACACGGAGCAATCGTGATCCTAATCCACCTACCGTTGTGGACAATCCAAACACTATTTCAAGAGGCAGTGAAAGAATTTCAGAAATATCAGGTACTCCATCTCATTTGAAATATTTCTCCTCTGAAATATTAAGAAGTCCTGAAGACAAAAGAGTTGATGATAAAATTCATGAAGTGTTGTTTAGATCATAAAGTGAAAAGGAATTCATTGATATTATCTTAGACTTACAAAGGAGAGGAATTGACACTTCAGCCCTAGTAACCCAAGAGGACAAATAGGAATTTTGGGGAGCTGTTACTTCTGAGATGTTGTTATAAAAAGAGTCTCTAGATAAACTTAAAGAACTTGACCCTTTTGAAGTCCTAATAAAATCCAAAGTTGGTTTTCTCCTTCCAAATTGGAGCTCAATTGTTAGTGGCTTACAGAAACCAAGTAGTCCTCCTCATATCAGTTCTTCATCTCCTGTTTCTATCATTCCTAAAACTACTTTTCATCCTTCAAGCATGGCTACTCCTGCTAGGTATGCACCACTTGTACTCCCTGCTGTTTTGCATGATCTTGCTAGTAAATATGCTACTAGGATCCCTACTTGGGGTGGTGATGAAGAAATTACAACAAAGAAATATGTAGACGGATTTAATGATATCATAGACAGGGAAGAAGTTGATGATGAAGATGTGAAATTAAGGTTGTTTGCACAGAGTTTTATTGGTGAAGTTAGAAAATGTTTTAAAGCCCTTGCACCAAGAAGTATTAGAAATTGGGATGAGTTTGAACATAATTTTTTCAAGAAATGGGGAAACATAACCAATCCAGTTCAAGCACTTACCGAATATAATAGCCTTAGAAGCGCAGTTGATGAGTCTGTCCAAAACTTTTCAAAGAGATTTAATAAAAATTTTGATTCAATTCTAGCTCATTTGAAACCTCCAGAAGCTTTGGCACAAATGAGATATGCTGAAGCATTTGATTATGAATTTTCTATCTTGTTAAGAGAAACAGAATCACCTACACTTGATGAAATGCAAAGTGATGTAGTTAAAGTGGAGGCAAACATGATAGCTGCTAAAAAGTCAAAAATGGGAAAAACTAAATTGAAAGAAGAAGAGAAACCTTCCACTTCAACTTCTGAAGATAAATTTGATTCAATGATGAAAACCATGGAGAAGTTGATGGATATGTTAGCTCTTGGAAACACTTTGGCTCCTCCTGTGAAACATGAACCTCAGTTTAGAAATCCTCAATTCAGGAGACCTCAGAACAAACAAAGGCCAAGAGAAAATAGAAACCAGTACCCCAATCCTCCAGTGAGACCTCCTTTTTAGCAGAATTTGGTAGATGAAGAATATGAGCCTGAAATTCCTGAAGAATCCATCCATTGTCTTGATGAAGAGATGTCAGGAATTTTCTTGATTAAGGAAGAGCATGATGAGTCTGATTTGGCTAACCAAGGGGGAGAATTGTCAGATTATTTTAAGGAATATCAGCATGCCATTCTTTATATGCAAAAGCAATATAATCTCAGAAACATAAATGTACCTATCATTGCAAGAAAAACACAGCCTAAGAAATATGCTCCAAAGGTTGCTGAAGCTACAAATGATGCCCCAAAGATGGCTGAAGATAAAAAGGACACTCCATTTGGTAAGAAAGACACTCAACTTCCTCCTCCTATCAAAGAAGCTAAACAATCTGTTTTTGTTTTCAACCTTGAGAATGAAATTTCAAAAATTAAAATATCGGTCCCATTTAGCGAGATTCTCGTTGAATGAGTATAGAAGCAAGATTTTTAATTTTTTAAACTCATAACCAGGGGCTGATGATATTTTGAATGTTCAAGAAGATAATCCTACTATATATTTGGGTCCAAGGTTAGAAGATGAACAAAATGAAGAGTTTCCTCCTTTTTATGTAAGCATTAGTATTCATGATATGAATTTACATAATTCTATGTTAAATTCCGAGGCTTTGCATAACCCTATGCCCAAAGTAATCATGGAAAGGATGGGATTACAAAACAAAAAACCATATAAGGATTTATTTTCCTTTGATTCAAAAAGAGTTCAATGTATTGGTCTAATCAAGGATGTTGTTGTTGGTCTAACACAAATTCTAGCAAATACAGTTGTTATGGATATTTTTGTGGCTAATGTTCCCCCAAAGTTTGGTATGCTATTGTCAAGATCATGGGTAGCGAAAATCAAAGGCACAATGCAGATGGACCTTACCTACACCACTATTCCAGTTTTTGGTAAACAAAGTAGATTGTATCGAGAGACTAGAATGGCTCACATGGTAAGTAGAAAAGATAAGCCTCAGAATTTTCCTATTTATGCCTTTGATACTGAGCTTGGATCTTCCATTCTTTTTAATGAGTCAGATGATAGTGTTGATGAAGAAATAAGAGCAGAAAATCAGCAAATAGAAAATCAACAAGTAAATGACAAAAGGATGGAAGAATGGTGGTCACTGTACTTTGATGGATCGGCAGGAAAAGAGGGGGTAGGAGCAGGGATTTGGATTAAAATTCCAAATGATGACAGTAAGTTTTACTCTTAAAAACTGAATTTTGATTGCACAAACAACATGGTTGAATATGAGTCTTTGATTTTGGGTCTAGATCTTCTCAAAAAAATGAAGGCCCTAAATATTTTTGTTTTTGGAGATTCTGAATTGGTTATTAGACAAGTGGAAGATGTTTATCAAATAAAGGATGTAAGCTTACATAAATTTAGTTTTAGACATGTTGGAGAATTTTCAAGCTTTTTCCTTCATAGTCAAATCTAGAGATCAAAATTCCACTGTTGATTCTCTTGTTGTCTCTACAAGTCTCTTCATCATTCCTATGCATTCAACTGAAAAATATGAGATTGAAGGTCATCATAGGCCAGCCATACAGGAAAATATCACAAACTGGCTAGCTTTTGAAGATGATCAACATGTAAAGAATTTTATTGAGCTGAAAGAAGAATTTGAAAGTACACATGTAGATCAGCAAAATATGTTTGTTGAGTCTAAAGGAAATTCTGAAGTTTTGCAATTGAAGAATAATGCAATACCAAAAGGTCTTATTCCTCTTGAGAATATTTTTGATCAAAATTATGTTTTTAAATCGCCAAAATTACAAGCTGATGAAGAGAAAGTAGAGAGCTGTAATCTTGGTACATTAGCTTTGCATAAAATGATAAAAATTTCAAGGTTTCTTTCAGCTGATATGAAATTCAAATATATTGAGATGATGAGGAGGTTTATTGATGTTTTTTCTTGGATTTATGTTGATTTAAAGGAGTATGATCCTTCCATTATTCAACATACTATTCCTATCAAAGAAAATGAGAAACCATTCAAACAGAAGTTCAGGGGAATTAACCCCCTTCTCATGCCATTGATTGAAAGGGAGATTAAGAGACTCTTTGATGTAAAAATCATTGTCCCAATCAGATTCTCCAATTGGCTTGCGAATTTGGTACCGGTTAGAAAGAAGAATGGAGAAATCAGAATTTATATTGACTTCAGAAATTTGAACAAAGCATCATTAAAGGACAACTATCATCTTCCCAAGATGGATACAATTCTACAAAGTATTGTTGGTTCTCAAAGAATTTCTATGCTTGATGGTTTTTTAGGTTACAACCAGATTCTTGTACATCTGGATGATCAGGAGAAAACGACCTTCACAACACCATGGGGCACATTTATGTATGCCAAGATGCCTTTTGGTCTCATAAATGCGAGAGCCACTTTCCAAAGAGAAATGGACATTGCTTTTTCTGAAGAAAAGGATAAGTCGGTGGTTGTTTATCTTGATGATATAACAATCTTTTAAAAGAAAGAAGAAGATCATTTGAAGCACTTAGAAAAGTTTCTGCTGAAATGTAGAAGGTTTGGTATTTCTCTTAATCCTGCTAAAAGCATCTTTTCTTTAACTACTATAAAATTACTTGGTCATATCATTTCTGAAGATGGAATTAGGATTGATCCTAATAGAGTTAATGCAATTCAAAAGGTAGATTTTCCAAGAAGTAGGAAAGAGATTCAATCATTTCTTGGAAAAGTGAATTTTGTTAGACGCTTCATTCCTAACTTTGCTGAGATTGTTAAAGGTATTACAAGGATGTTAAAGAAAGGAGATGATATCAAATGGACAGTTGAAGCTAAAAAATCTTTTGAGCAAATCAAGAAGGCACTCACACAAGAACTGATACTCATCAGCCCAAACTTTTCCAAAGAATTTTTGGTTTTTACATTTGCTTCTAAAAACACAATTGCTGAAGTTTTTCTACAAAAAGGAAAGAAAGGTACTGAACAACATATTTCTTTCCTTAGTAAAACATTAGCAATTGCTGAGCTGAAGTATAATATTCTAGAAAAACAAGCCTATGCTTTGGTGAAAGCTATAAAATATTTCAGAATTTATATTCTGCATTCTCACATCGTGGCATATGTTCCAAGTGTGGTGATAAAAGAAATTCTAACTCAGCCGAATCCCGATGGTAAGAGGGGAAAATGGATCGCCAAATTGCTGGAATATGATATAGACATCAAACCAACTAAGTTGGTGAAGGGACAAGGCTTGGAGAAACTAATGACTCAGTCAAATCTGGACTGTCTGGACATAAATCTGAATGCAGAAATATTAGAAATTTCTGATGATGAGGTGGAAATGGTTCAAATTGAAGAGAAATACATCACTTCTGAGTGGGGTTTTGTCCTACAACATCACAAAGCTCCCGCTAATCTAACAAATTCCAAAGCAAGGTTTTTAAAGTTGAAGTCTTTAAGATATTTTGTATATGACATAAATCTGTTTTGGAAATATACAGGAGAAATTTTGCTAAATTGTTTAATTGAAGAAGAGGTTGATAAATTCATTGAAGAATTTCATAAAGGTGATTGTGGAGGACACCATTATTGGAAGGCTACAGCAAATAATATTCTTAGAGTGGGATATTTTTGGCCAATAATGTTTAAAGACATTTAAAAAATAATTGTTGCATGTCACGAATGCCAAATTTTTAAAGGAAGAAGAAAGCTTGTACCTCTACCTTTGGTTCCTATCTATGTGGAAGCTCCTTTTCAGCAGTGGGGGTTAGAATTTATTGGAGAGATACATCCACCATCATTAGGGCAGCATCGTTGGATTCTCACAGTAACTGACTACTTTACCAAATAGATAGAGTTGATACCAACAAGGCAAGCTAAGACTCTGTAATTATTTCTTTTCTAGAGAATAATATATTGTCTAGATTTGGCTGTCCCGTGAAGATTATAACAGATAATGCTCAAGAATTTAAGTCCAAGAAAATGATAAATTTCTGCCATCAATACCACATCACTCTTGGACACTCTACTACATACTATCCACAAGGGAATGGTCTTGATGAATCATCAAATAAGGGCATTGTAATAATCATCAAAAAGATATTGCAGGAAAACAAAAAAGATTGGTACTTAAAGCTGAAGTACGCCTTATGGGCTGATAGGATTTGTACAAAGAGGTCAATTGGGACTTCGCCATATGAACTTGTCTATGGTGTTGAAGTTGTTTTTCCAACATCACTTGGGGTGCCAGTTATCAAATTAATTCAAGGACTGGAAGAGGAACCAAATACCATTCAGAGGAGGATCAACCAGCTGATAGCCTTGCAAGAAAAGAGAAATGAAGTCTATGACAGCTATCGGCAAGTTCAAAATAAAATCAAGAAAAAAATTGATAAGAAGATCAAAGAAGACACTTTCCAGCTACAAGACAAAGTGCTGAAATGGGAGGCCAAAATTGAAGAAAAGGGCAAGCATGGTAAGTTTGAGAATTTATGGAAGGGTCCTTTTAAGATTGCTGGTTTTCATGGGAACAACACTTATATATTGCAGGAAATTGATGGAGGATCATATGTTGGAGGGCCTGTTAATGGTAGGTTCCTAAAGAATTATGCTTGTTGAAGTTTTATCAGTCACTCATGACATTGTACATATTCCATCTTTGTCAGTTTTATTGCTAATAATGACAAGATGAAACAGATATCTTAAGCCCGAAGTGAAGGCCCAAATAGTTTGAAGAATATTCTTGTCAACACAAATTTTTGTTTTTATCAAAAATGGATAGCACTGGAGCTATGGGTTCTTAGTGTAACACAGGGGCACACTATCCCAAGTGGAGCCATTGTCATCACTATAAAAAAAAATTCCAAACTTGGATAGTTTGCTTGGTTCCTAGTCATGGTTTTTAGATAGGTGTGAAGTCATGTTAAGTTTTTAGGGGTTAAGTGATAGGGTTAGAATATCATTTTCATTCATGTAATAAAGTATAACAACCTGGTTACATACCTTGACAGTCTCAAATCATGTTTAGAGAGTCAAATTTTTAACCATTTAAAAAAAAATTCATTTAAGCCATGAAACCACGTTTTCGTAGCACAGACAGTGTTAAAAATGGCTTTTGCGCTACAAAAACACTGGTCATTTCATAGCACAAAACCCTGAAATTACATTGAGCATGCTATGAAATCGAGGATTCATAGCATGTCTTTTCAATTATCAAATCCACCAGAATTCTGTTAATCATTCATGATTAGGTGTCAGCCACGAGTCTTTTCTCACACATGCAACCATTCATAGCCATCATAACATTCGTTTGAGGTCATTTTTCTTATGTCATTTTCAAATTTGAAATGGGCTGGTTTTGGTTTTATTGTCTCATGCAAAGAACATATGTTGCATACCCTTCCCGAATAGTAAGATCATGGTAAGTGGAAACCAAAGCTTCTCTTTCATTCATCAAGCGAGGCAGTGTCTCTAATCAAGCGAGGCAGTGTCTCTAATCAAGCGAGGCAGTTTACTCTGAAATCAAGTGAGGCTGTTAGTTACAGGTTTTCAAAAAGCACATAGGAAATTCAAGGAAAGGGCGACAAAGGAAAGGAAGAATAACTGGTCAGGACACTATTTAAGGATGCAGCCTGAAAGCATAGAGGCTCTAACCAAAGACAAATAAGTTGATGATGCCTTCAAGAAGACAAGATGTTGGAATTTCTATGAAAAATTGTAGGGAGGTCATAATCAAGTGACAAAAGAGTTTGCTCTTCATTTCACAGGTTCAAATACAAAGGTTGGTCTCTTAAACTTGAAATTTTCCCCTGAAATGTTATCATCAGTGACAGAGATTCCAAGGGGAGAAGAAATATAGTTCAAAAATTTCAGGTTTGAGATGGAACCTTGTAAAAAAAAATTGAAGCTAGGGTTTGAAGAGACAGATTTAACTAAAGCAGTGCCAAGAAGCTACATCAAGAACACCTATGCCAATCTTCTCTACAACATTCAAAGGTACTTCACCTGTGAGGGAAGATACCATAAGGTGTATTATTATCATTTCAAACTCCTGTTGCAATTTACTGGAATGATTTCTTTGGATTTTCCTTTCTTCTTATTTCAAAGTTTAGCTAAGATGGCAGATAAAGTGTAGATGAAAGCTCAATACTGTAAAACTTCACTTTTCCATCATGGTCTAGTTAAATTGATTGTTTTACATGAACTTCAGAGCATAAAAAGAGAATGGTATAATTTTTTTGTATGTGGATTTAGGGTGGAAACACAAGGAGCAGGTGTTAGCCCTAGGGCCAAAGAAAAATCATCATCAGAAACTAGTGACCCTACAGAGACAAGATCAAAAATATTTGTCGAGTTAAAGCCTAGAAAGCAAGTGAAAGAGCTAGATATTAAAACACCAGTGATTATTCAAGAAACCCCTCAACCTGCACAAAAGAGAACAAATAAAGATAAGGAAACAATACAGGAACAATCAACCAGCAAATCAGCCCAAAAAAGATTGACTAGAAGTCAAATAGCAAGGGAAATAGGCAAAATAGTGGTTTCATAAGACGATCCAGGTTTAAAGGGTAGTTTGAATGATATTTTACAGGCTATTGATATTGAGGAATATCCTATAGTTCAGGTAGATTTTATAAGCTTGGATGAAGGGAAATCTAAGAAGATCAACTCTTCCAAAAAGCTGGATTTTAATGATGAAATTCCAGAGTTTGTGTTCAAGCCCAAAAGACCTCTAACTAGGAACTCAAAAAAGTTGCAAGGGTTGGATGTGGAGTTAGATAAAGCTGGAGAAGTTTCAAATGTTTATGAGAAGCCCATAGACCTTTCATCACCAATGCCTGAAGGTGACAGAAACAGAGGTTTCAACACTCAAAGAGAAAAGAGCAGTTATGAAGGAATTAAAGAAAGGTTGAGACTAGCTAACCTTGAAATTGTTAAACTTAGGAAGAAAGAAAGAGAACATGTTGTTGAGAAGACAAACTTCAATAGAATAAGGGCTCTATGGGAGGTTGAAATAGTTTCCAAAATTGAAATGGTCAGCAGTGAAGCTCAATACTTTACCTGGATTGTCCCTGCAATCAAAGAGGCAAGATTTATGAGGATGATTAATGTTAAATTGAGGGATACCAACAGGAGACTGAAAATTCAAATTGAATATCTTGAAATCCAATTGACAAAGTCTGAAGGTCAGCTACAGCAGAGGTAGGGCAGTAAGTGACAAATCCCTAATACATTTTTGTTTTGGGAAGGACACCACTTTTTGAAGATATTGAAAAGTTGACTTATGTTCATTATTAAAGTCTATTAGCATTAATGAAATCATTAAAGGGCTGTAAATACTCTTAAAAACTAAAGATTATGAAAATACTGTTTAAAATGAGATACACAGCAGTTTTGTAGTGCACTACGAAACTGCTGTAGGTTTATTTTTGAACATTTTTGTAAAATTTTTGAGAGGTATATAGATTGGTTTCTGAATTCTGTTGCTTCTAGTGGTTAGAAAGGGTTCACAAATGAAATACCAAGTCTCAAGGAAAAATAAAGTGGATGGTTGAGAGACATTTACCAAGATACAAATTATGTGCTATGAAAACAACTACTCATTTCGTAGCGCAGTCATACCATTTCTCCTTTTACTTTTTCAAAAGGCTCGGTTTCTGTACAGGTGGAAAAAAATGGTTCCATGGAAGTGATAATACATGTCACTTATCTTAAAAGGTCCAGATTTCCAAAAAAAAGTGTTCGAAGATTATCAAAGAAGGAAAAGGCTAAATTATAGGAAACATGTCCCCTGTTTTGTAAGGCAAGTAAGACTTGAACCAGCATGATAACATAACAAGATTGGAGGCATTATCAAAGTCGAAGATATGGAGGAACAACTGTCAGAGATGTCATTTAAGTTCTAGATAAGGTTTTTTAGACATAATAAGGAGTTTTACTCCTATTTGTATTAGGACTTCTAGAAGAGACAGTTAACTGTCATATGTAATTAATAGTCAGTTTTAGGAGCAAATAGGTTTCAATTTAAGATGGAATTCGAATTCCTCTAATGATGGATCATAGTATCCAAAGTTGTAAAGACTCTATATGTAGCATGAGGTCGAATTCCTCAAGGTTGGCATTTTTCATTAGAAAGCAGACTGTGTTATTGTAGCAGATTGTATGTTTTCATCTTAATAGAGGTATTGGCTTTATTACTTAGGATTCAGAAAGATTTTTTGGTGTTTGATCTTCCTATGGCTTTCCTCATCTACCTATTTGTAGTGGTATGAACATATGTTACTTATAATTCATTTGAAAATGCTCTAACTTCCTTCATATGTTTGTAATCTGTGTTTTATTCACTATGTTACTATTTTTCTAATACATCTAAAACTATGAAATTCCCTGACTTCCATGTTAAGCTAATTTTATGTTTTCTTGTAACATACCTTGAATCCATATCCCAATAGATTTTTTTTGATCAGTAATTCAACTATTCATACACTTTTATTCAATTTATTCCTAGAGTTAGCCATCTAATCCTTAATTCAAAATCTTAAACCTAGTGAGAGAGCCCTCTCAGGTTGAGGAGGCTAAGCCTAAAATAAAAGTCTGGTTTGAAATAGTTACACTAAGGTAGCCTGATTAGCAGCCTATTATGTCCTATTTTGGTGATAACACAAACTAATATAATGATAAGAAATATTTCACTTTTATTTTTTCAATGAAAATCCTAGCTACTAGAGGGAAAGAGCAATCAATTTGAGAGAAAACAAATCAAAGAGCACAAACTAAATGAAACTTTCCTAATTGTTCCTTTTGCAAAACACACAAACCACTACATGCAAATGCAGGTTTTTCTTTTCAGTTCCTTTAATGTTATGAATGCATAAAAGAAACTAAGTTCATTAAATCAATAAAAAAAATGCCTTTTACTTTTGAGAAATGAGGAATATAAACAAAAATTTCTCGTTTGAAGGAAAAATGAGAAATTAAACAACAATTTATCCTATCAGGAAATGAAGAATTTATGACAGTTTCCTTTTCAAAAGAAAATGGATCTAATGCGACAATGAAAATACTTTGAAATTAATTTGTCAATGATAAAGAAAAACAATTTAAACAAACATTGAACAAACTATTCTTTCAAAGGAGGAAGAGGTAGATAAGTTCACTGGTCAATTATGAGGCTCAGGCTTTTCAAAACACAGTAGAAAAACAAAATGAAACAAATTGAAATGAAAAATTCAAGGGAATTTGGATGGTTTCAGGAGGCAAGGCAGTCTCTAAAGAGAGACATTTCTTTGCAAGGTAGACCTGAAAGGGAGACAGTACTATGCAAAGCATTATGTCCTGTCCAATAGTGCATTGGGAACAGTGTAGAAGGAAAAACACAACTGTTTAACACACTTCTCTTGCAAATTTGGATTTTAAAAAACCTAATCTTTGTGAGTAAAAACTATTGGGTGAATAAACAGAGAAAATCAGAGGCAAATATACCTAGGATGAAGGGTAAAATCCCCAGCGAAGTCGCCAATTTTTTATGTGGAATTGTGTATTATGGATAAAACATTCTTCCCTAGACAGGTGCTTATCTAGAACAACGGGTTAAAGACTTTAAAACTATCTTTCCTAACTATGAATAGACACACAGAATGAAATAAGAAGCTTACTTGGAGTCCAAGTGCTTCCAAAATCTCCTTCTGTCGCTTTTTTTGTAGCTTCAAATTCTAGCTAGTTGTGAAAAATATTTCCTACAAGAATGAACGCTAAACATCAAGAGATAGCAATAATACAGATGTCTATTCAAGTTATTTATCTAAACCATTAAAGCATAAACCATATAGATCAAATAAAAGCTCATAATATAGAGAATAAAAGCTTATACAGATGCATATAGGGAAAGATAAGCAATAATATTTATTAATGATAGTAGGGGAGGTTACAGCCCAGTGATTGATTTAGTGTCACCATCTCCAGCAACATCCTAGCCTCATCAAAATGTAGATATCTCCAGCAATATATCACTCAAATAAACTCCTCAATTGAAATTCCACCAGCATTTCTCTACTCAAATTATTCCTTATCAAACACTAAGATCTGTGCTCAATTTATAGAGGAGCTTAAGGTATTTTTACAATCAATGACTTTCCAATAATAGGCAAGACATGTTCCCAATCTTGTAGATGTCAAATGGACACATGGATTTGAATTTTGACACGTGAACTCTTCTAGAATGCACCGACCAAGTGGAGATTCCGGCACAATCAGAATTTTTCTCCCAATGTGACCAACGCACCTGTGAATGTCAAGAAGTACTTTGCAGAGCAGCCTTGCATGGGGCTACCTACATATGCAATGCACTTAGTCCCTTTAGAGGCAACATTTATGAGCTCTCATATGATAAATTATAAACCTCAAAACTTGTAAACCTTTGCAGATGAAAGTCATGTATGATTTTTCTTGTTCTTTGTCCTAGGGCATGTAGCAACTGAAATGATAGAGAATGATAGACCCTTATTCATTGGTCTTGGAGATGATGCCCAGTTAAACAGGTCATTGGGAATGGTGCCCAAATTGACCTATAACATGGATTTTAGTACACAAAAATTCTCTTTGGGGAAGGACACTAAAGTAAAAATATATTACTTCCATCCCCTTCTCTAATTGGTTTCATCTACCTAGAGAATCATGAAATGGATCAAAATTATGAAAATCCTTAGATCTTGCTTTCCCCCTCATGGGAAATTGGATAGTATAGAGTATTGGGAAAGACCAACAAGTAAAATAGAGTCTTGAACCATGGCTCTATTTTGGTGTTCAATATATATTTTCAAACAATATAATTGACCACGTTCACCTAGAGGGTGTATGCTTGCTAGCTGGCGCAAAAGGCCAAACCCCCAAGAATGGGAAATGGCTAGTTGGAAATTAGCTGAATATCTAGAGCTTACAGGGAAAGAAGCAACCAAATGGGAAAAATTTATTCAACTCATTGCCTCCAAATTTATTATGTTGAATTGGGACATTGAGGATGAATTGGTTTGGTCACAAAAACCAAGCAATGGGGATTTTACTGTGAAACTAGAATATGAATTTTTCACATAATCATAGTTTACAAAAGAAAAAAAGTAGTGGTAAATACCTATATGGAAAATCCACACTCCTATGAAATGAAAACTCTCCTTCTGGTTGGAAATAAAAAATAAGCTATTAATGTAACAACCTCAGGTTAAAATCCATGTAAAAAAGTTAAAAAAGGATAAATAAGACCAAGTTCATGGGACACGTATTCCAAGCTGAATGTTGGGAAAAAATACTAGCGAGTGTTCATTTGGTTTATTATGGCTAAGAGAAAATGGAAACGGAAATGAAAAATTCATTAAAAAGGAAAGAGGCATTATTTGGCATTTATTTATGAAAATAATGGAAATTAGGAGAAAAGGAAGGTGAAAGGTCACAGGTTGCATGTGAAGAGAAAATTGAAAGAAAATAGAGGAGACTGAAGAAAATAGAGGCCTTAATGATAAAAAGGCTTTTGAGGATTATTTCATGAAATTTTGATATTATTTGGGTGGATATATCTCTACTCTCTCATACTCTTTCACCCTTGGATCATTCTTGAAGCACTCTAGCATTGGAGAAAGGAAGGAAAAGGAAGGAAATGAAAGTAAAGGGAAGCAAAGATCAAGCAAGGAAGAGTGGGATCAAGTGGCTACATTGGGATTACTTGCAGGTATCGAGTTGCATGTATGATTTACTTGCTAGTTTTGGAATGCATGGTATATGCATGTGTGTATTTGGTTCTCTTGTTATCATTGTCATTGGTTTTGTCAGGTGTGATGGTGGTTGTCAACCTTGCCTTGCTATTTCCAGATAGCCATGGTGTGATGGGGTTCTTTTACTTGGTTGAGCTAGATTTTTGAATGGTTTCAAAACTGAGTGGGGTGGTCTCAGAAAAATTCCCAAATTCCGAGGAATCCCTTAACTGGTAAATGGCAAGATACACAATAAAGCCTAAGGGTGGAGATGGGAAAATTCCTCATGGTTTAGGTGGAGAAATTAAGAGGAATCCATGCTTGTTTAGGACCTAGTGATCCATTTACCAGTATATTGATATTGTGGTGAATCTTGTAGTGTATGTTTATTGTTTGGCCTAGGAATCCCTTGAGTGGTAATGGCAAGATACACGGTAAAGAGAGGATGTACAGATGAGGGTTTTGGTCCTAGGAATACCTTGACTGGTAATGTTGGGATACACGGTAAAGCTTGAGGAATCCTTGGTTTGTTTTGTTTTGAGTCCCACATTCATGCTTGGAATATGGCACGAGGGTGATTGTCTGAAAGAATTATTTTTTTCACCCCAATATATGGTCTAGTGGTACATGGAATTCCCTGACTTAATTGGATTTTTCATATGTAAATAAGATTTGCTTTCCTCGTGTATTTTATGAGTAAATGTGCTTGTTATTATGTGATTTTATTGGCTACTCTATCACTGTTATTCTGTCATTTATATGTTGGTTATAAGCATGGTTTTATGACATACTTTAGTTATGGATATCATCATGTTTTGATTATTAAATGATTGGTTAATGAATATATGACCTAATAGATGATATTGCAGCTATTATGAGAGGGAATCAAACCTTATTGATGATTATCAGATAAGTATGAGATCCCTATGTTCAGATGTGTGTTTATGACATGTACATTTCATGTTCATGATGTGTTTGGAAAAATGTTTGTCATGGTTATGCTTGGTTAGGCCAATTATTTGATCAAGTTTTGTGTTAGAAGCCTTTTCTTTGTTTCATTTATTGTTTTGGAAAGTTTTATCAAGTTCTAGGCAGTGACCTAGATTCTAGCCCTGAAAAGGTGGCACAAATTTCGTGGTCTCAAGCACAGAATTGGCTAAAAAAGATTGCAGTCACACCCTTGTCGTGGTTTTCTTTCTTGTTATTTCATTTTATGTTTTGAGCGTCTTGGGGATTGGTTGGGAAAGAGGAAATCTAACGGAGATCAGGGAGATCTAAATTAAACTTGACACATAAGCTAAGACCCAGATGAAGCTCGATGCATGAGTAAAGGGAAATTGAAGGGAAGAATATGAGAGCTAGTTGGATTACCTAGGTCCACCGGGGTAAATGGACAGTGGTCAAACATTCATGAGAAAGGTAACATAAAGGTAAAGTAAATGGATTTGAGGTTGCATGCGTTGCACATATAAAGAGATTTCTCTTAACCTTGACCTTATAAATGCTAGTAATTATGTTGATGTATATATATATATATATATATGTTGTCGTCTGGCACGGTTGTTAGGGATCATGATTGTTTTATGTTGATGATGACATATATATATATATGTGTGTGTGTGTGTGTGTGTGTGTGTGTGTGTGTGTGTGTGTGTGTGTGTGCATTCCATTGTTTGACAGGGTCGTAAGGGATTGTGATTGTTTTATGTTAATATTTATATGTATATATGTATGTATGTCGTTGTCTAACAAGGTCATCAAGAATCATTCTTGTGGAGGAATGATGGTTTATGCAAGTGAATGGCACGAAGAAGTTCCAAGATTTATGAGGAATCAAGTGGAAAAGTACCCCTGATAGATCTATGAGGTTAGTATCATGTGGATATTATTTGTTTATACTATGTCTATGTTTATGCTATGACATGTAATGTTGAGGGATACATCAGCAGAATGAAAGAAGTGTGCTCTGCGGCATGCTAGGGTAAGAATAAATAGTCAAAAGCCACTAGAAGCAAGGCTTCTTAGTAGAGTCAGTGTGTGGTCTATGGATGTGCAGTACTATAGTTGTAGATATGTTGTACATGTTGCACTTGTGATGTTGTGTGTATGCGGTGTTTTGTATATATGGTGTTGTGTACATGTTGTATATGCAATGCTATGTACAGATGGTGTTGTGTGCATGTTGTTTAGGAAATTTTGTTTATAGATAGTGTTGTGTACATGTTGTTTATGCAGTGAGGTGTACATATGTGTTGTGCGCATGTTGGATATGCGGTGTTGTGTACATATGATTTTTTGTGCAAGTTGAATATGCAGTGTTGTATACACATGGCATGGTATGCATGTTACATATGGTGTTATGTGAATGATTGTACATGTGGTCTTGTGTGCATGTGGTGTTTTGTACATGTTGTACATGGGGTGTTGTGTGTAGGCGGTGATGTGTACATGTCATGCATGTGGTATTGTGTATATGTGGTGTTGTGTACATGTTGTGCATGTGGTGCTATATACATGTGGCATTGTGTACATGTTGTTCAAGTGGTGCTGTGTACATGTGGCATTGTGTACATGTTTTGCAGGTGGTGCTAAGTAAATGTGGTGTTGTGTACATGTTGTCCAAGTCGTACTAAACATAGTTAGCAATCAAACGACAAAATTACCTGGTACCCATTTTTTTGAGGTAGCAAAAAAACGCCCGATTTTGAAAAGTGGTGATGCAAAATCACCCTTTTTTTAAGCATAGTTTTGGCACATGAAATTTTCTTATGGTTTTTTTTTTAAATGTCATGATTTTCATGTCTATTTTTGAAAAGTGGTGATGTAGAAGAACCTGTTTTTTTTTTTAGCATATTTTTGGAACTTTAAATTTTCTTTGATTTTATTTTTTTAAATATCATGTCGATTTAGAAAAATGGTCATTTTTTAGCACTTTAAATTTTTTTATATATCAAGTATGAACATTTATTTTAAAATATTAATGATTTTCATGCTAATTTTGAAAAGTGTTGATGCAACAACAATCCTTTTTTTTTAGAGTGGTGATTTTCATATTGATAATAAGACATAAAAATAAAATAAAAAAACATGACAAAAAAAATCAAATATAAAGAAAATATAAGGAAAATATGAAAAAAAGACCAATAGAAGTGTAAACAAAAATAAAAATAACTTGTAAAAATAAAAACTTTAAACAAAAAAATTCAAAAAAAAATTTAAAAAAAAATATTTCTAAAAATAAATAAGAAAAAGGAAAAAATTCAAAAAAAAAACTCATAATTTCAAGAAAAAAAATAAAAAGTAACCAAAAAAAAAACAATATTTTTTAAGTTAAACAAAAAGAAATAACCCAATTGAAGAAAATGATAAAATAAAAAAAAATAAAAAATATGAAATTTGAAAATTAAAAAAAGAAATCAAATAATCAAAATACTAAATTTTAAAAAAAAAAAAAAATTTAAAAACAACATTCAAGTAAAAATTTTAAAACAATAAAAATTTAAATTAAAAAAAAATGAAAAAGAAAATTTAAAAAAGGAAAGCATATATATATATAATTTTCAAATAAGAAAAAATAATATATATATATATATTTTTTAAATTAAAAAATAAATAAATAAATAAAATTTAAAGTTAAATTAAAAAAATATATATATTAAATTAAAAATAAATAAAGAAATAAGTTAATAAATTAAAAAATAAAAAATAAAAATAAAAATGAATTATAAAAAAAATAATAAAGCAAAAAACTAAATAAAAAACAAAATTTTAATTTAAAAAAAAAATTAAAAATTAAAAAAATAAATTAAAAAAATAAATAAATAAATAGATAAATTAATTAATAAAAAAAAATCACTATCGCCACCCTGGGGCAACGAGGGTCGATTCCAGGAATCACTGTTGCCTTAGGTCAATTCCAGGAATCACCACCATCCTGTGTTGATTCCAAGAATCACCGCCACCCTAGGTCGATTTTGGGAATCACCACCGTCATGGGTCGATTCTCAGAATCACTGCTGCCCTGGGTCGATTCCGGGAGTCATCGCCGCCCTGGGGCTGTGGGGCTTGGCCGATGGGCGGCAGATAGGTAGCAACTCTCCACCGCCCTGGGGACCGTGGGGCTCGACTGATAGGTGGCGAAGAGCTGGCATCTTTCTGCCACCCATCGACCGAGCCGCACAGCCCCCAGGGCGAGCGATGGATGACAAAAGTGATTTTTATTTATTTATTAATTTTTTTTTTTTAATTTAAATTTTTTTTATTTTTTTTTATTTTTTAATTTATTTATTTTTTTAGATGTTATTTTTATTTTGTTTATAAATTAATTTTTATTTTTATTATTTTTAATATATTTGATATTTTTTAATATATTTGTTTTTTTTTTTTTTTTAAGTTATTTTTTTAAATTTCAATTTGAAAAAAAAAATTGGTTTTTTAAATTTTTAATTTAAAAAAAAATTGTTAATTTTTTTTATTTAAAAATGTATTTTTCATAGATTTATATGCATTTTTTTAAAATTTTAATTATTATTTAATTTTTCTTTTTAAGCTTTTTATTTAAAGTTTTATTATTTTAATGTTTTTTTATTTGCTTTTTAAATTATTATTATTATTATTTTTTAATTTTAATTATTTTTTATTTTAATTATTCTATTTTATCATTTTTTTTTTAATTATGTTGTTCTTTTATTATCATTATTTGTTTTATAACTTGGAAAAAGTAGTTGTTTTTTCTTTTTTTTGGGTTAAGTTTTAATTTTTTTTCTTTAAATTCTGTGTTTTTTTTTTAATTTTCTTTTGAATTTAGTTGTGTTTTCTTTTGTATGTGTGTGTTTTTTTTTACAAGTGATATTTTATCTTTAATAACATGTCTAAAAATCATTGGAATTTTATTTTCATAAAGGTGATATTTTATCTTGAATGTCATCCTTGGATTTTCAAGGCTTTCGAGAGACACGATAATATATTATCTTTAATACCATGCGTAAAAATTGTTCCAATTTTAAGACTTTTGATATATTATCTTTAATGTGATGTTTATCATTGAAATTTTAAGGTTTTCCAGAGACATGATATTTTATCTTTAATGTCATTATTAAAAATTGTTGACAATTGACCCCGAAAAGAAAAAGACATTATTCAAACATTAACACTTTTCGTTTTCAAGGTGTTTTTTGCACACAAAAAATTGATGACATTATTTCAGAAACAACACTTTTCGATTTCAGATTGCTTTTTGCACTCAAAAAATTGGCGACGTTATTCCAACATCAACACTTTTTGTTTTTAAGTTGTTTTTTGCACACAAAAAAT
Organism: Pinus albicaulis; assembly: GCA_034641835.2. NCBI lineage: Eukaryota > Viridiplantae > Streptophyta > Pinopsida > Pinales > Pinaceae > Pinus > Pinus albicaulis. The sequence goes on along the minus strand of CM076583.1, from coordinate 1,113,782,582 downwards.
TGGAGATGTTATTTCACCATCAACACTTTTTGTTTCAAGGGTGTTTTTTCAATCCCCTTTCAAGAAAAAAAAATGGTTTTTAGCATAATTTAGAAAAATGTTGAAATTTGACCCTAAAAAAAAACAATGCGTTTTGGAAGACACTTTCCATTTTTGGGTTGTTTTTCATGTTTTTTGAATTTTTTTGGGTTAGAGTTCTCGTTTTGAGGTAATAGTTCCCGTTTGATCGGTAACTATGTTACTGTTGTAGGTGGTATTGTGTGCATGCCATACATGTTGTGTTGTGCACATGTGGTATTGTGTGCTTGTCATACATGATGTGTTGTGCACATGTTACATATTTTTTTCATGTTGTGCATGTTTTTTTGTGTATGTGTGGCACTATGTATGTGTGCGTAGTCATGGTATCGTGACATGTGTATTCGTTCTGTTGTACTTCGTGTATGTATTGTATTGTGTTATACACCAAGTGTAGTTGTATGTATTGTTTTGTGTCTACTTTGGTCTGCGGTGAAATTCTGCGGTGAATTTTCTTGATTAATACTTGGGTCTACGGTGAATTTTCTAGATTAATACTTGGGTTGGCGGTGAAATTTTGCGGTGAATTTTCTCGATTAATAATTGGGTCTGCAGTGAAATTATGCGGTGAATTTTATTGATTAATACTCAGTTCTGCGGTGAATTTTCTCTATTAATACTTGGGTCGGTGAATTTTGCGATGCGGTGAAAATTTTCTCGATTAATACTTGGGTCTGCGATGAAAATTCTGTGATGAATTTTCTCAATTAATACTTGCGTCTGCAGTGAAATTTTGCGGTGAATTTTCTTGATTAATACTTGGGTCTGCGATGATTTTTTTCTCAATAAATTTTTGGACCTGGGTACTTGAGGTCTGCTGTCTGATTTGCTAATATTCAGGTGCACACGTTCCTTATCATTTTCTAATACATATTTTCTCATATATTCTCAAGTATGAATAATTCACCATAGCTACCAAAGATTACCAAAGGTAGACCTAGCACAGTTACTCTATAGAGCCTTTATGAGTATATAGAGTCTTTAGAGAAACGTAGAGAAGAAAGAGAAGTCAAGCTACAAACCCAGTTAGAAGCCATTCTGGAAAACAAATTGTTGTGTAACCAGCTCCAAAAATAGAAGAAAAGAGATAGCAACGCCTTAGAAATAAGCCACTTCGAGGGGGAAACCTCCAATACATTACATAAATGAACAATTCTTGGATGATACAATTTACAAAACCTCCTTTCTATATATAGGAGTCCATGGGGCCATAATGTAATCCTAGTGGGCCACAATGTAATCCTAGCCGACCTAACAATAATAATTTAAGGGCACAATAATAACAAATGGGGGTTACAAGGGTACAATAATAACAATAAGGGGGTTACACTAACAACAATAAGGGACTATACTAGTAATATAGGGACCTAACATGCCCCTCTCCTTGAAAAAAAGTGTTGTCCTCAACGCTTGAGTAGCTCTGGGTGCTTTTGTATAAAATTCTCATCCTCCCATGTAGAATCTTCAGTGGGTAAGTTCTTCCACTTGATGAGATACTCTGAAATTGATCGATTCCGTAGTTGTCGATTTCTTGTTTCCGTGACCGCTTCCGGTTCCAATATGATTTTTCCTTCCTCATCAAGTTCTGGAAATATTGTTTGAACTGGAAGATTTTCACCTATAACCTTCTTTAAGCATGAAACATGGAAAGCTGGATGTACTCGCGAAGAAGCAGGAAGCTCCAATTTGTATGCCATAGTACCAATCTTTTGCAACACCTTGTAAGGACCATAGTACTTTGGCTATAATTTATTATCCTTCTTAGCTTTCTTGAGGGACATTTGTTTATATGGTTTTAGCCGTAAAAATACCCAATCTCCTACATCAAAACTTCTCTCGCTGCGATGTTGATCTGCCTGTTGTTTCATTCGATTTTGTGCCAAATTCAGGTTATCCTTTAAGAGTTGGAGAACTTCTTGCTAATGCTCAATGTGATCTTCCACTGCTTGAACCTTCGAATTTTCCCTTAAGGATGATGTGATCGATGGTGGATGATATCCATAAAGTGCCATAAATGGGGTCATTTTTGCTGCAGTATGGAAGGAAGTGTTATACCACCATTCAGCGAAAGGTAACCACTTGACCCATTGTGTTTGTTTATCAGATACAAAACAACGAAGATATCCTTCCAAACATTTATTTACTATCTCAGTTTGACCATCAGATTGAGGATGATACGATGAGCTATGAGCCAATTGAGTACCCAAAAAAGAAAATAACTCCGTCCAAAAATTTCTCGTAAAAATGGGATCTCTGTCGCTCACAATAACCCTTGGGCTTCCATGTAGCTTTTGAATTCTGTCCACAAATGTAGTAGCAACTGTACTTGCTTTAAATGGATGAGATAATGCACAAAGGTGTGCATACTTGGTAAGTCTATCAACTACCACCATGATGACATTCTTGCCTTCGGACTTCGGTAAACCTGTGATAAAATCCATTGAAATCTCCTCCCAACGTTTACTTGGAATGGATAAAGGTTGTAGAAGTCCCGGGGTCTTAATTGTCTCCACTTTATTCTGCTGGCAAACCAAACATTCCGCCACAAACTTTTTAATATCAGATTTAAGGCCATCCCAAAAAAATTCTTTCTTCACCCTGTGGTAAGTTTTTAAAAATCCTGAGTGTCCTCCTAAAGGAGAAGTGTGCAATTCCAGAAGAATATTTTGTTTTAGTTGGGAATTCTTACAAAGATATAAGCGATCTTTGTACCATAAGGAATCATTTTTCCAACTAAATGTATCAGATGTACTAGGATCTTGCTGCAATTTTTGAATGAGTGTCCATACATCTTTTTCCTTCTTCCATTCATCTCTTGCTTCGGTTATCCAATCTGGTTGGATAATAGAAATGGCACAAAGAAATGCTTCCACCTCTTGATTCTTTCTTGAGAGTGCATCTGCAACAACATTAAGATTTCCTTTTTTGTAGATTATTTCAAAGTCATAACCCAACATCTTTGTGACCCATTTTTGCTGCTCTTCTGAAGATATTCTTTGTTCCAAAAAGTGTTTAAGACTATCATGATCAGTTTTTACCTTGAAGTGTCTTCCCATTAGGTAAGTTAGCCATTTCTTTAGTGCATGCATTATTGCTAACATTTCCTTCTCATAAATAGGTTTATGTAAATACTTTCCTTTGCTTGGACGACTTTCAAAAGCAATGGGTCTTCCTTCCTGCATTAAAACAACACCAATTCCATTTCCTGAGGCATCACATTCCACAATAAAGGTTTTTGTGAAGTCTGGCATAGCTAAGACAGGCACTAGGCACATTGCCTCTTTAAGATGTTCAAAGGCCTTAGTTGCTTCAGGAGTCCATGAAAATGCATCTTTCTTCAATAATGTTGTTAGAGGTGCTGCTATTCTCCCATAATTCTTAAAAAACTTGCGATAATAGCCTGTTAACCCGAGAAATCCTCGCAACTGCTTTATTTTCTTGGGGACTTTCCATTCCTTAATGGCTTTAATTTTTTTAGGGTCTACTTTCACACCCTCGTGAGATATAATATGACCTAGATATTCCACCTCTTGTACTCCAAAGAAACATTTGGATGTTTTTGCATATAATTATTTCTCTTGCAATAGTTTGAGCACCCTGTCAACATGTTCAACATGATCCTTCCAAGACCTAATATAGATTAGTATATCATCAGAAAATACTAGCACAAATTTTCTAAGGAAGGGTTTGAAAATGGAATTCATCAACCCTTGAAATGTAGAAGGTGCATTGGTAAGGCCAAAAGGCATGACCAAAAATTTATAATGACCCTCATGAGTTTGAAATGTTGTTTTTGGAATATCTTCAGTCTTCATTCTAATTTGATGATATCCTGAATGAAGATCCAACTTGGTAAAATAAATTGCTCCATGTAATTCATCCAATAATTCATCAATCACAGGAATGGAAATTTATCTTTAATGGTGAGCTTATTGAGCTCCCTATAATCCGGACACATTCGCCATGATCCATCCTTCTTGTGTACCAATACTACAGGAGCAGAGAAAGAACTTTGACTAGGTTGAATTATACCCGCCTCTAACATTTCTGCAATCATACGTTCAATTTCGTTCTTTTGGAAGTAAGGATATCTATAAGGCCTGATGTTTGGAGGAACACTTCCTGGAATCAAATGAATAGCATGATCATGATCACGAATAGGTGGGAGTCCTTTGGGAGTTTCAAACACCTTGGAATGATTTTCCAAGACTTGTTGGAGATCTGCAGAAATAGATGATTTTGATGACGGAACTTCTAGTGAGCATAATTGTGCAATTACGCCTCGTTGTTCTTTCTTTAGAAGCTTTGTCATGACATTAGAGCTTATTATCCTTCCCGGCTTCCCTTCAATACCACGTAATTCGACTTCCTTTCCTTCTGAAAAAAATTTCAAGAAAAGTTCTTGAAAATTAAAAGCTACCGTCCCCAAAGATTGTAACCATTGTACTCCTAGTACAACATCGACACCTCCCATAGGAATGGAAAGCATTGGACTAGTCAATACATATTCCCCCATGGTTAGCTTGATATTATGGCATTTTCCAGAGCAATTTATAGTTCCTCCATTTGCAACCATCACTTGACATTCTGGTGCCGGGTATAGGAAACAATTTAATTCCTTGGCTACCTTACAATGAATAAAATTATGGGTGCTACCTGAATCAATCAACACTATTACCTTTTTCTTCTTGATTTTTCCTTTTATCTTGAGATTTTGAGGAGTGGTAATTCCTGCCAGTGCATTACATGATATGGTTGGATTCATTTATTCCTCTTCTGGGGCTGGTTCCTGGTGTATATCCTCTTCTTGTTCATTTTCTTCTTCCTCTTCACAATCTATGTAAAATAATTTCTTCTCAGCACACTTATGAACTTTAGTTTATTTGCTATCACAACTGTAGCAAAGCCCTTTTGCTCTTTTTTCTTCCAATTGTTGTGGTGTCAACCTTGTAGGTTGTGGAAATCTAGGCGTAGCAACACTTCCTTCTTTATAGAATTGAGTGGTAGGCTTCCTTGTCGCCATAATTTACATTCAACTTTTCTTGCCAACCTGAATGCCTTCTCCAATGAATCAGGTTCCAAAACGCGAACTTCATGTTGGATGTTATCCTTTAAAGTGCCTATGAAGAGATCAATCCTGTGTTCCTCTGGAATATCAGTTACCCTTATATTCAAATTTTGGAAGTCCTCAATGTGCTCCCCCACTAAACCCTTTTGTTTGAGATTTATCAATTGGCTAAAGAAGGTGTTGCTCTTTGTATCCTCATAATGTGCTATCATTTCCTCCGTAAAAATTGACCAAGTGACAATTTTTTTACGGGAGCAAAGCCATTGATACCATACAAATGTATTTTGTTCTAAATGTAAAGTTGCAATGCGTGCCTTTTGTGTGTTTTGCACGTTATGGAGATCAAAATATTGCTCCATCTGTAGTATCCATGTTACAGGATCCTTTCCATCAAACTTCCTCATATCCATCTTTGGAATATGGTGGTTCTTCCCATCAACATTAGAGTTTATGAAATCACAATTAACATTTATTTTGTTCTCATCATGAGGTTCTTCTACTATCTTTTCACCATTAGGAAACCTTTCTTGTATCAACTTTGTCAAACCTTCCATGTCTGCTTTTAGAAAATTCTTCATGTTTTCCATTTTATCATCGATCTTAGCTTCCATGTCATCCATCTTAGATTCCATGCCAGCCTCCATGCCATCCATCTTAGCTTCCACGCCATCCATCTTAGCTTCCATGCCTTTCTTCAAACCATCCATCTTCACTTCCACACATCTTAGCTTCCATGCCTTTCTTCAAACCATCCATCTTCACTTCCACGCCTTTCTTCAAAACTTCCATTTCATTTTTTGTTGCTCTTTGCGAGAGTGAAATTTGTTGCACTTGCTCTTGTAATTTTGATAGATCATGTTGCAATTCTTTATCTTCATGAGTCATGGTAGAGCCTTCTAAAGGCTTAATGGGTGTTGAATTATTTTTAGGCGCCATTTTAGAATCCAATATTGATACCTATTCTAAAATATTCCCTTGGAATCAATTCAACTTGATTCTTCAAACAAGACTTATGCAATTCGGAAAAAAAAATACACACCTTTTACTTGCTTTGAGGAGCTCGATATTGAAATTGAATTATCTCTGTAATTGAAAATCTTCAATATCTAAAATTCATCCCTGTAGTAGCCCACTGAAGCTTATTTCAAATGCCACAGGTCTGATCTAATTTGGATTCCCCAAGACAAAGTTGTGTCCAATCTCGCGCAATGACCTAATTTTGGACTAGTGGTTCAGTAGAGCAAACTTGTAGGACTTGCCACGTGTCACTTTTTCGTCCTTTGTCTCTGAAATTGATAGCCAAGAAACTACAGTCTGTGTACTTGCGACCAATTTTTACAGCACTCAAATCCACTCCCCAGAGAGAGATTTATTGAACTTTTCCCACGATCACCTCTTTGAGATGAAATTCAGGAGCCTGAAAAAGCACTACCTTCCACAGATCATATCTCCAAAAATATTGCAAACCAAGCTCTGAAATTTTTTGAAGAATATCCTCAGGATTTCAACTTTGCACCCTAAAAATTTCAGCTTCTGAAACTTCGTAGAAAAAAATTTATAGCGAAAATTGCACGATGACCTGTTTGGAGCAGCGAAACCCTAAAATCCCAAGCTTTGATACCAAATGTTGTGTAACCAGCTCCAAAAATAGAAGAAAAGAGATAGAAACACCTTAGAAATAAGCCACTTCGAGGGAGAAACCTCCAATACATTACATAAATGAACAATTCTTGGATGATACAATTTACAAAACCTCCTTTCTATATATAGGAGTCCATGGGGCCATAATGTAATCCTAGTGGGCCACAATGTAATCCTAGTTGACCTAAATCTAATAATTTAAGAGACACGAACTTTCGATAATGGGTGTTACAAGGGTACAATAATAACAATAAGGGGGTTACACTAACAACAATAGGGGACTATACTAGTAATATAGGGACCTATCACAAATTCACATTTCTTGAAGACAAGATCTAAAAACAAATAGAAAATAAAATAGAACTATTGAAGAATAAAATGGAGGCAATGGAAACTAGGTTACAGGTCATAGAAAAACAAAACCAAGATATGAACCAAACATCCTAGCAAGGAGATGTTGATAATATAGAGAGTCTTAAAATGAAGGACATGATTAAAGAACTAGAAGAAAAAGTTAACAACAGTCTCACCCTAAATAGTGGGGCAGGTAAATTAGATATCAAACCAATTAAAGATGAAATGAAAAAATTGATCGAATTAGACCATGAACGTAACAAAAGGGCCTTGAACCTTATAATCTTCGGTTTGAAAGAGGAGGTAGACAAGGATACTTTAGCCATAGCCCAGACAGAATTACATAATAGATTACAAATTGAAACCATGTGTCTCACAGAAGCAACAAGGTTAGGGAAATTAATTGAGAATAAAGGAAGGTTGATCCAAATAAAGGTGAGCTCTACTGACCATAAATATGACATACTTAGTAAAACCTCAAGTCTAAAAGGAACAAGAATATTTATAAACGAAGATCTCATTCCAGAAGATCAAGCAGAATTAAGAAAGGAGGTTCAAAAGGTAAAAGAAGCTAGGAAGGAAGGAAAATGGGCAATAATCAGAAATAGAAAAGTCGTTATTCGAGATAGAAACCAAAAAGATAGTAATAAATAGCAATTCAACATGCTCTGAATTCTTCCTTGGAACTATTGGGGCTTTCCATGGAACAAAGGCCCCAAGCTAAGTTGGATCTCAAATGATGTTGATATTATATTGCTTGTTGAAACTTGGGAGCACGAAGAATCTAAGGTCCCTAACATAGATGGCTTTGCACTATGGTCTACCTGGAACAAGCGATCCTCCAGTAGAGGCATTGGGGGCATAGCTTGCTACATTAAGAAGAACATCTCCCCCCATGCTAGGATTTATAAAAACAACCCTTACAACCAATATAGTTGGATTGAGATTACTGACATTAATGATAAAAAGACCTACATAGCAATCTGTTATTTCCCCCCCATTAATTCTAACTTCTATAAGAAAAATAATCTAGATAAAAATAGTCCTTACAATGGTTTAGAGAATGATATTTCTAGCCTAAGGAATGAAGGTAATATCCTTTTAATGGGTGACTTTAATGCTCGAACTTCAAGCAACCAAGCTATTCTTCTAAGCAATCATTCCAACCCCAATCCTCTTTGGTTAGACGAAGACCTTACTCTAGCTAGCCGGTACAAAAGGAGCTCTGAAGACCTCAGGGATAATTTGTTTGGGTCGGAGCTAGTCAAGCTCTGTAGTGCTCAAGATCTCATAATTTGCAATGGTCTAAAGAAGTGGCTCAATTCTAACAAGATGACCTGCATCCATGGGCTTGGCAGGAGCATGGTAGACTATTTTATTTTCGATCTCCCTTTATACAATGAAATAATAAATTTTGACATCTTAGACGACCATGAGCCTAACTCTGATCATAGGCCTTTACTCATAACTCTCAATTTTGTCATGCATAGAGATCCCATAGAAGATAATCCTTATAGTCAAAAGAACTTAATATTTGATAGAAATAAAAATGATCTCTTTCTAAATGAATTAAAAACTAATTTTCTTCCTTTATCTAGTATAGACAACATAGATGACCTCTATCATAATTTTACTACAACCCTCTCATATTCTATTAACAAGTTCTCAATTGAAGTTTCAAGTAATAAAAGAAATAGAAAAACCAACCCATGGTATGACAAAGATTGTAAAAGTGCGAGGAGAGCAATTAAGGAAGTTGTTGATGAATCTCTCAAAATTAACAAGATAAAAATCTACAAAGCCCTAACTAAAAGGAAAAAAAGGCAATATATTCATAAAAGACAAGAGAATCTCTTACACCTCTCTAAGGTGGCTCCTAAGAAATTCTGGAGGCAGATTCTAACTAGGAAAACTAAAGATAATAATAAAATTGCTTTACACCACTGGAATTCTTATCTTAAAAAGCTTTATGAATCTCCAAATGCCAGGGATTTTGAAACCCTGCTCACAAAGAAAGAAGTTTTGTCATTAGAAGACATTCATTTTGGGGTTAAATTCCTGGCAAATGGGAAAGCTAAAGACATTGAAGGTTACCAGGTGAAAATCTTAAAAATTGGAGGTCCTGTCCTCATCCCCCAGATCCACAAGCTTTTCAACCAAGCAGTCAAGCAAGGGTTCCCTAAACCTTGGACTCAAAGCCTCATTATCCCTATTTTTAAAAGTGGGGATAAAAATAACCCCTCTAATTATCGAACAATTATGATCAGCCCACTCTTAGCCAAGTTATATGGTATTATTTTGGAAAAAAAGTTGAGTATTTGGCTTGAAAGTGAAGGTTAGCGGGCTAAAGGCCAAGCAGGTTTTAGAAGGAAGCACTCAACAACAGACCACCTCATTACACTTAGGTTCATTGTGGAGGAATTCTGCAATGATAAATCCAATCGCTTCTATTGCTTTGTGGAATTTAGAAAGGCTTTCGATACGGTTCCTAGAAATAACCTATGGAATAGATTAGAAGAGCTAAATGTTCCTTTTGAGCTAAGAGCAGCTGCTATAAGGTTATATGAGAATGTAATTTCCAAGTTAAAGAGAAATTATGGGTGTTCGAAAGATATTAAGTATAATATCGGAGTTAAACAAGGTTTCCCCCTCTCCCCTACCCTATTTGGCATTTACATCGACAAGCTAGAAGGTTGTTTAGTGGAAGCAGGATGTGTTGGCATGATCTTAGCTAGGATAGTCATCATCCTTCTTCTCTATGCTGATGATATTGTTCTTCTCGCAAGGTGCCCATATGATCTTGATAAGCAACTTAGAATTATTAAGGATTTATGCTCTACCATGGGTATGTCTGTTAACACTGACAAAACAAAATTTATGATTATCAAATTCAAGAAGGACACTTACGCTAATTTTATGTATGACAATAGTAACTTGGAGGAAGTGTCCTCTTACAAGTACCTAGGAATTGATATTCATCACAAGCTAAACTGGAACTATAACATTCAGAAAATGATTAATGGGGGGTGGAAAGCTTATTTTGGTCTTGAAAATAATTGTAAAATGGAAAACCTCATAATGTGGGATAGAAAGAAGTTCCTCTTTGAAACTTTAGTCACTCTTGTTATCTTATATGGATGTGAGGTTTGGGGTTGTAGCATCTCTAGAGAATCCTAGAAAAATATTGAGCAAATCTAGAAGCGTTTTATAATGTATAACCTTAAAATTAAAAGCAATACACCCTATCCTATTCTCCTTATAGAAGTGGGTCTTTCCCCTATCAAGAGCATAGCTATGACTAGGCTTCTGTTGTACAAGCACAAGCTCAATAGCATAGGAGACCATAGACTTCCTAATCTAGCTTTAAATTCTAACCAAAACCACCTAAGGCTTAAACGAGGTTGGTATAAATACACTAGGGCATGGTTAAACCATTGGGAGATCGAAGAGAATGTTGCATTTGCAAAACATTAATAACATTAAAAAAATTGTTACTTCTAAGTTCAAAGAAAAAATGTGGTGTGAGAAAGATCTAGCAGCTAAAAGAAAATGAAGATATTATAAGGAGGTCATCAACCCCACCTTAGAAGATTAGAAGTATCTCTCTATTTTAACTAGCTCAAAGAATAAAATTAGTATAGCCAAGTTTTGAATGAACTCTCATGAGATCCATAGTGAAACAGGTCATTGGACAATTCCTAAAACACCATGGATGGAAAGGATCTGCCATCTCTGTGAGAATATGAGCATCGAGGATGAAAATCACTTCCTCTTAGAGTGCCCCGCGTATAACCACATTAGAGCTCAATTTCATAATCTTTGTTGCAATACTGACCTTCCTATCCTTTTAAGATGTCAAAATTATAGTGAGCTCGGGAGTCTTCTCTCCAAGCTTTTTGAGCCTAGGAATAAAATCTTAAATCTTATTAAATAACTCTTTTCTTTAGGTCCGATAGACCAAAGATTGGTCTTAGTGGATGTTAACTACCATCATCATCATCATTTTTTTTCGTTGTACATTGGATGTAGGTGTATGTATTGTGTTGTGTCGTACACTGGGTGTGGGTGTATGTGTTGCTTTGTACTCCAGGTGTAGGTGTATGTGTTGTATGTGAGGTGTAGGTGCTTGTATTGTATGGTGTTGTATGTGAGGTGTAGGCGCTTGTATTGTATGGTGTTGTATGTTGTGTGTGGTTGCATATGTGTGATGTATAGTATTTGTATGTGTACATGGTTGAAGAGAAGGAAGTAGGTGCTTGTCGGGTTGGAAACTGATCTGGTGTGCATACAAAAATGACCAATTAAAAGATAAGTATCAATATTTTATTTCAGTTTAATTATGCATGTGATTTATGAAGGTTACATTTGATCTATGATTTTGATTTATTATGGTGACATGTGACTTATGATTTTTATTTATGATGGTTATACGTGATTTATGATTCCGATTTATGATGGTTGTGTTTCGAGCTAACTGGATGTGATATGTTTATTCATGATTATTTTATCAAACAACTAGTTTGACTTGTCGTGATAGGAAGTGAAAAGAATTACAAGTGTACCTTGTTGATGAGCTACCAATGAGATATGATTTGAATTTATTTCAATTCGTTTTGGTTCCAATGGAAATTATGTGCTTGATATAGGAAAGCATTAAAACTCTAGGTTGTGTGGTTGGAACTGACTGCAAGAATGTTAGCAGAAATAGAAAAAAGGTATTGGAATAGGTAATATTATGTTGGTGAAACACTTCAGGAGCAGGGCCATTGTTGGAAACTGGTACCCAATTTTTTCCATTGATTTCCATGAGCATGCTAAGACCGGTATGATGGTTTTGAGGTAGGGATATGCCTTGGTTTTTGGACCTTCCGATTGGAGGAAACCTTTCCAATGGATGGATTTCCCGAGAAAGGGGATGTATGGTGATCCAGAATTATACAGGAACATAATAGAATATATATATCTATATCTATATATATATATATAGATATAGATATAGATATAGATATAGATATAGATATATATATATATATATAAACACAAATATGTAGTAGAAATGAAACTTCATTTCATTAATATCAAAGAACTGAAATATGCTTACATACAAAATGGAAATAAACTAGCTCGGTCAATGGTAGGTTATCTCTGAGAAGAGATGTGGTGGATACATGCCTATGAACCATGTTACAATGAGGCTCAAAGGCCTATTTATAATTTATAAACAATGTAAAACCCTAAAAATACAAAAACCTAACCCTACGAGATGAAGCACCAAAACTATGGGCCCCGTTGGGGTAAGTTTATACATCAAATTCCTCTGGTTGTAACTTTGGCATCTGATATTCTTTTCACACGCACAATACCTTGTTAGAAATATCTGTTTGAGGACAAAAAATTCCGACTGCAACATAAATTAAAGACTTATGTTTTCCTATTTTCCAAAAAAAACATCGTTTAGGGCCTCAAAATGGATCTGGATGTTTAGGACTCGAAAAAATTCCAAAAATAGTAAATTATGCTACAATTAAGGAAATTGAAAAATTAAAAGAAAAAATGGTGAGGTTCTAAGTGGAATAGACCAATGGCCACCAATATCCACCTAGATTATCAAGGAACTTGGAAGGTGAGTGACTACCCAGAAGGGGGTGACCGAATTACTCGAGTGATTGTGTAGCAGAGAAGGGAAGATTGAGGATGGATTTTTTTTGGCCATTAGCATTGCTAGATGGAATCAGATGCACATTGGGAGTGTGCCCTGGAACAATGAGTTAGCAACTGTTCATTGAGAGGACAAGTGGGATTGTAACACTGTACATTACATGCAGATTTGACTTTGGTAGTGGATTCTGGACTTCCTAGGAAGGAGGTGAATCCTAGTAGTACTTTTTGAAGGTGGAGGTGTGAGCCTATGGATTCCATTGTTGCATATAAAGGTATCATATCCTTTTATTTTTTGGTTGAGAAAATTTTCATATGTGTATATGTGTATGATATTGTATTGTATCGAGTTGTGTTATAAATCTCCATAGATAGTATGGTCATTTTTTAGTTGAAGAAAATGAGCAGGAGTATATGTGGTTGTTATTGTAACTAATATAACGAGTTGTGTTATAAATCTCTATTAAACGGTATGATTTCATGTTTTCAATAGGATGACAATGTAATTGTTGCAATGAATTTTCTTATAAAGCTCCATTGGGAAATATGTTTTGGTTTTCGGTAGTTTTGCTGGTTATAGGTGTCATTGAACACCAAGGATGGTGTTCCCCTAAGGGGTAGGGGTCTCTAATAGCCTTGGGTTAAAAATCCATGTAATAAAGTCAATAAAGGAAAAATAAGACCAAGGTCACATGACACATATTCCAAGTTGAATAATGGGGAAAACATCCTAACGGGTGTTCATTTGGTTTATTATGGCTTAAGGGAAAATGGAAGAATCATTAAAAATGAAAGAGGCATTATTTGGAATTTATTTATGAAAATAATGGAAATTAGGATAAAAGGAAGGTGAAAGGTCACAGGTTGCATTTGAGGAGGAAATTGAAAGAAAATATAGGAAAATGAAGAAAATAGAGGCCTTAATGATAAAAAGGCTTCTAAGGATTAGTTCATGGCCTTTTAATAGTTTTTGGGTGGAGCTCTCTCTATTCTCTCATTCTCTTTCACACTTAGAGCATTCTTGGAGCACTCAAGCATTGGAGAAAGGAAGGAAAATGAAGGACAAGAAAGAAAAGTGAAGAAAAGATCAAGCAAGGAAGAGTGGGATCAAGCGGCTACAATGAGATTACTTGCAAGTATCAACTTGCATGCATAATTTCCTTTCTAGTTTTGGCATGCATGGTATATGCATGTGTGTATTTTTTTTCTCTTTTTGTCATTGGCATGGGTTTTTCCAAGTGTCAAAGTGGTTTTCAGCCTTTCGTTACCATTTCTGGATAGCAATGGTGTGATGGGGTTATTTTACTTTATTCAAATAGATTTTCAGATGGTTTCGAAATTGACTGGGGTGGTCTCAGGAAATTTTCCAAAGGCCTAGGAAACCCTTGACATGTAAATGGTAGGATACACAATAAGTCCTTATGGTGGAGATGGGAAATTTCCTCACAGTTTAGGTAGGGAAATCTGGAGGCATCCATGTTATTTTAGGGCCTAGTGATCCCTTGACTAGTATATGGTGGGATTGTGGTAAATATTGTAGTTTATGTTTATTGTTTGGCCTAGCAATCCCTTGACTAGTAATGACAAGATACACGATAAATCCATGGTGTACAAAAAAGGGTGTCAGACCTAGGAATCCCTTGACTGATAATGGTGGGATACGGAGTAAAGCTTGAGGAATCCCTGGTTGGTTTTGTTTTGAGTCCCACATTCATGCTTGGAATATGGAACAAGGGTGATTGGCTAAAAGAAATATTTGATACAACCCAATATATGGTCTGGTGGTACGTGGAAGTCCCTAAATTGTTTGGATTTTGCATATGTTAATAAGATTTATTTTCCTAGTGTATTTTATGAGTAAATGTACTTCTTATTAGGTAATTTTAATGGTTACTCTACCATTGTTATTATGTTGGTTATAAGCATGATTTTATGACAGAATTTAGTTATGGATCTAACCATGTTTTGATTAGTAAATGAATGGTTAATGAATGTATGGCCTAATAGATAAAACTGCAACTACTATGAGAGGGCATCATACCTTCTTGATGATTCTCTGATAAGTATGAGATCCCTATGTTTATATGTGTGTTTATGACCTATACATTTCATGTTCATGTTGAGTTTGACGAAATATCTTTCATGGTTAGGCTTGGTTAGGCCAAGTCATTGATCAATTTTTTTGTTATAAGCCTTATCTTTGTGTCATTTATTGTTTTGGAAAGTTTCATCAAGTTTTGGGTAGTGACCTGGAGTCTAGCTCTATAAATGTGGCACAAATTTTGCGATCTTAGACACATAACTGACTAAGAAATATTGTAGTCGCACCCTTGCAGTTGCATGGATGCATGCTTGTGCATGTGACTAGGAGTCCATATAATTGAAAAGGAAAGTTAACTCAGGGTTTGGACACCTGCAAGGGTGGTTTAGCCCTTGGTTGTCCTGTAGCACGATCTAGGAGGTTGAATCATATCATAACTTAACTCTTTGCCACATATTTACCTTGGTGGACCAGTAAAATTGGGTAAGTGTGGGAGGAGGGAGTTACAATTAACATGGTAAATCTCAATAAAATGGGATATTAGTGCCCAAGTTATCGTAATTTATGCAAGTCATCGAATAAAATTTTTTCACATCTCTTCATCTTTTATTCGCACATAATGCAATTAATATAAAAATTTATTTCCAAGGTAGACATTAGAGGTTCTTGGTTACACACAAACTTCGAAGATTATTTAAAAAATATGGTTAGTAAATAAAGCCATCGATACATATAGGGACTCTCATGCTTCCTCATTAACAATTTCTAGTAGGCCAAGAACTCTAGTATGTCTTTCTCACATGAAATTCCTATTGAGCTCATTAAAGGTTTGTTACAAAGTTTTGCATGTAATATAAGGTGAATCCTAAAGCATAGAAGTGACACATTCCTATTATTGCCCCACTCATATAACATTGTCCTCAGTGTTTCTTTAATGGTGTAGTACAAGGTGACCTACCTTGGTGTGGGAATTGTTTGATTACCTTCCTTACATAGTATCTCAATGTATAGGTTAGATATTTCTTAAGGATTGGAAAAAACAACCATACATAATTTATTTCTCTTTGTACACTTTTGGAAATTTCTTCTGCTAAAAGTGTTAAAACTATCCAAATTATGGGGGATTCCAAAATAGTGATAGATTGGGCCAATATCAAGATCATAATTGAAAACATATTCTTCAACCAATCCTTCTAGATATCAGAGACATGATTACATCCTTTTACTAGCTTCATTTTCACATATTCTCAATGAAATCCAATCCACTATAGATGGACTCTCCAAAGAAGTTCCTAATTTTCCGTTTAGTACCTCATCATCGTAGATTTTATAGAAAATGAGGAAATAACCAAATCATTGTACATGCATAATTGGTTCTTTACAGATCAAATTTTTAACATTTTGTGTTAACCATGTTAAAGGTATTGTGTTTTAGCCACAAAAGATGAAAGTTTACAATATTTGTTTACCTTTTCTAGTTTATAGACATGTCTCAGTCTAGTTGAACTAAATCAATATAATTTTTTTTTGACTATGTAAAAGACTACAATGTTTGTCTTCTGTAGCAATTTTTCCCAGTAGAGACTGAAAAATAAAAAAGATCCATTATTTATTGAACAATTATTTGACATATGAAAATTTTATATTCATCCTTATGAATATAAAGTTTATTTTTTTCTTCATTTTTTTAAGGCTATGGTTATATTTTTTTGTTATTTTAACCCCTTCTCAACTTGCATCCCCCCATCCCACCCAAAAAAATCTGATGTTGCAAGTAACAATACTTGTCGAAATGGTTGCAAAAGTAATCACACATTATCACCTCTAAAAAAGTGACAAATATTAAAGGTGTTCATCAAGTGGGTAATCATGTTAATCTATTTGAAATAATTTATTAAAATCTGGTAAGGATAACTTTTATCACTAAAAAATTATAAACTCAAATGCACCAACCAAGGAATTTGACACTGAAGAATGGCATGTGTAAATGCACTAGTGATTATTGAAAAACATCAAAAACAAAGGAAAAAATAAAGGTTATAAGGTTTCCACTTAAAAAATAAAACCATCCAAAGTCACCTAAGAAGTTTAGCTTTGATCATCATGACTGTTTCTTCGGTATTCGCACAAATCCATAGAATTGAAATCTTAGTAGTTGCAAACTAAACTAAATTAAATGAGCAACCACCAAGTGGAAGGGATAGGTTAGAGAGCTCATTCTCAAGCCACTAAACCACTGAAGTGGAGTTAAGGAGCCTCCAAAGGACTTACCTTGTTTCCCACTAGCTCATTCAAATATCAAACTCATCAATGAGCCAAGGGTAGGAAAAACATAAGGTTCAACCTTTAAATATCACTGCATTGTGGACCGTTAGAAGATGGAAGTTCAAAGAAATTTTATGTTATCAAATTCTCTCAAAATTTGAATAAATTTAAGTTTATAGAGTTTTCCATTAGAGCTTTCAAATAACTTCTTGAGGATAGATCATTCTTACAAAGAGAGGGGTAAAATGGACCTTCCTTTAAGAAGGATTATAGGGCCCATTTTCATCTCATTTCCCTTTAGTTCCGCTAGGATAATATCACAACTCTTTTCATCAATAAATAGAAGATATTTCTATCTTCCCTACCTCCATTTTTGTTTACTTTGTTCTAACATTGTAACTCATGATCTTATTTAGATATATTTACTTTGTTTATTTGTTATGTGTTTTGATTTATAACCATTTTCTTGTTAGTTCTTTGCAGGGAACAACAACCTTGAAATAGAGTTTATTAAGGAATAACCTTGCTTCAAATCCACAAAACAAATTTGCGACTCCACTTTCTTTTATTACTCATTGATGTTGTTTGCAGACTCTCTTCTCATTTCAATTTCATTTTACATATTTGTAATTTTTTGTTACCATAATTTCATGCCTCCTCTTGGCTCATGCGTGTTAGAAATTGACTCTATTTATTTTTTGGTTTGTTTTGCATGGATAACAAAAAATAGTTGTTGCGATCCCCTAGAAACTGTTAGCAGACCTTTTGTATGGATTTACAAGGTTTCAAACCATTCTAATTTTCTCCATTTTTCTAAGTTGGGTGGGATCCATTAATAATATTCCCCCACTCTTGAAAATTTTGACAAGTTAGTTAGACTAATTTTCATTTAATTAACCACTAGAGTAGAATATTTTATTTTTTTCCACATGGATGACATTTACTTTCTTTATCATATCATTAGAGAATCAAGACTAGAAGTGGCTTACTTCCTTGTTGATTACCGTCTTTCTCATGCACACAAGCGATTTGGGAGAACCAAAAAAACATTGAAGTCCATTTTTGTCTCCCTTTAGGATTAGAGAATGATACATAGTGTGTAATATGAGGAATGTAGGCATCCAACCCTAGGCACATATTTTCTTTCTTGCAAGGTACAAAAAACATAACATAATTAGATTGAAAAGTAAAGGATCCCATGATATCTATCACTCTACACTCTAATAAACATTTGTGATATTTACTTGACACTTTTCACCACTACACCCCACACGCAAGAAATTCACTTAGTTCTTACTTGATTATTATGCTCTTCCCCTTGCACCAAAAGTGATTTAGGGGAATCAAAATGAAAAATATAGACTACTTTAACTTCACACTTTTTTCACACCCTAAGCCACATGAATTTGGCCCAATATCCCAAATTCATAGCCTCTTAAAAGAAACCTAACTTAAACACATTAATTCCCCCCATCATGGGGTCATAAAAGAAATTATATTCTAAGTTAGGACCCTAGGGGTAGGCATATAAATAGACCCCTTGGTCATTCTCATTTGAAACATAGAATTTTTTCTTTTAGGAAACTTTAAATCCTCCATAATCTAGTGTAAAAATCTAGTGGTGAGAAGAAATCGTGAAGGAACAAGTCTTAGATCAAAGATTATCATGGGCCTCCTTGAGTCTCTCGAGTCTTGGTAAGGGCTCCAGATTTTCGGTTGATACCTAGAAGTTGAGATTCTCTCACCCAAACTAGACAAACGTAGCTTAGTGAAAAGAACTAAGGGAATATTACTAGAGGTGGTGGGTGTGGGAGAACTGTTACACAATATTTTTTCACCATCCCTGCAATCCCCATCCCAAACATTGGAGGACCATTTCAGTGACTTCTGTGTATTTCCATACCTTTCTATAAGTGTCATTGCATCCCTTGGCATGTTAAGAACATTTCCTCTATTGATCATTCCTCAAGAAAACTCTCAAAACCATGTGATTTTGGGTTGGCGCAGGTAGGAAGTTATGGCCTCGCACCCATGGAGAAATTAACACTGGGTCCCGCGCCCATTGGCGCTCTATCTCAAAAGGGCACCCGCGTCGAGTTGTTTTTGGAATTTTTTTTAAAATAGTAACAAATTTTCCATGTCTAACCACTTTCTGAGCAGAGTCATCATGGTTTTTTTTACTGAATAACGTTGAGTACCTCCCTTTGGCTTCTTGTTTCCTACAATTATGGAACTCCCCAAAGGGATAGACCTCTCCTCCACCTTATGAGGGATCCCAAACCACCTCCTCCTCTCCTATAAATACTTCCTTCTCACGTTGTTTCAGCTAGTTGAATAGTCATTACTATAGATGGTGTGTAGAATAAGGCAAAGAGGAATCCATTGTTGAGAAAGATTTTAGGCCCATTGCCTTATCGAGTCTGATCCCGAACGAATGCTTGAGATGCACCCGACTGAACCCATCAAAGGAGGCTGCAACGTCAAGGCATTAAGGTTGTAAACTTCTTTTCTCTATCATTAATACATGACTGGTTTTTGGTTCCAATTGTGTGCTTAATTATATGAAAAAAATTTGATTCGCCTTGACCAATCAAATAGCTATAAATGAAAGTGTGTTTTCGTATGTTGTCATTGTTCATTTGATCTTTGTGCAGGTACATAGACATTATCACTGAAGGACCGTGACATGTGAAGACAAAGATTGGAGGATTGTTGTTGCAAGACACGACAAGAGAATTGGACCAAGGTAGGTCAATGGAGGAATTAAAACATCACTAGTTTCTTTTGTAGAAATTATACAACATGCATGTATATCTTGGATTCACCCAATCTAACAATTTACTAAAGTTAAATACTGAATCGCTTCTACAAATACTTTGCGGAATTAAAAACACAATCGCTAATCACATGAAAATGAAGAAAGATCACTCACACACAACATAGATAATTTCCTGAGGAAAGCTTGCAGCTAAAAACCCCACTATATTCTATTGTATATTAAGCATGGATCATGAAACAATTACATACAAAAATATTCTCACAAGGGCCCTCCAGTACTCAACTAATTGTCTCACACCGTCATATGCAAAACTAACCAACACATAGCCAATTCTCAGCCTCCAGAAAGCCAGCCTTCCATGCACAACCCCTGATGGTAAAGATCTCTAAATGATAGGAATTATTGCCTTCCTTGACTACGCAAGTATCATGGGCAATCCAATGGCTGTTTGGTTTCATGTGCGCAAACCAATAATCCTACAACTGATAATCAACTTCCCTTTCACCTAAAACTCAACTGGGTCTCCACTGGATCTGAGATGCATGCAACTAATAATAGTAAATCTTCAGTTTCCTCTGAGATCACTGATTGTGAATTAATTATTATTTAATTCACTTGATCTCTCACTAGTGTATCTTCAGTTACAACTACCACAACTGAGTTTAACTCAATTAACCGAGTTAAACTATTTACAACTTCCACTAACTCATGCACCACTGCACTTCGAACTCTATTACAACTAGAATTACTCTACATGCCTCACCAACTACCTTTAACTTGAAATCCACTAGCTAACTAAATTTATCACTTTTAGTTAACTGATTCAAGTCCAAATTGACAATAGATTACAGTTTAATGTCCATCTTAGTTAAGGGATAACCAAAATATACATGGACCAAAAAATAGCATTGTGGGCCCCACCCTAGTCTGGGTTCTTAATGCAAGCAGGTGCTTAATGCATTAGGTGCTTAAGGCACTAAGGGTGGGTGATGAATTTTCTTGTTGAATCTGAACATCTTCGAGACGCGACCCAGTACCCCTCATTATAACCCTCCTTTAATACATTTTCTAGTTTTATTCTAGTGGCTTGAAACCCCACTATCATAAAAATTTCAAAAGGCCTAGTGACTTTTAAGTGGAAGGATGTCACATATTTTTAGGATTTCATGTGGAAAGGTGACACCAAAAACTTGGATTTTTTCAAACATTAAAACATATTTAAAGGTAACTAACCCTTTATTTTTTTATTTTTCTATGTATTGATACATTGGTTTGCATACTTGATATGCCCCTCATTATTCATCTACCTCCTTGAGCACCATACGGGACCATTTAGCACCCGATCACTCTCATCACCTTCAATTCTTGTGCTAGGTCTTATAGATTTTCGTACTCACCCTTCCCCTCAATTATCACCACTTGATCCAACTTTCCGATGCTCATCCATCCTTGGTTCCACTTCGTTAGGAACCTCATTATCTAAAATTATCCCTTCATCTCACACAAGTTGTGCAGTTATGGCCACCCCTACATGTAACCTCACATTTATCACTTCATTAAATCTCACCGATCTTTCAAAGTTGGCAAATGACCTTATAGCCGATGACACTGCATGGAAATCTGTAGAAATTTGCTGAATAATGATTAATTATCCACCGAGACTATCCTGATCACATACAATTCGAATTTATATGCAACACATAATCTCTTCCACTCAGATCATCACACATGCGGAAATAAACAAGCGATAGCACATCAATTCATCATACACATTAACACAGTATGTATGGGGAAAGATTATAGCTGAAAACCCAGTAGATATTTTTTATATTATAATGGAGAAATCATGTAACAACTCAGTACAATACTCCTCACAAGTACTCAATACTTTCTCATGAAGTTACACACAAACTAGCTTGGTTTTGAACAGGTTACTGGTTCAAAACTCACCGCCAATTTCCCTTGCCTCTATTGCGCAATCATGGCCTGTCTATATAGAGATCCAAGGTTAAAATCTCCTTGGCTTGATAGTGCAATCATCATGGGAAATTCCTCCAAGTGTGGTGCAAATCTCATGCACAACTGATGTCGCCACTGATAGCTAACTCCACCCTTTCATCTACCTCTTTCACTGGTCTCCACTGAACTGATCATGCACTGTAGTGAACTGATGTGTTCTTGAGTTGAATAGTGAGTTACTAATTAATGAATTAAATAATATTTAATTCACTCCACTCATAACTAATTGATTAGCTAGTTAAACTAATCTCAACTAGTTCAACTAAAATAAACAAAACACAACTCCACTAGTTGTCTCATTAACTCCACCAAACTTCTGCCACTGAAGTCCTAACTGAAGTCAACCATGCATGATGCCATCAAACCCTTGGGAATAGCATAATTCCTCTGTCAGATGCATGAGCCACTTCTGTAGCTCGAACTGAAGTGCTCCAAGAGAGTAAACTGAAGTTTATAGTCTAAATATTATTAAGGGTAAATAATATTTGACTTCCCTATTTTTAGGATAGGCAGTCTAAAAATAGACATCGACCTATCGACCTATAGGTCACAAAAATAGAGGTCCATCTATTTTTACCAACATGACCAATACTCCAAGAATAACATACTGCAATCCCTGGACCATGCTCCATATGTCTAAAAATAGACATAGTCTAAAAATAGACTTTGCGCTAGAATT
This sequence comes from Pinus albicaulis, assembly GCA_034641835.2. NCBI lineage: Eukaryota > Viridiplantae > Streptophyta > Pinopsida > Pinales > Pinaceae > Pinus > Pinus albicaulis. The sequence continues at coordinate 1,113,760,000 of CM076583.1, read as the reverse complement.
TGCCTACGGGCCCACTTAGTGAAGGCGACTTCATTTCACTAAGCTCCATCATCTTGCTGCATTTTCAACACTCCCTCTCAGCAAGATATGGATTATCTGCAACCCCTATCTTGCCTCTATGGAATTCGAACTTGCTCCTGGTGAGCGCCTTCGTCAGGATGTCGGCATCCTGATCCTCCGTGGGAACATATGAAAGCATCATGATTCTCCGCTGAACACAATCTCTGATATGATGGTACCTGATGTCGATGTGTTTGGATCTATCATGAAATATTGGATTAGCCAAGAGTTTAATGCAACTCTGGTTATCACAATAAATCACTGTAGGCTCCAAATGCAACCCGAACAATCCAACGAGGATCTTCCTCATCCAAATAGCCTCGCATGCAGCCAAGCTTGCTGCCATGTACTCGGCCTCTGCTGAACTGAGTGCCACGGATCTCTGCTTCCTACTGTACTAGGAAACTGTTGTCGACCCAATGCTGAAAACTCCTCCATATGTGCTCTTCCGGTCCGTTGGGCTCCCTGCCCAATCTGCATCAGTGAAGCTAGAAAGCTTCGCTCCATCCTCCTGTCTGTACCATAGACCATATCCCGATGTGCCTCTAATATAGCGCAATACATGCTTGCCTGCCTTCCAAAAGAGCTTGGTAGGCTTAACCATAGCTTGCGAAAGCTGGTTAACTGCATAGCATATATCGGGTCGTGTATTGACCGGATACATAAGCGACCCCACCAACTGTCGATAGACAGTGGCATCCACTACCTCCGCTGAAGTAGCATCCTCCTTCCTCCAACCACCAGGAAGAGGAGTGTTAACAGGCTTGCAGCCTTGCATGTTGAACCTCTCGAGAATCTCCCGGGCATACTTGTCCTGAGAAACAAACAGTCCTCCGCTGCGCTGCCAAATCTCCAATCCCAGGAAATAATGAAGGATGCCCAAGTCCTTCATCTCAAACTCTCGTGCAAGATCCTCCTTGCATGAAAGTATCAACTGCTCATCGCCAGTCAAAATCAGATCATCTGCATACAGTACGATGATCAACAGCTTCCCCTCCACCACAATCTGGTACAGGTTTGGATCCGCCTCACTCTTGGAGAATCCAAGCCCGGTGAAGTAGCTGTCTGTCCGAGTGTACCAAGCACGAGGTGCTTGCTTCAGCCCGTACAGTGCTCTCTTGAGTCGGCACACATGCGACTCACTGCTGAAGATCTCAAAACCTTCAGGCTGCTCTATGTACACCTCGTCCTCAATAACTCCATTGAGGAACGCAGTCTTCACATCCATCTGATGAATGTGCCACCCCATCTGCGCTGAGAGAGCAAGGATCGTCCGTATGGAAGAGTACCTTGCGACGGGTGCAAAAGTCTCCTCATAGTCAATCCCCTCGATCTGTGAGAAGCCACGGGCGACAAATCTCGCCTTGTACTTCTCCACACTCCCGTCAGCCGCCTGCTTCACTTTATAGATCCATCGCGAACCTACAACTGATTTCCCAACCGGTCTTGGGACAATCTCCCATGCACTGTTCCTGATGATCGAATCATATTCTTCGATCATGGCATCAACCCATGCGGGTTCCTCCACAGCTTCCTCAAAAGGGTACAGTACCGTCACGACACATTGACTCATAAGAGCCATGTATCTGATGCTCTGCCGTCAGGTGTTGCCCCTCTCTGTCGCCGCTGTCTTTGTGGGTAGTCCTCTAACCTTCTCTGGATCTACGGGCAGTCTTGGCTTTCATGTACGCATGCGCCCTACGATGGTTGGTCTTTGCGCCAGGTGGTTCAGCCACCTCCTAAATCTCATCTTGGCTGATCCACATCTGGAAGCTCCTCCGCAAAGACTGTGGCGCTCCTCATGCATGCCAGAGTGTGGCTCCAAGCGAACACTGCATGGCTTTCTCCTCTTGGAATTTTATATCCCGTCGCACAACAGTCTTGCGACTGTCTGGCACATACACCCGATAGTTATGAGGTGTATCAGTGTACCCCACAAATATTCCAACCTCAGCAGTTGGATCCAGCTTCCTTCTCGCATCCTTCGTCACATGCATGTAGATAGGAGAACCAAAAATCCGCAAATGGGAAATATCAGGCCTCTTTCCAGAATAAGCCTCCTCCGGTGTACTCATTCCAAGAACCTTGTGAGGACAACGGTTACGCACATACACTGCTGTATTGCATGCCTCAGCCCACAAGGGAAGGGGTAGGCCCTGATCATGCAACATCGCCCGTGCAGCACCCACGATCGTTCTGTTCTTCCGCTCAGCCACCGATTCTTGTGGGGTTGTGGAATTAGATGATATCTCCACTATCCCTTCTGGCTGTGAGACTCTTGAATTCATGAGATGAATTACACCGTTATCACTCCTTAGAGAAATCACCTTCTTCCCCGACTCCTTATCGATGTAGAAATTAGCTGAATAAATCACTTATTCAATGAAGATTAACCCGATCATACATCAATTTCGAATTGCATGCATAACACATAACCTTCTTCTACAATTAATTGTCACATGCGGAAATAATAGAAGCGATAGCACATCAAATCATCACACACATTAACACAGTATGTATGGGGAAAGCTTATAGCTGAAAACCCCGCGGCTATAGTATATTATAAATGGAGAGAACATGCAGCAAATACATAGTACAAACTCCTCACAAGTACTCAGTACTATCTCCCAAAGCTACACAAAAACTAGCTTGGTTTTGAACAAGTCACGGGTTCAAAACACACCCACTACTTCTCTGCCTCTATTGCGCAATCAAGGCTGGTCTAAATAGAGATCCAGGTTCGAATCTCACTGGCTTCAACTGTGCAATTGTCATTGGTAATTTCCTCCAAGTGTTATGCAAATCCCATGCAAAACTGATCCTCCAACTGATAGCTATACTCACCCTTTCATCTACCTCTTTCACTGGTCTTTCACTGAACTGTCCATGCACTGAGTTAACTGATGTGTTCTTTTAGTTTAATAATGATTTAATATCAATGAATTAATTAATAATTAATTCACCCAACTCATCTCTAGCATAATCACAAGTTAAACTGATCATAACTAGTTAAACTAGTTAACCAGAACACCACCTCCATTAACTCCTCAATCAACTCCACCAAAACTCTGCCACATGAGTCTAACTAAAGTCTAATCATGCAATAGCTCACTTAACTCATAGGAAATTCGAATTTCCTTATGTCAGCTGCATGCCCCACCTCTGGGGGTCAAACTGAAGTGCTCCAAGAGAGTAAACTGCTGTTTATAGTCTAAATATTATTAAGGGTAAATAATATTTGACTTCCATATTTTTAGGAGATATAGTCTAAAAATAGCCTGGGTCCTAAAAATAAGGGTCTCATCTATTTTTACCAATATGTCGCATACTTCAAGAATCTCCAACTGGAATCCCCGAATCATGCTCCGTATGTCTAAAAATAGACATAGTCTAAAAATAGACTTTTCGACAAAAATCACCTGTGTGGTCCCCCACCTAGTTTAGGTGATCACTTTCCAACTAGGATCAGGAAAGATGTTTCAGGAGGCCTCCTTCACTATTTCTTGTTGCCATTTTCAACACTCGACCAGTGCTTTAAACTCACAGAACTTCGCGAATGTATCGCTCTTCTTCTGCATGAATAAGATCCATCACTTTCAAGAGAAATCATCAACAAAGATCACATAATACTTGTGCTTTGCTGTCGAAGCAACTGAGAAAGGACCACACACGTCTGTGTGAACTCTCTCAAGGATCGTCGTGGCGCGACTATCCTTCTCGTGAAAGGTGGCTTTCACATACTTCCCTAAAGTACACCCCTTGCACTGATCTGACTACGCAAGGGTGCCCTTAGGAAGCTCAGTAGAAATCTGCTGCATGATCTTCAAAGCTCCATGGTGAAGGTGGCCCAATCTCCTGTGCCACAGTTCGCCCTCATCATCCCGGCTCACCACTTCTCTCGCCTTGCATGCCATAGCTGCGCAGCAATCTACCTGCAACTGATAAAGGTTCTTGGTTCGAACCCCTATCTTCCGGGTCTCTCCAGTAGTCTTACTGCGCAGGAAGGCTTTTCCTTCGCTGAAGACCACATCATACCCCTTATCCTCCAACATCGCCACAGAGATCAAGTTCTTCTTCAAACCAGGTACATGCATGACATCCTTCAACACAAAGGGTTTACCAGACTCCCTCTGAAAGGATATGGTACCGATACCAGTCGCACTGTATCTACCATCATCGCCCATCTCGATGTGCACACCCAAATATTTGTCCTCCAGATCTGAGAACAAATCCCGATCTCCCGTCATATGAAATGACGCACCGCTGTCCAAGAACCACACCGATCCCATCACACTTGAAACCAAGCATGCAATCAGTGAAAAGTCAAGCTCGAACTGTGAAGCCAAAGCCTCTCCATATGCAGATCTTCCCGCTTGCTTGTTCTTCTTCTTCTTTGGACAATTGGTAGCATAATGTCCATGATCATGGCAGTGAAAACACTTCACTTTCGCCATATCCTGCTTCTTGCCCTTTGCACCAGAATGAAAGGTTTTCTTACCCTTCCCCTTCTTTTCTTTGGCAACCAAAGCGCAATTTTCTTCATCAGCTCCCTTTGATGAAGATCCATCTCGAGTAGTCCTCCTTATCTCCTCCTGCATGAGATCCGCCCAAAGGTGCTCCCATCCCGGCAGCTTCTCCTGACCATTAACACTATCTTGATATGAGTGCCAAGCCTTCGAAAGACCAAGGAGATCCAGGTCAACCATGTCCTTGTCTTTGACAGTCACCCCCACACTTCCCAGCTCATCTCTGCATTGAGTGAACTTCGTGAGGTATTTGGCGATACTGTCACCTTTCTCCATCTTGATGTTCCTGAGCTTATCTTTGAGCGCCAGCTTCCTTTGGTCGCTCTTACTCTGGAATAGATCTGTCAAAGCTTTCCACATTAAATATGGAGAAGCCTTTCCATGCAGGATGGATACAATATGATCCTTGACGCCCTCCAACAGGATCCTTCAACACTTCGCCATCTTCTTTTGCCATGCTTCAACTTCAGCAGGATCAGTGGGCTTTTTGACATCCGTATATACGAACTCCTTTAGACCATTATCTTCTAATACTGCCTCCATGCGATCCTTCCATACAACATAATTCGAACTGCCTTCAAGAGCATATTCGAGTCGCAAACCGTTGAAAGACATTTTCAACACTGGCACCAAGAAAACAAAACTGCTGCAAAATTCGAATTCCACCTCAAAGCTCAACCGCTCTATATCTGTGAGAACAAATTATTTCTAGCAGAGAGATTTACTGCAAGGGGAATTTACTAGACCTTTCACTTTCCGAAGAAAGATGAATCCGGAGGCTACCTGGCCCGCATGCAGACTCTGTCTACCGAAATAAGTTTGTAATCACTGTGATGATCAATATCTGCTTCAATAGCTCCGATACCATGTAGAAATTTTCTGAATAATGATTAATTATCCACCAAGACTATCCTGATCACATACAATTCGAATTTATATGCAACACATAATCTCTTCCACTCAGATCATCACACATGCGGAAATAAAACAAGCGATAGCATATCAATTCATCATACACATTAACACAGTATGTATGGGGAAAGCTTATAGCTGAAAACCCCGCAGCTATTGTGTATATTATAATGGATAAATCATGTAACAACTTAGTACAATACTCCTCACAAGTACTCAGTATTTTCTCATGAAGTTACACACAAACTAGCTTGGTTTTGAACAGGTTACTGGTTCAAAACTCACCGCCAATTGCCCTTGCCTCTATTGCGCAATCATGGCCTGTCTATATAGATATCCAAGGTTCGAATATCCTTGTCTTGACAGTGCAATCATCATGGGCAATTCCTCCAAGTGTGGTGCAAATCTCATGCACAACTGATGTCGCCACTGATAGCTAACTCCACCCTTTCATCTACCTCTTTCACTGGTCTCCACTGAACTGATCATGCACTGTAGTGAACTGATGTGTTCTTGAGTTGAATAATGAGTTACTAATTAATGAATTAAATAGTATTTAATTCACTCCACTCATAACTAATTGATTAGCTAGTTAAACTAATCTCAACTAGTTCAACTAAAATAAACAGAACACAACTCCACTAGCTGTCTCATTAACTCCACCAAACTTCTGCCACTGAAGTCCTAACTGAATTCAACCATGCATGTGCTCACCAAACCCTTGGGAATAGCATAATTCCTCTGTCAGATGCATGAGCCACTTCCAAGGCTCGAACTGAAGTGCTCCAAGAGAGTAAACTGAAGTTTATAGTCCAAATATTATTAAGGGTAAATAATATTTGACTTCCCTATTTTTAGGATAGGCAGTCTAAAAATAGACATCGAACTATAGGTCAAAAAATAGAGGTCCATCTATTTTTACCAACATGACTAATACTCCAAGAATAACATACTGCAACCCCTGGACCATGCTCCATATGTCTAAAAATAGACATAGTCTAAAAATAGACTTTGCGCCAGAATTTGCCTGCGGGCCCACTTAGTGAAGGCGACTTCATTTCACTAAGCTCCATCATCTTGCTGCATTTTCAACAAAATCCATGTCTACCAAAATACCTTTAGAAATAGAAATGTTTTAAGGGAAACTAGAAGAATATCCCACGAACCATGCCTTTCATCTATGGTATTATTCAAAAAAAAAAATTATGACTAAGTTCGAGTGAGCTTATTCCAACGCACCCTCACTGGACCTTTGGCTAAATAGTACGTGAGTAAGAAGGCGAGATCCCACAACACCTTCGAATCTATAGCCAAGTCATTTCTCATGTTTTCCCATCTCTTTGTTTATCATGATAGAATATTAGAATTATTTTCAGAGTTTCAAAAAACATCTTCTGCCGACGTCACAGACCATATCCACGAGTGGCGCATGTTGGGTGCTAGTTTTGCACATTTTTTCCTACACGTATCTCCCTTATCTTGCTTCGGAACCTTAACTTATGGGATTATCTTTACCCTTTTTCCTACCTTTTTACCCTGACTTGTGTTGTTTCACCTTGCTTTCCTTATTTTTCCAATTCACCAATTATTATGATATATTATACCTTTTTTTATGACTAACCGATGGTGAAAATTTGGAGAAAGATCGATGGTATTTTTTTGTGCTTTCAGATGTCAAATATCCCAAACATGGAGTTCACAGAAGCAATTCAGATGGTGTTGTTACAACAAATCGATGTTGTTACACCGTGCTATTACGGACCCGCCAGCAATTTGCTGTTACACCCTGCTGTTATAGAATCATTGGCAAATCACTTATACAGTTGTATCATTGACCACTCTTGTCTATATTGTTGTTGATTTGTTCCTTGGCAGTTGCACTACAACTATGTTTTGTTATGATAGTTGTAGGAGTTATCAACATTATGGTTTTGGGATAACAGGCTAAGGGTAGTTCCGATTGTAATCTTTTAATTCCTAATCAGAACTTTATTAGGGAGTGGTTATCACTGCATGAGTTCTATTTCGATCAGCATGAGAATCGTAAGATTCTCATGACTGATATATTCCTAGATTTTATGATGTAACAACTATATATCTCTCAACCCTAGAGGTCAAGAGGTTAGCAAATAACATCGTTGTTTTGCCTCTGTAATTGTTTTCAATCTTGTGGATTCTTTTATTTCTGCATGATTGATTTAATTCCATCATTTTACTTCAGCAACAATTTCTTTTCTTTGAGACTGCTTCTAGTTGATGTATCGGCACAGACAATGCTACTATCATTGGAATAATAGACGTCCCTGGATTTATAATTATATGTGCGTTGTTCAGCCATTAATAAGTGATTTATATAGTCCAACATTTTGACGTCATTGTCGGGGATGGAAGTGACGATCCGATCAATCTGATTTGTTTCTTAGAAATGAAATTTTTGTGTGTTTTTTTATAGAGTATCTCCAATGATACAATTTCTGGTTAGTAAGACGAGAGGTAAGAACCTGTGAATTTCTCTAACAGGCTTGAGTGGGCTCCCTAATATCTCACTGGGATACTTAGGAAGTTGAATTTCTGAGCATTTTATCTTTTGTTTAGAGTGTTTCCAGTGCTGCAATTGTTGGGCGGTAAGATGAGAGGTAAGAACTTGCGCATCACTCTAACAAGCTTGAGCGGGCTCACCAATGCCTTGCTAGAACACTTAGGAATTGAATTTTGGGTTTTTTTAGGGTGTCTTCAGCTATACAGTCATTGGGCGGTAAGACGAGAGGTACGAACCTGTGCATCGCTCTAACAAGCTTAAGCGGGCTCACTGTTGTAGAAACTGAATCACTTATATGATGAATTGATACACATAGGGCCCATGTGTGCCAGTAGGACTGTTAGGTCCCTATATTAATATTATAGTCCCTTATTTTTATTATTGTAACCCCCTTATTATAATTTTTGTACCTCTATAAACCCCATATTGTTTTTTTTTTGCTGAATTGCACTAATTCTATTATGAACATAAAATTACAAAACTGCCACGGTTCATATGAGGAAGCCTGAAACCGGGCTTGATATCCAAGTTCTGTCTAAGTATGGAACTGCCCATGACGGGAAACCAGTTCTTTTGAAAGTAATTACACCGCCCATGAACTGGGAAACCGGCGAAGAGTCAACTACATTCAGCATAATAAAGCTAGAGAAAATCAAAATAGGCAAGCAGCTGTGACTGCTATGTATCATCATAGAAACCAAAAATATTGCAAAAAAGTCTAGAGCAGAGTTCATACTGAATCTGGACATGTAGGAGAGAAATCAATTAGGTTGAAGCAGGGTGCTCCTCTTCAATTATGCAACCATAAAAATCTTCCAGTTCTGCTTCAGCATTCTTGGCGGCTTCTTCGCCTGACAGGTCCGCATCCACCTGCAAATGAAAAGGTTCCGAGGAGGAAGGGGCAGGGGCAAGGGGAACGCCGGGAGTGGGCATCAACGGAGTGGGTCCGGGACCAGAAGTAGGGTCGGAGGTGGGCGCTAAAGGAGCCTGCAGGGGACCAAGAGGCGGAGGAGGAGGAAAGGATGCTTCTTCGCGCAGGGTAACCGTAATGAAGGCTGTGATGGAAGGGCGATTAAAAGCACAGTCGAAGCGCAGCTCAGCTCGTTGCGAATATTGTCTCAGGAAATGACTGCCAGGGCGAGGAGGGGCTGTGGAGGCATGAAGCGGGGGCGAGGACAGAGGTGGCGCTACGGAGGCGTGAAGCGGGGGCGGGGACAAAGGTGGCACAGTGGCATGGCTACCATGGGAAAGACCAGGAGGGTCGAAACTGACTTGAGCTGAGCGCCTTTCAGAAGGCTCCGAGGAGAAATCATCACTGGAGCTGTGGGGAGGTCGTTCGCCCATGGATCTGCCCCGAGAGGCACCCCTCCTCACCGTCATCCGCTGCCTGAGCCTAGGCATGGTGAAATTCTCAGGAGAATCCGACCAGACTCTGGAGGGAGCTGCAAGAATGGAAGCAAATTGACCAACAATAACAGGAGATACTTGAAAATTGAAATTAGCAGGGCAGAAGTTACTGTGCGAGTAGTGGAAGCCCGAAATGGTTTCTAGGCAACAGTGCAGAGAACACCGACGACCTGTAGCTATGCGTTCACCTGGCGTAGCACAACCACCCGGGCAGAGAGAGCGCACTGGCAGCAGAGGTCAGTTGAAAGAACCAAAACGATCTGGAGAGCTGGAGCCGAAATGATCCATTTGATAGCAATTACACTGATCAAGGCAAGAAAGGTGACGGCGAGGAGGTATTAATGCCCAGTGCAGAGGCATATTCAAGTCTGCATTAAAGGCACCATGGGGGGCCATGTGGCCACCCCAAGTGAATTGCCTTGGGAGAAGATCCAGGCCAAGTGGCCTCTTAACGTCTCTAATCATCTGCATCCGGAGATAAACCCCATATTGTTATTATTGTGCCTTTACATTATTATTGTTAGGTTGGCTAGGATTACATTGTGGCCCCACTAGGATTATATTGTGGTCCCATGGACTCCTATATATAGAAGGAAGTTTTGGTCATTTGTATCTTCCAAGAATTTTTCATTCATGTAATGTCTTGGAGGTTTCCCCCTTGAAGTGGCTTATTTCTAAGGCATTGATATCTCTTTTCTTCTCTTTCTGGAGCTGGTTTCACAAGATTTGGTATCAGAGCTTTTGATTCTAGGGTTTCACTGCTCCAAAAAGGTCATCATGGATTTTTTTCTATAAAATTTTTTCTACGAAGGTTCAAAAGCTGTAATGTTTAGAGTGCGAATCTGAAATCCTGAGGAACATCGTCGCAAAATTTTAGAGCTTGGTTCACAATATTTTCGGAGATATGATCTGTGGAAGTTAGGTCTTTTTGCAGGCTCCTGAATTTCACTTAAAAAGGTCATCGCGGAATTTTTGCTATAAAAAATTTTCCATGAAGGTTAAAAAGCTAAAAAATTTAGAGCTCCCAACTGAAATCCAAAGGAACATCATCGTAAAATTTCAAAGGTTGGTTTGTAATAGTTTTGGAGATATGATCTGTGGAAGTTAGGTCTTTTTCAGGCTCCTGAATTTCATCTCAAAGAAGTGATCATGGGAAAATCTTCATAACTCTCTCTCTAAGCATCGGATTGGAATTCTGTAAAAAGTGACTGGAATTACACGAACTGTAGTTGTCTTTTTGTAAAATTCAGAGCAAAAGGAGAAAACAGTGGCACGTGGCAAGCCATACAATTTCTCTCTACTGAAGTAGTCCATAATTAGGTCATTGTGGGAGATTGGAAATAACTTTGCCTTGAAGAATCAAAATCAAGTCAGACCTATGGAAATTTAAAGAAGATTCAGGGGGCTACGTCAGGGTTGAATTTAATATATTGAAGATCCAAAATCACAGAGATAATTCAGTTTCAATATTGAGCTCCTCAAAATCAAGAAAAAGGTGTGTATTTTTTTTTTTCAAATTGCATAAGTCTTGTTTGAAAAATCAGTTTTAAGTGATTCCAAAGACCTATTGAGCATAGATATCAGTATTGGGTTCTAAAATGCCTCCTAAAAATAATTCAACACCCATTAAGCCCTCAGAGTAATCTACTATGACTCATGAAGATGAAGAATTGCAACATGATCTATCAAAATTACAAGAGCAAGTGGACCAAAATTCACTCTCTCAAAGAGCAAAAAAAAATGAAATGAATGTTTTGAAGAAAAGCATGGAAGCTAAGATGGATGGTTTGAAGAAAGGAATGGAAGCTATGATGGATGGTTTGAAGAATGGTATGGAAGAAAAAATGGAAGGTTTGAAGGAAGACATGGAAATTTTGAAGGAAGGTTTGTCAAAGTTGATACAAGAAATGATTCCTAATGACGAAAAGATAGTAGATGAAAATCATGATGAGAACAAAATAAATGTTAATTGTGATTTCATAATATCTAATGTTGGATTAAAGAACCACCATATTCCAAAGATGGATATGAGGAATTTTGATGGCAAGGATCCCATAAGATGGATACTACAGATGGAGCAATATTTTGATCTCAATAATGTGCAAAACACACAAAAGGTACGCATTGCAAATTTACATTTAGAACAAAATAATTTGTATGGTATCGATGACTTTGCTCCCGTAAAAAAATTGTCACTTGGTCAATTTTTATGGAGGAAATGATACCACATTATGAGGATACAAAAAGCAACACCTTCTTTAGCCAATTGATAAATCTCAAACAAAAGGGTTTAGTGGCAGAGCACAATAAGGACTTCCAAAAATTGAATATAAGGGTAACTGATATTTTAGAGGAACACATAATTGATCTCTTCATAGGTAATTTAAAGGATAACATCCAACATGAAGTTCACGTTTTGGAACCTGATTCATTGGAGAAGGCATTCAGGTTAGCAAGAAAAATTGAATGTAAAATTATGGCGACAAGGAAGCCTACCACTCACTTCTATAAAGATGGAAGTGTTGCTACTCCTATATTTCCACAACCTACAAGGTTGAAACCAAAAAAATTGGAAGAAAAGAGAGAAAAAGGGCTTTGCTACAGTTGTGATAGAAAATACACTAAAGGTCATAAGTGTGCTGAGAATAAATTATTTTACATAGATTGTGAAGAGGAAGAAGAAAATGAACAAGAATCTTCAAAAGAAGAGGGTATACACCACGAACCAACCCTAGAAGAGGAAGAAATGAGTCCGACCATATCGTGTAATGCATTGGAAAGAATTACCACTCCTCAAACTATAAATATAGAAGGATATATCAAGAAGAAAAAGGTAATAGTGTTTATTGATTCAGGTAGTACCCATAATTTTATTCATTGTAAGGTACCCAAGGAATTAAATTGTTTCCTATACCCAGCACCAGAATGTCAAGTGATGGTTGCAAATGGAGGAAATATAAATTGCTCTGGAAAATACCATAATATCAAGCTAACCATGGGGGAATATGTATTGACTGGTCCAATGTTGTCCATTCCTATGGGAGGTGCCGATGTTGTACTAGGAGTACAATGGTTACAATCTTTGGGGATGGTAGCTTTTAATTTTCAAGAACTTTTCTTGAAAATTTTTCAGAAGGAAAGGAAGTCGAATTACGGGGTATTGCGGGGAAGCCGGGAAGGATAATAAGCTCTAATGTCATGACAAAGCTTCTAAAGAAAGAACAACGAGGTGTAATTGCACAATTATTCTCACTAGAAGTTCCAACATCAAAATCATTTATTTCTGCAGATCTCCAAAAAGTCTTCGACAATTATTCCAAGGTGTTTGAAACTCCCAAAGGACTCCCACCTATTCGTGATCATGATCATGCTATTCATTTGATTCCAGGCAGTGTTCCTCCAAACATCAGGCCTTATAGATATCCTTATGTCCAAAAGAGTGAAATTGAACGTATGATTGCAGAAATGTTAGAGGCGCGTATAATTCAACCTAGTCAAAGTTCTTTCTCTGCTCTTGTAGTATTGGTACACAAGAAGGATGGATCATGGCACATGTGTCCGGATTATAGGGAGCTCAATAAGCTCACCATTAAAGATAAATTTCCCATTCCTGTGATTGATGAATTACATGGCGCTATTTATTTTACCAAGTTGGATCTTCGTTGAGGATATCATCAAATTAGAATGAAGACTGAAGATATTCTGAAAACAGCATTTCGAACTCATGAGGGTCATGATGAATTTTTGGTCATGCATTTTGGCCTTACCAATGCACCTTCTACATTTCAAGGGTTGATGAATTCCATTTTCAAACCCTTCCTTAGAAAATTTGTGCTAGTACTTTTTGATGATATACTAATCTACAACAGGTTTTGGAAGAATCATGTTCAACATGTTGACAAGGTGCTCAAACCATTGGAGGAGAAACAATTATATGAAAAAACATCCAAATATTTCTTTGGAGTACAAGAGGTGGAATATCTGGGTCATATTTTATCTCACGAGGGTGTTAAGGTAGACCCTAACAAAATTAAATCCATTAAGGAATGGAAATTCCCCACAACCATAAAGCAGTTGCATGGATTTCAAGTTATCAGTATTATCGATTTAAATTGGACAACTAGGTCCAAACTACATGTTGGGATGCTCAGATGAAGACACCAATATTTCTATTGGGTTCCAATTTCGAAGAGGTGCAAAATCGATCTAAAGATCATCTTGATCCGATGAGTAGAACATTTATTTTGAATTTATTTTTAATACTTTCAAAATATGTCCAGGTCGGCCTTAAGGTTTTACACCCCCAGCAAATGTTTCACACACCCTCAGTGATTGATATAAATAGAGTCAACGTTGGAGGACATTTCAATCATCTCATCACACACATCCTCATGATGCCGGAAATGGATGCCGTAAATTTGGATGCCATAAATATGGATGATGCCGTAAATATGGATGATGCCGGAAATGGATGCCGTAAATATGGATGATGCCGTAAATCTGGATGATGCCGAAAATGGATGTCGTAAATATGGATGATGCCAGAAATGGATGCCGTAAATATGGATGATGCCGTAATCGATGTTGACTTTGTTAAATTATGTTGATTTTTGATGAGTTGTCTTTAAGGGTTGTGTGTGTGTGACACTTATGGTCTATTGACCGTATTGAGACTTATCCTCAAAAAGCATCCTAGTGACCACCATAACGCACCAACAAACTTATATTTTTCTGGCTTGTCTTCTGTTGATCTAATGGTATGTTCTATCAGCACTTTACTTTCTTGTTTATGTGATTGCTGACTGACATTTGGGATACAAGTAAAGTTTCATCAAGCATATAAAATCTTCAAAAATTTACATGGTATCAAAGCTGAGGTGAAGACAAAGCCCTAGTTTGTAGCAATCACTGAAGAAGAGGATGGGTTCCTCAAACTACAATGGCATTAAGGTTGATGAAAAATTGACTGGGAAGGATGAATTCCATTCTTGGAAGATGATATTGGATCTTAATTTGGAAGACCAAGATGTCATGGACTAAGTGCAGGGTAAAATCCAAGAGCCTCCATCCACTGCAACTGTTGCTGCCAAATCAAAGTACAAGAAGGGGGAAATCAAAGCAAAGCCGATGATCAGGGACTCAATTCATAAGATTTTGGTTGCCTACATCTCTGAGCTAGGTCACTATGCTAGAGAGTGCCCTTTCAAGAAGGTCAAGAAAAGGAAGGCTCCCTCCGAAGGAAATGGGCAACCTTTCAAAAGGTCCAAAAATTCCAGGTATGAGGAATCAAATGTTTTTGATGATAAAAGAAATGAATTCATTCTTGTATCTTCCCTCTCTGCCGCATCTCCACCCGACACTATAGATGTCTAGTTGATAGATAGTGGTGCCTCAAGGCACATCATTGGGTTCAAGGAAGCACTTACTGATATGGTTGAGAAGGATAATAATCTACACATTATCCTTGGAGATATTGCCACACATCCCATGAAAGGGATAGGGACTGTGACCCTCCAGTTGTCTCAAGGTCAAGTCCTCTGCCTGAAAGATGTACTATATGTACCTAATTTGAAGAAGAACCTTGTGTCTATTTCGGCCATGGAAGACAAAGGTTTTAATGTGGCATTCATTGATGGAAGGTGCACATGTGGAAGAAGAGTTTCAAGGAAGCTATCACAATTGGGTTTAGAGTTGGTACACTCTACCAGGTTGGAGGAAGTCCATTGGGAGTGATGAAATGTGATACTATCCGATAGACTGAACTATGGCACTGGAGGTTTGAACAACTTCACTACAAGGCCCTTGCCGAAGCAAGGAAGGTGGTGACGGGGATGCCTGAGTTCTCAAATAATCATGAAGGTGTATGTTAGAGTTGTGCCGAAGGAAAGCATACAAGGGGAACTTTCCCCTCAAGTGTCACAAAGACATATGATGTCTTGCAATTAGTACATTATGATCTGTCTGGTATGTTGCCTCTGACATCCTAGGGAGGATGTTATTATTATATGAGATGAACGAGTTTAAGAAATTTTGCAGAGGAGCTAGCATCAAGAGGGAGACCACAATGTATGTGGGCTACAACGAAACTTCGAAGGCCTATAAAGTATATTGTTCTGGTCAAAGGGAAGTGGAGATATGCCATGATGTTACCTTGAAAAAGATGCTTCCATGAGGAAAGTAGTCAATCTTCTGCAATTTGAGGAAGATCATGAAGCAAGGCTTGGAAATCAAGAAGAACCGAAGGATGAGACGATGCCCGATGCTGAAGGACCAATGGACCCAATTGATCCACCTCCTTCAATAGGGAAGAGACCATCATGGCTCAGGGACACTCTCGAGGATGCTGAGGGACATATGGCCCCAAAGGGGGACATTCGTGAAAGCAAGAAGCTAAGTAGATACCAAGGGTATCTCGCAGCCATGAGTACTATTGTACAATACGAGCCTGGATCTTTTGAGGAAGTCGTAAAGCATCAAATCTGGAAGGATGCTACGCACGAAGAGTATGAGTCCATAATGAAGAATGATGTTTGGGATGTGGTTCGAAGACCGAAGGACAAAGCAGTTGTCACCTCAAAATGGCTCTACAAGATCAAGCATGGATATGATGGAAGTGCTGAAATGTTCAAGGAAAGATTCGTCCTGTGGATTATCTCAAAAGGAAGGCATAGAGTATGATGATATATTTGCACCTATGGCCTGATATACCACCATAAAATCTATCATAGCCCTTGCTTCTACGCAAGGATGGAGTCTTCATCAGATGGATGTGAAGACCGCATTTCTGCATGGTGCGATAAAGGTGTTGATCAGCGGTTGTCATTGATGTCAACCCAAGCAGCACCAGGGGCTAACCCAATATTGCATCGGAATTTTGACTTACCAAATTAATAAATTCTGGGTCAATAATGATTTTTATGGTTTCTAATTGTCCAGATGTTTCCATTGATATATGGCACGCCATGTAATTCTTCACGGTTTGAGAGATATTCATGTTTGAAGTTTGTACCCCCAGTTAGTGAGCTAAAACCCCATGGGGTTGGGGCATGGGTCATTGAAAAGTCATAATTAATATTTTTTATGCTCCTAAAATCCCTCCCACATTCACTTGTTGAAGCCCCTCTCAACTTAAGCATTCATATAAATTGTGATCTTCATTTCCTCCTTATGTAAGGGATTCAGCCATCTGAAACATGTCATCTTTGAATTTTCTCTCTAACTTTTTTTCTACGAAGGTACAGAAGCTAAAAATTTTATGAGGCGAAGCCGAAATCTTGGGGAAGCTACAGTAAAAATTTCAGATCAAGGTGCGCAACATTTTTGGAGATATGATCTGTGTAAGTCAAGGTTTTTGCAGGCTCCTGAAATTCATCTCAAAGAAGTGACCCTGGTAAATTTATCATAAATATCTCTCTCTGAGTATCAGATTGGAATTCCGTAAAAAGTTATAGATAATGTACAGTCTGTAATTTTGGCTCTATCAATTTCAGAAACAAATTAAGAAACAATGACACGTGGCATGTCGTACAAGTGCGCTTTGCTGAAACAGTCCATAATTAGGGCATTGTGATAGATTGGGTATAACTCTCTCTTCAAGAATCAAAATTGGGTTAGACCTGTGGAATTGGAAATATGAATCAGTGGAATACTACCGGACCAAAAATCAGATATTGAGGATCTGAAATGACAAAGATACACCAGATTCAATATCGAGCTCCTAGAAGGCAAGAAAAAGCTAGATCATGTGTTGTCAAGGTTTAACGAAGGACGAGGAATTTCACTGGCAAATCAAAACAGGGTGTAGATGGTATTATGATAGAAACAACAACAGATTGCCTCTTTATCAGCCAAGTACCTCATCATATGAAGTCTCTTAAGTAAGCACTTGCATATGATCTCGTTTTGTAAAGAAGGCAATCATTGTACTAAGTCATTGTAAATACTTTATTGTAAAAATTGTACTAGTGTCTATCTACCAAGGGTTGAAGAGGCAGTGTTGGGAGGTCTAGGATCATCATTAGGTGGTTGTGTCAAAGTTGGGTTATGGTCTAGTATATCTTCTTCTTCTACATCATTCTATATCATTGTAAAGTGGACCATTTTCCCTGGTACGGGAGTCCATTCTTCTTTATTCTTCTATAGGGTGGTAGGGTGGTGCTAGGGTGAGTTGTAGCTCATTGGGTGTTGAGCATCATTTGATTGACTAAATTAAAGAATCTTGGTGGAACAATCACATCCATCCAGTGGGAGCTGGAGAAGAATGCTTTTTCTAGATTCTAGGAAGTTGGAGCTTTATTTTCAATTGGAGTTGAATATTAAATAATTATTAGAAAAGCATTAGGTGGTTTTTGTCCCGGAGTGGGTTTCCACCTTAAAAACTGTGTGCATTTTTGTTCCTCTTGTTTGCTGCTATCATTGTACAAAAAGAGACAATAATTGAAGATTAACTAATGCTCTAATTGAAAGGAATATTGATTCACCTCCTGAGTATTTCAAACAATTCGATATCGAGAGGTTAGTTCATGTAGTGCCAGTAGGAGGAGATGCTGGAGCGCAAGAATGGTGTACAAAATTATTAGACTAAATAGTATACGCCTCTGAAAGACAATGGAGGATATCTCAAAGCAGGATACAGTATGGGACACTATTCAAAATGGATTTACATCAACCGCGGATGAACAAGGTAAGAAAAATTTGGTAAATGATGCAAAACCAAAGAATATTACTATCATTGGACTTATTGAATCTACTTATCATAAGGTGTTGGTTTGTAAAACTGCCAAAAA
The DNA here is from genome assembly GCA_034641835.2 of Pinus albicaulis. Classification (NCBI taxonomy): domain Eukaryota; kingdom Viridiplantae; phylum Streptophyta; class Pinopsida; order Pinales; family Pinaceae; genus Pinus; species Pinus albicaulis. The sequence continues at coordinate 1,113,741,770 of CM076583.1, read as the reverse complement.
TGTATGGGACAAGCTTGAGAATATATATGCAGGTGACTCAAATGTCAAAGAAGCAAAGCTTCAAATCTATAGAGAAAAATTTGAGCAACTCAGAATGAAAGAAGATTGCAGCATTTATTTGCCCTTTATCGTTAATCAAATAATCATATCTGAAGGATGGAAACTTAGTTAAGCGAGAAGACATCTCAAGATTGCTTGGAGAGCGTTAAAGAAGGAGATTCAGCAAAGTATAGTCTTGATCTGTGCAAATCTAGACAAACTGGCAAATTACGCAGTTCGCATATGAAATGAGACTTGATGAAGAAAAGGGTACTTCAAATCTATAAATTGTGTTCGTTGCATCTAAGCAAACCAATAAGGACAAACAACCTTCAATTGAAACGACGTGCACCTACAAATGTGAAGAAAAGGGAGATGATGGAGAAGGTCTTTCAGATGAAGAATATGCTTACTTTATGAGAAAACTAAAACCTGGTAAGGGAAAATTCAAAGGTAAAATTCCATTGATATGTTTTGGTTGTGGTGAGGTTGGGAATTTCGTAGCAAAATGTCTAAACAAAAGTGATGGCAACTCAAAAGGAAAGAAAGGCTTTAAGAAATTCAACAAGCAAGGCAAAAATAAAGGATCCAAAAGGAAATTTCTCTCTAAAGAAGATAGCTCCTCATCCGATGAAGAGAGTGACAACAAAGAAGAAGCCAATGAGAAAGTATTGTTTATAGCCAAGCACAATAAACAAGAAGTATCAAACAATGAAGAAGAAGGGTTGACCATAGAAGAATTTTATGAGGAGGCAATCAAGCTTATAAAAGATAAATGAGGAAGTCAATTAGAAACTATTGAAGGTGCAAGTTCAGGGAACAAGTTGAAGTTGAAGAACACAAATGCATTGAAGAGTCACTTCAAAAGAAGTTGGAAGAAAGCAACCAAGAAAGGAAAGAATTAGAAGCCGAAGTAGTCTCGCTGCGTGAGGAAGTGAAGAAAGGAAAAACTATCCAAAACTATGCCAACAGCTCAAGGGCATTGGAAGAACTCATCAACAATCAACGATCTTACAATGACAAAACTGGCATCGGTTACAAAGAATAAGAAGCAGGACCTTCTACAACAAAATACAATGAACCTATGAGATCTGACATGCATGTAGACTTCATTAGACAAGATTTGCAAGAACAACCTTGGAAAACAATTCCTCGAAGAAAATTTCCATCGAGGTACCAACATATTTTTTATGGCTACTGTTATTCATGTGGACAATTTGGTCATAAATCTGTAGAATGTGGCACGTACCCTAGGAACGAATACAATTCCAAGAGATTCTTCAAATATGAACCTCCCAGGGCTCAACGAAACATCAATAGATTTGAACATTTAAGAAATAATTTTATATGTCTTTGTCTTAAGGCACTGGGGTTTATTAGAGGGAAGCTGGGACTTTAATCTCAGAGAATATTGAAGCCACACAAATGATGCAGGAAGAAGAAGAAGACTAATAATTGTGCTCTCGCTCTCAAGGCTCAAAAAAAGAAAGATGTGTGGTATGTTGACAGCGGTTGCTCAACGCATATGACTGGAGATAGAAGGAAATTTGTATCTCTGAAAGAGAAGGATGGAACCATATCCTTTGGAAATGATGGATCTTCAAATGTTATAGGATCAGGTACCGTCACTCTCGGAAGCAAAGATGTTCTAGCCAAGAATGTTCTATTGGATGAAAACATGAATCACAATCTGCTCAGTGTTGGACAAATGTGTGATCAAGGACACACAATACTATTCAACTCCACGAAATGTGAAATCAGGAAAGGCGTGTATGGTGAAATTGTGGCTACAGAAATTCGAGCTCCAAACGACATGTATGTTCTGGATGAAGCATAAAGAAGATGAAAGTTGGTTATGGCACAAACGAATGGGTCACATAAACTTTGACAATCTTGTCAGGATAAGAAAAAAGGAAGCAGTACGAGAAATGCCGAAAATATCAAAACCTTCCAACACACTATGTGAGGCATGTCGGCATGGCAAGCAGACAAAAGTCCAATTTAAAACAAAAGAACACTTTTCATCACATCCATTGGAATTGATACATACTGATCTATGTGGTCCTGTGAAAACAAAAGGCTTAGAGGAAGAATTATATTTCATGTTGATGATAGATGACTATACTAGGATGACATCCATCAGTTTCCTAAAGAAAAAATCTGAAGCATTTGAGTGCTTTAAGATCTACAAGGATTTGGTTGAAAATGAAGCTGATTTGAAAACCTTTATCCAAAATGTTTAAGATGGAATATTATTGGAGAATTCTTCAATTATTTAATCTTTGTGTGAAAATTGAATAAAAGAGGGAAATTTTCAACATATGGGCATACCTCAATAAAATGGGTTGCTGAAAGAAAGAATAGAATTGTACATGAAATGGTTAGAACAATGTTGAAGGACTCAAAATTGGATGAAAAATTCTGGGTTCAAGCAATTGATACGGCAGTCTTCATTATCAACCGAAGTCTTCTCAGAAATAATTGCAACAAGACTCCATATGAATTATGGAAAGGAAAACCAGCTAATGTAAGATATTTCAGAATCTTTGGAAGCAAATGTTATATCAAAAGAGAAGATCAAAATTTGGGTGAGTTTGAATCACGTGTTGATGAAGGTATCTTTGTTGGTTACTCACGCAAAAGAAAGGCCTATAAATGCTATAATCTAAGACGAAAACAGAGAGTGGAGAGAATAAATGTTACATTTGATGAAAATGGTGTTCTAACGAGTAATGATGAAGATCTAGAATCTTTGAAACTTGAGACAGATGCTAAAAAAGACACAGATAAAATTGTAGAACAAGAAGCAACTATCAATGAGGAAGAAGTAAAAAATGATCATCAAGATATACTAGAACAACAACAAGAAGCTCTTCCAAGGAGAACAAAAGAGTGGATTCAAAAGAACCATCCATCAAATCAAATCATTGGTGACATAAATGAAGGCGGCCGTTCCTCACAATAATCTCATATTTAACATATCGCTTAGACTAATGGTTTGTGCATTAAATAATTTATTAGGTAGCATTTATGAATGAAAAATTGGATCAATTAGAAGACAAACACAGGGAATTAGTTCCGACCAAAGAAATAAAAAATGTCATTAGGAATAAATGGGTGTTTAGGAAAAGTGAATGAAGATGGGTGAGTTACCATAAACGTATACGAATGGAGAAGTAGAAAGAAAAGTTTATCTAACAAGTTTCTACTATGCACAAGAAGACTATGTCTGAGTTAAAGAGGAAGCTAATATGGTCTCATGAGTTAGGTAGAGCATGAGTATATGATCGTCTTGATGGATATCTCGTCAAATTCCCAAAAAGGTATTGGCGATGCCGTCTTTATGTACAAATAGATAAAGATAATTTAAAAATCGTTGAGGTATATGTGGATGATATAATATTTGGTAGAAATGATGATCGACTAAGTAAGAACTTTTCTACAAATATGCAAAGTGAGTTTGAGATGTCTTTACCTGGTGAGATAACATACTTCTTAGGGCTTCAAATATCTCAGCAAGAGAAAGGAATATTTATATTTCAAGCCAAGTATATCAAGGAAATGCTCAAGAAATCCAAAATGGAAGATTGCAAAGTCGTCCTTACTCTGATGGTAACAGGTTGCAAATTGAGCATAGACGACTCATCTAAGGATATGGATCAGAGGTTGTACATATCTATGATTGGTAGTCTTCTATATGTAACAGCCTCTCGGCCAGATGTTATGCAAGCAGTTGGACAAGTAGCAAGATTCCAAGCAGCACCAAAAGAATCACATATTATTACCATCAAAATAATTCTTCGATATCTAAAGGGCAAGAATATGAAAAACTGATAGGTGAAATCGGTGATATCATGACAGTTTGACAAAGCAGAGAAAAAGCTTCAATCTCTAGATTGTTATCTCTGTGCAATGAGGCTAACACAGTAGCATCATGTTGTACTCAAGTCCTTTGGATGAAACAAACTTTGCAAGATCTTCAAGTACAATTCAGTGAGCCTATTCCCATATTCTGTGGCAACATTAGTGCCATCAGCATCTCCAAGAATCCTCTCATGCATTAAAAAAAAAACACATTCCGATCAAATATCATTTTGTTAGAGAACAAGTCCCTGAAAAGAATATAAAACTTGAGAATGTTTGTACAAAATAAAAAATTGTTGATATATTCACTAAACCTTTACCTCGTGAATCATTTGAATATCTTCGTCAAAAGCTTGGGATTCTCCCAAGTTCTCATTAGATTTTCCTTTTTCAAGAATATAAAGCGGGAGTGGAAGTGTGTACATGTCTGCAGGATGATTGTGTGTCAGCGAGAGTGGAATTGTGTACAGGTCAGCAGGATGGTTGTGTTTCAGGGGGAGTTACCCTTTGCCATTGATGTCAAAGGGGGAGAGAATGTTGTAGGAAGAGGTGCCATGATCGTAGGGGGAGTACTTGTGTTGCCATCAATGCCAAAGGGGGAGATTGTTGATCAGCAGTTGTCATTGATGTCAACCCAAGCAGCACCAGGGGCTAACCCAATATTTCATGGGAATTTTGACTTACCAAATTAATATATTCTAGGTCAATAATTCTTTTTATGGTTTCTACTTGTCGAGATGTTTCCATTTATATATGGCACGCCATGTAATTCTTCACGGATTGAGAGATATTCATGTTTGAAGTTTGTACCCCCAGTTAGTGGGCTAAAACCCCATGTGGTTGGGGCATGGGTCATTGAAAATTCATAATTAATATTTTGATCCAAGCATGTTGATAGTTGGTACCACTTTATCTGGGATATGGTACAGTGAGGCGTCGTAAGGCTCGATCATATAGGAACTGATGAGCAGGTCGCAGATATTCTCACAATGCCCTTGTGGAAGGTCATGTTCCTAACCTTCCGTGAGAATCTTGGAATCATAGAACAACCCTATTCTGAGGGTCCTGTTGGACGATGAGCTCATGGAGCTCTGGCGGGCTTTGGGGATATCTTCTCGGAGCTATAAGCAACCACAGGGCTAGGCTTTCTGAACCTTGTTGGTGTGTGTGGGCCCACCATTATGATGATTGAGTTGGTTCACCTCTCATGATCTATGCCCTGTATACATCCTACCCATTTGAGTTATGGACTCATGGGAAGTACCTCTCATTTGGCCAATGAGGTGGGAAAAGCTAGAGACTAGTAGCAAAGACTGATGGACTCATCAAATATTGTCGTACTCTCTATCTAGCATGACACGTTTCCAACCAATTGATCTGGGATCAAGTCTAGTGAGGTTTCAGACCTCCTACTGACTTCAGGTTGGTATGTGACTCTTTGAGTCCATGTGAGGTTTCGGACCTCCTACTAACTTTGGGTCAGATAAACCAACCTCAAGTTGGTATGTGACTCTCTGATTCCATGTGAGGTTTCGGACCTCCAACTGAATTCAGGTCAGTGAGACTAACGTCAGCTTAGTAGATATGACTCTCTTGAGTCCAAGTGAGGTTTCGGACCTCCTACTGACTTCGGGTCAGATAAACTGACTCCGGGTTGGTATGAGACTCTTTGTGAGTCCTATAGAGGTTTCGGACCTCTGGGCTGAATGCGTCAGCCGGGAATGATGTCTTTGTGACTGACCCACTTCTGTTCTGAAATAAAGAGGCCAGCAAAGCAAGTTATAGCGGGATGACGCATGATCTTTGATTGCACAGGTGGATGGATATCTCCCTAGTTGAGAGGGAGTGTTGAAATTGGACAACTAGGTCCAAAATCCATGTTGTGATGCTCAAATGAAGACACAAATATTTTTATTGGGTTCCTCTTTCGAAGAGGTGCAAGATCGATCTAAAGATCATCTTGATCCGATGAGCAGAACATTTATTTTGAATTTATTTTTAATACTTTCAAAATATGTTTAGGTCGACCTTAAGGTTTTACATCCCTAGCAAATGTGTCACACACCCTCAGTGATTGATATAAATAAAGTCAATGTTGGAGGACATTTCAATCATCTCATCACACACATCCTCATGATCTAGAAATGAATGCCATAAATCTGGATGATGTTGTAAATCTGGATAATGCCGGAAATGGATGCCATAAATATGGATGATGCCATAAATTTGGATGATGCCGGAAATGGATGCCGTAAATCTGGATGATGTCGGAAATGGACATCATAAATCTGGATGATGCCGGAAATGGATGCTGTAAATATGGATGATGCCGTAAATCTGGATGTGGGATTCCTTTGTTGAATTATGTTGATTTTTGATGAGTGGTCTTTAAGGGTTGTGTGTGTGACACTTCTAGTTGATTGACCGTATTGAGACTTTGTTGGTTGAAGCATCCTGTTGACCGCCGTAATGCACCAACACGTTTACATTTTTCTGGCTTGTCTTCTGTCGATCTACTAGTATGTTCCATCAGCACTTTACTTTCTTTTTTATGTGATTGCTGACTGACATTGGGGATAAAAGTAAAGTTGCATCAAGCATAGAACATCTTCAAAAATTGACAATCGCAAGTTTGTTAAGAATTATGGGAGAATAGTAGCACCTCTAACAACATTACTGAAGAAAGATGCATTTTCATGGACTTCTGAAGCAACTAAGGCCTTTTAACATATTAAAGAGGCAATGTGCCTAGCACCGGTCTTAGCTACGCCAGACTTCACAAAAAAATTTATTGTGGAATGCGATGCCTCAGGAAATGGAATTGGTGTTGTTTTAATGCAAGAAGGAAGACCAATTTCTTTTGAAAGTCATCCAATCAAAGGAAAATATTTACAGAAACCTATTTATGAGAAGGAAATGTTAGAAATACTGCATGCACTAAAGAGATGGCGAACTTACCTAATGGGAAGACACTTCAAGGTAAAAACTGATCATGATAGTCTTAAACACTTTTTGGAACAAAGAATATCTTCAGAAGAGAAACAAAAATGGGTCACAAAGATGGTGTGTTATGACTTTGAAATAATCTACAAAAAAAGGAAGCTAAATGTTGTTGCAGATGCACTCTCAAGAAAGAATGAATAGGTGGAAGCATTTCTTTGTGCCATTTCTTTTATCCAACCAGATTGGATAACCAAAGCAAGAGATGAATGGAAGAAGGATGAAGAAGTGTGGACACTCATTCAAAATTTGCAGCAAGATCCTAGTAAATATGATACATTCAGTTGGAAAAATGATTCCTTATGGTACAAAGATCTCTTATATCTTTGTAAGAATTCCCAGCTAAAACAAAATATTCTTTTGGAATTTCACACTTCTCCTTTAGGAGGACACTCGGGATTTTTAAAAACTTACCACAGGGTGAAGAAAGAACTTTTTTGGGATGGGCTTAAATCTGATATTCAAAATTTTATGGCAGAATGTTTGGTTTTCCAGCAAAATAAATTTGATACAATTAAAAGCCTGGGTCTTCTACAACCTTTATCCATTCCAAGTCAACATTGGGAGGAGATTTCAATGGATTTTATCACAGGTTTACCTAAGTCTGAAGGAAAGAGTGCCATCATTGTGGTAGTTGATATACTTACCAAGTATTCACACGTTTGTGCATTATCTCATCCATTTGAAGCAACTACATTTGCTACTACATTTATGGACACAATTCAAAAGCTACATGGGAACCCAAGGGTTATTGTGAGCGACAGAGATCCCATTTTTACTGGAAATTTTTGGACGGAGTTATTTTCTTGTTTTGGTACTCAATTAGCTCATAGCTCATCTTATCATCCTCAATCTGATGGTCAAACTGAGATCGTAAATAAATGTTTGGAAGGATATCTTCGTTGTTTTGTATCTGATAAACAAACACAATGGGTCAAGTAGTTACCTCTTGCTGAATGGTGGTATAACACTTCCTTCCATACTGCAGCAAAAATGACCCCATTTATGGCACTTTATGGATATCATCCACCATCCATCACATCATCTTTAAGGGAAAATTCGAAGGTTCAAGCAGTGGAAGATCACATCGAGCATCAGCAAGAAGTTCTCCAACTCTTAAGGGATAACCTGAATTTGGCACAAAATCGAATGAAACAACATGCAGATCAACATCGTAGCGAGAGAAGTTTTGATGTAGGAGATTGGGTATTTTTACGGCTACAACCATACAAACAAATGTCCCTCAAGCAAGCAAAGAAGGATAATAAATTATCGCCAAAGTACTATGGTCCTTACAAGGTGTTGCAAAAGATTGGTACTATAGCATACAAATTGGAGCTTCCTGCTTCTTCACGAGTGCATCCATTTTTCCATGTTTCATGCTTAAAGAAGGTTATAGGTGAAAATCTTCCAGTTCAAACAATATTTCCAGAACTTGATGAGGAAGGAAAAATCATATTGGAACCTGAAGCGGTCACGGAAACAAGAACTCGACAGCTACGAAATCGATCAATTTCAGGGTATCTCATCAAGTGGAAGAACTTACCCACTGAAGATTCTACATGGGAGGATGAGAATTTTATACAGAAGCACCCAGAGCTACTCAAGCATTGAGGACAACACTTTTTTGAAGGACAAGGGCATGTTAGGTCCCTATATTACTAGTATAGTCCCTTATTGTTGTTAGTGTGGCCTTATTGTTGTTGTTTGCCTATAACCCCCATATTGTTATTATTGTGCCCTTACATTATTATTGTTAGGTTGGCTAGGATTACATTGTGGCCCCACTAGGATTATATTGTGGCCCCATGGACTCCTATATATAGAAGGAGGTTTTGGTCATTTTAATCATCCAAGAATATTTCATTCATGTAATGTATTGGAGGTTGCCCCCTCGAAGTGGCTTATTTCTAAGGCGTTGATATCTCTTTTCTTCTCTTTTTGGAGCGGGTTTCACAACATTCGTTGATATACAGTCATTGGGCGGTAAGACGAGAGGTACGAACCTACACATCGCTCTAACAAGCTTGAGCAGGCTTACTTCTGTAGAAACTGAAGCACTTATAGGATGAATTGATACGCATATGGGTCATGTGTGCTAGTAGGACAGCATCAACATCTACAAACACCCCCCCACTCTACTAACTACAGGAAATATGGGTCGTAAGAAGGAAAAGAAGAGTGCATATTTGGGAAGGAAAACATTCCTTGGAGACCTGATTACAAGAGCAGAAAAGGAACATTCCACTTCATACAGAGATAATCGGAAGACAGGACCATAGAAAGCAGCTACCACATCAAGTCCTAGACCATCGGTGTCTTCCATGTCTGGACCTCACCATCCTTTGAACAACATATCTACTCCTGATATCAAAAATCTGGATTCAAAACAACAGCGGAGAATCATTGATCAGGATTTGAGAATTGAAGGACACAGAGAGACCAGTGAGGACTGTTAGGAACCTGAGAAACAGCAACTAGTTGATCATCAATTGGACGTTGGTAGTGCTATCAAACAGTTGGTCCTGGAACAACAAGACCTTTTATTTTCCAATCTCTCGTGCATTTTGAGGGAAGCTCATCTCATCAGGAAGAATCAGCTATGGGGGATGATAATTTCAAGACCAATAGCTCTGTCACCTTTGAATTCCCAATAGTAGAAACAAAGGATGAAGCTCCTATGAAGAACATCCCTTTATCATCCCTACCATCCTATCAGGGGATGGTTGTTGAAGATCCTAATACCTTCCTACTCGAATTCGATGTGATGTGTAGAGGTTATGACTACACTTCAGACACCCAAGAGCTGAAATTATTCCCTACTACTTTGAAAGTAGCAACATTAAGATGTTTTATGAGACTGGGTGTTGGCACTATTTGAACATGGAACAACTTGAGAGAAGCCTTTCTCTTTAAGTATCAGGACTACTGTTGAACCAGGGATTTAAAGGATGAAATTTTCATAATTGCACAAAAGGAGGAGGAAAGTATGGAGGACTATCTAGAGCGATTCCACTATAATTTACAGAGGTCTAAGTTCAGTAACTTAGATCCAGAGATCCTAAAGCCAATATTCTTAGGAGGATTAAGGGATAATTTTCAATAACATCTTAATATAATAGGAAAAGGAGATATATCGCAAGAAATGTTTGAGGAGATAATGAAACTCTACTTGTGCAGCTCGAGAGGATCTGTCAAGGGAAAGGTTTCTGTTTGGGACCCTTCACTTTGAATATATAAGTCCACAAGTGGAGGGGTAACTAGAGCAGAAATCTGGAATTTATTCGAAGAATTCAAAACCAATCTCTTTAGGACTCTCTCTGCCCAAATCACTACGGTACAAGTCAAGAAGGCACAAGATGAAGCTAAAGCAGCCTTAGTAATATTCTGTCCCTGATGCAAAAATAAACATTTGGAAAGAGAATGTGGACCGAATAGTGTCATCTTGTGCAACATTTGTGAGTTGGCGCATTCTACAAATCAGTGTCCTGAGTTTCCCAGACTAAAGGAATTACTTCAAGAATCAAGCAAGGATGTTCAATCTTCTTACTTTATCGGATCAAAGAGACCATGGCAGCTACGACCTACAGGTATGCCTACAAATTTTTCTTCCTTTTATACTTGGAATAATGTTTATAACAATCAGCAATATCCATGGCAGTATCCCACTCCTTCTTTAACACAATTTCCTTCACCATGGAACCAGTGCCCATCTCCTCCACCAATGCAATATCCTTCATCACAACCCAATCCTTGGGGTCAGAACTGGAAAAGTAGTGGCCAAGGTCTAGTACCCCCTCAAATTCCAATACAAAAACAACAATTACAACTGCCTTCTATTCAAAATCCTACACCTTATGTCCAACCCCAATTACATGTACAACCTAACCCCAATCGAAATAATAAGGCAGCTCAGAGCATGGATGCTCCGGTTACCCTCCAAACTTACCTTATCACTCCTATTGGACTTAATGAGGTTCAGCTTCGATAAGGGAAAGTAAGTAGATCTGGACACATTCCCATTATTTTCGAAGAAATTGAATCACCCAAGAAGGCTATGGACAATTCTAAGGCAGCTGTTACACATGTAACAGTTGATACAACACCCGTTGTTACACCTGTAACAACCGACTTGGGAAAGTCTGATTTTTTTACAATATTTAATCCGAGTAAGGCTGGTACATCTATGGTAGTTGACCCAACTGTTAGCATTCAAAATCCCCCATATCCTCAATGATTAACTGAAACCACGGTGGTCTTAAAACCTAAATCTGAATTCCTTAAGGAGATGCAAAACTTGTATGTGCAGATTCTGTTGTTACAAGCTCTTAAAGAAGTGCCTATCTATGCCAAAATAGTGAGGGATCTATGCATTAAAAGACCTGGAAGGAAACCTAAGGACCCTGCTACTATCCATGTCTTGGGAAAATTGTCCAATCTTATGATTGATCAGCCTTTGTTGACTAAGTATAATGATTCAGGGAACCCCACAGTGACTGTCCATATTGACAATCATCCTATAACTAATACCTTGATTGATCTAGGGGCAGATATTAACGTTATGACTAAAGACCTCTTCATCTCTCTAGGACTTCATGGACTTAGACCTACACCTACAATTCTTGAACTAGCAAATAGGTCCCGTGTTAAGCCCGAAGGGATGATTGAAGATGTGGTTATCACTATGGCCTCCTGGAATTATCCGGTTGACTTTCTTAATTTACAAACCAAATCCAATCTAGGGGGTCATCCTTTAATCTTGGGGAGGCCATGGCTAGCCACTACAAATGCATATGTCGGATGTAGGTCCAGATCTATGGTGATATCAGATGGGCAGGCCACTCATAACCTGAATCTTTATCCCCCAGTGAAACCGTACATGGGTTCGAATAGTCCCTGGTGGGACAAATTTGTACTTGAATATGATCTTTCCCTACCTCTTCTCACACTTGGAAAAGCACAATACTTTAAGGATGAAGCAGAGGACAATATTATCAAAAGTTTTATCAGTAATTCACTCCCTATTGCCTCCATTAGAGATTTGGGATACATAAGTGAGGGAGATGATGTAATTATTGAACATTTGAAAACAACTCCGCTTACTACCAGCAATCCCGTTGAAATCGAACCTGGAAAATGTTTAAATATCAATCCTAACCTGACTGCTGAACAAAACATACTGCTGATACAGTTGTTACGGAAATACAAAAAGGCATTTTCATATGACTATACCGATATGAAAGGAATCCATCCTACCCTATGCAATCACCGCATTTACCTTAAGGAAGATTGCAAACCTGTTAGATAACCTCAATGTCGAACGAACCCTGCACTTAAGGAGATAATAAGAGAAGAATTGAAGAAACTCCTTAATGCTAATTTCATCTACCTGATTTCTGACAGTTAGTGGGTGTCTCCACTTGTCATAGTTCTGAAGAAGAATGGCAAGTGGAGGGTCTGTGTTGACTATAGAGAAATTAACAAGGCCACTCAGAAGGATCATTTTCCCTTACCATTTATTGATCAAGTTTTGAACACTCTTTCTTGAAAAAGATTCTTTTCATTTCTAGATGGGTTTAGTGGCTATAATCAAATACATATTTCTATATAAGACCAATACAAGACAACCTTTACTTGCCGATGGGGTACTTTTGCATACAGAGTCCTTCCCTTTGGTCTCTGCAATGCACCAACAACCTTTCAAAGGGAAATATTAGGTATTTTTTCTGATATTTTGAATGATTGTCTTGAATTTTTTATGGATGACTTTACACCCTACGGGGATGCCTTTGAGACAACATTAACTAATTTGGAAAAATTGTTGGAACGTTGTGAGCAAACTAATGTTTCTCTAAGAACATAAAAATGCCACATGATTATGAATGAGGGAATTGTGCTGGGACATTCCATTTCAGTAGAAGGAATCAAGGTAGATCCTGCAAAAATTAAGGTAATCTCGAGAATCCCGACCCCTAAGACTCTAAAAGAGGTATGTATTTTTTTTGGGCATGCAGGATACTGTAGGAGGTCTATAGAAAATTTCTCAAATATTTCATCTCCTTTATTTTCATTACTGATGAAAGATGCAAAATTTGTGTGGACAGAAAAGTGTGAGAAGGCCTTTTTAAAGTTTAAGAACTGTGTAACAGCAACACCTGTTTTATGAGGACCAAACTGGAAATTACCATTTCATATTGCTATAGACGCATCTGACATGACTGTGGGTGTTTTTTTCGGGTAGCTAGAGGATAAGAAACCTTACGCTATATATTACATCAGCAAGAGCTTGACTCGAGAAGAAATTAACTACACTGTAACTGAGAAAGAATTCCTAGCAGTAGTGCATGCTATCAACAAATTTTGGCACTACATCACCGGGTATCAAGTATTTATACACACTGACCATGCTGCCATTCTATTTTTAATGAACACACTTGTTACTAATGGTAGATTTACACGATGGTCATTTTTGTTACAATAATTTGATATTACTATTTTAGATAAACCTGGAAAATGTAATGTAGTTGTTGATTTCCTTTCTAGATTAATTATAAGCGATGACTGCACTGCTACTAAGGATTATTTTCCAGACGAGTATATTTTTTCCATTTCTACTCACTCACCATGGTATGCAGATATACCCAATTACCTTGTTGTAAGGAAATTCCCACACAAATTGTCTTCCAAGGAAAGAAGGAGGATTATACAACAGAGTACTACCTACTCCTGGATAGAAGGAAATCTCTATCACACCGGGCCAGGTTTTCATATTAAGCGATGTGTTAGAGAAGATGAGGTATTTGAGATCCTAAAGGCTTGTCATGAAGAACCTTGTGGAGGGCACTTTGCTGACAAGAGGACAGGACGTAAATTACTCTCAACAAGGTACTATTGGCCAACCATATTCCAGGATGCCAAGAAGTTTGTGAAAGGATGTGATAGTTGCCAAAGGATGGGCCAGCCTCTGAAATTAGATGAGATGTCATTTCAGCCTCAGATAGTAATAAAATTATTTGATAAATGGGCCCTAGAATTTGTGGACCGGTCAATCCTTCATCACAGCTAAAAGCATACATATTGGTCTGCACCGATTATGTCACAAAATGGGTCAAAGCAAGGGCATTAACTAAAGCAACAGAGCAGGTTGTTTCAAACTTCCTGTTTCAAGATATTTTTGTTCGCTTCGGGATACCCAAAGAGATAGTGACAGATGGGGGTCCTTAGTTCACATCTAATTTGATCAAGTTGGTTTAAAAGTATGGAATCCAGCGTAGAATCACCACACCCTATCATCCACAAGAAAATGGGAAAGTAGAAAGCACCAATAAAGTCATTGAGGGAATTTTGACAAAGACCTTAGCCAGCCACAGAAAAAATTGGGCCGGGAAACTTCCAGAGGTACTGTGGGCTTATAGGACAACATGGAGGAATACTACAGGCTTCTCACCATATGAACTGGTGTAGGGTAAGAATCCCTTATTCCCCATAGAGTTTGAAACAAATACATTGAGAATAGCATTGCAGGTTGATCTGGATTTAAGTACAACACAGAATCAAAGATTGAACCAGCTCAATGAGCTGGAATAAAAATGGTTGGCTGCCATCTAACAAACAGAAATAATTCAACAGCAGAGAGCCAAATGGCATGATAGGTTTATTAAGAAGAAAATTTTCGAAAAAGGAGATTGGGCTCTTTTGTACGATTCAAGGTTCAAATATTTTAAAGGCAAGCTCTGCACCAGATGGCTAAGTCCTTACAAAGTGGATACAATCTTTGACAATGGAACTGTACAATTGGTCACCATTGACAGTGCTAAGAAACCGTTACTGGTTAATGGGCACTGTCTAAGGCTATATCATCAACCTGCTTCGAAGGAATCATTTTTCAACATTGTCATGGACTCTGATCTTCATGTTACGACTGCAGGGGAACATTCTCCTCTGTAGCTTTAAAAGTTGAAATTCCAATAAGTACAATAGCTAAAAACCACATGTGTGGTAGTTGTTACACCTTTTTTTTTTAAATAAAAAAATAAAAATAATAAAATAAAAGAAAAACAAAAATAAATCTAATTGTGAAAACTCCTTTTTAGGGGTGTAGTTAGACAACCAGTAACAGTCGAAAACCACTCTTGTGGCGACTGTTACACCCATGTTTTTCTCCCTGTAATATCATCTTCCCTTTTTGGTCTATGTCATAGGACGATGGTATTCATGTAATTTCTTTTTCTTCCTGTACCAATTTCTTTTGATCATTATTTTCCTGAGAATAATCCAAAAGCTGTCTTGGCTGTTACATATGTAACAACTGACAGCCACAATTAATTTTATATAAAGAAATAACAATGCCAGCTGGACACAACAATATGAACGTTGCATGCAGGACGTCATCAACCCAATTCTTCTACCAACGCCACCTTAGGTACGTCATCAAAAAGGTAAATTATTGTCATTATAATTTGGTGATTAATTGGCAAAGTAGTGGCGCTCCTGCGACGGCCATGGGCAACTGTCACAATTAAAGCGAGGGAGGGGATATGAATTGAAATGATTTGAAATTATTGCAAAAAGGTTGTAACCATAAACATTTATTAAATTTACATGAACCTAAATCAATAACATAATTACCAATAATGACCGAATCTGATGGAAAAAGTGCATGTGTATGAAATCCCATCACTTTCCATAACAAGCTATTTATGAGTATTCGTGTAGGGTACGATTTGGTAAATCCTTGAAAGTCGTCACCTTTCATCAACCTCCTTCTGAAACCTTGCATCCTCATTTATAGACTCGTCAATTGGGATATTTAGAGGTGTCGAGTAGCAGTCAGTTCCAAGACACAGTGATGTTACAGCAGGATTGAACAACAAAGAAGAGAACTCATAAACTCAGTAATATTGCAGTATTGCCAGACATCAAGAAGAAAAGTTAGAAACAAACAACAGAAATGGGTGGAGTAGCGGTCAGGCATGAACCAAATTCTATGGATGCTCTGCATAATTTCCTTGAAGCTTACCACATATTTAGAGAGGCTGGATGGGTTGAGTTTTTCCAAAATCTTGAAGGCTCAGACGAGGCCGTAGAAATTGAATTTTCTCAGAACTTGAACGATAATCAAACCCAAGTACGAGGTATGAAAATGGAGGTGACTGAGGAGGTGATTGCTAGGGTAACCTCATTACCAGTTGAAGGGTGGAGGTGGTTTAATAGGAAATCAATGACCTCTCCTTGAAAGAGGATTTCCTAGTAGGGGAAGAGAAACTGGAGAACAAAGGAAGAGGAATTGATAGAATGTCACTTCCCCACCCTTGGGAAGATGTTTCCCTAGGTTTGATCAAATATATTACCTGCAAAGGGAGGTCTATGATAGTATTCAAATATCACTTTCCTCTACTCAACCACCTTCGACATCAACAAAGAATCAATCTCCCATTCTATTTTCTTGGAAACATCAAGCACATGGTAGCGGCAGTAAAAACAGCAGCACATCTGGAGGCATGTGTGACTAATCACGGACTTATTAAGCTCATTGTGTTGGATGCCCTGGGTCAGCAAGGAAAGACCTAAGAAGAATTTAAGAGGAAAATACCAAGGAAAATCTGAACGAAACAAACAACAACCTCAGGAGAAGGTCAGTCAGAGGAGGAGACCTAGACTCGGCCTACCAAAGTAAAAATTGGGAAAAACCCTATTGATAAACCAATTGGGGAAAAAATACTGAAGAAAAGAGTGAAGGTCAGCATACCTGTAGAACCCTTTCCTATGGTCGAGAAGCAGACAGAAGCAAAAGTTCCAAAAGAAGAACGGCAGCCTTCCTCATCAAGTAGGGACGAAACCAATGCCTTATGTTTAGAAATTGAGAAATTAAGAAAATAAAATGAGAAATTGAAGCAGAAATTATCTGAGGGAAAAGAAATTCTGGTGTCAGTATGCATAACCTATTTTCGGAACTTAACAGCAGCAGGGTATAATGCCCGTAGAGAGAATATCAGCCCTATGGAAGTAGAAACAGAATAGCAGGATGTTGTTACACAAGAACTTGCTGATGATACTGCTATTACACCAGAACCAACAATTAAAGCAAAGCCGCCTGTAATAATCGACCTAGATGTTGACTCACAAGAACCTATGGAAGCCACGCTTATTATAAAAGAAACAACAGTGGATGCAGAGGCAACTCTAGGTAAAGACAAGAGGGCTAACACACAAGAACCCACCGAAGAGGCTCCTGTTGCACAAGAACGAGTAGTATAGGTGGAACAACCCCATGAAGCAGAGGTTGGCACACCTATTGTCGATGAAGATATTAAATCCAGGAGAACACCAAGTCCCACCTTGGGATGAAACTCTGAGAAACTCCTGCTAATCTTTGATTTGAAAAAATGGAAGCAAGAAGCGATTTCCCTTCGAGATGGGGTGATTTCGCTATAGGAACATCAAAGAGAAATAGACACTTTACAGGAAAAATGGATGGAAGCATAATTGAAGAAACAGTGGGAGGATTACAAGAAGAAAGAGGCTCTGAAGAAACAAGAAGAACAGTTGCTGCTATTACAGGATTAGATTCGAGACCTCACCATTGATAAATAGAAACTTCATGATCTCGCCCTCAAATTGTTGGGTTGTAGGCGACCTTCTCCATCATATCCTATTTTTCTATGGGAACGTTACTTCTTGTTTCAATTGAAATCCATTTTGGAGGGAAGACCTTATGTATGTTCCTCCACTCATACATTTATGGATGTTTTTTATGCCTCAGACTTTGATGAGAAAATTTTGCTGTGTGAATTGTTTTTACACAAAATTATTTGTGAACATGTGAGTATGCAGATGATTGTGAAAATCTTCTCTTATATGGGAGATATTCAATTTAGGGCTTTCGTATCCTTCATGAGGAATCATATTGAATGACATCTGGCCATTAAATCTATGAAACTAATGAGGAGAAGACAACATTATGTGTTCGGGTGGAACCAGGATGAGTTGCTAAGCTGAGAAGAAAATTCAGGAGAATACTGAGTACCCTGGGATTAGAGGACCAGCGGCCAGTTATAGAAGAAGACTTGTGGACTTCTGTCTTAATCAATTTTCAATGATGAAAAACCGAGCTTTGACAGGATGCTTAAAACGCACGGAAGCCAGTAGTGCTGAGTCATTAAAGGGAGATCCATTCTCATTCCAAATTTTTGTGGTGGTTGTTACACATGTACCATCCTACGTGCAGATTGTACAATCTCTTGGAGCTATATGGTTGGGATTGAAGTTCAGGTTTTCTTTGATCTAGTTTCCCATTGAGGATTACTAGATCAATTATGAACTAAGCAAGAGTCAGAATCTTGGGTACAACAATTGATGGTCAATCAGGGATACAAGTCTGCAGATGAGGACACAACTATTGCTTATCATCTCACAGATCTGCACTGAAGATATTCCCATGAAATATGAGTTTGCACGAGGACATGTAAGTATTTCAGTTGGGGGGAGATGTTGGGTGTTGGTTTTGCACATTTTTTCCTACACTTATCTCCCTTATATTGCTTCGTAACCTTAACTTATGGGATTATATTTACCCTTTTTCCTACATTTTTACCCTGACTTGTGTTGTTTCACCTTGCTTTTGTTAATTTTCCAATTCACCAATTATCATGATCTATTATACCTTTTTATGACTAACTGATGGTGAATGTTTGGAGAAAGATCAATGGTATTTTTTTGTCCTTTCAGATTTCAAAGATCCCGAACATGGAGTTCACAGAAGCAGTTCAGATGGTTTTGTTACAGCAAAGCGATGTTGTTACACCATGTCCTGTTATAGACCCACCAGCAATTTTTTGTTACACCCTACTGTTACAAAATCATTGGCGAATCACTGATATAGTTGTACCATTGACCGCTCTTGTCTATATTGTTGTTGACTTGTTCCTTGGTGGTTGCACTACAGCTCTGTTTTGTTATGATAGCTGGAGTTATCAACATTATATTTTTGGGATAATAGCATAAGGGTAGTTCCGATTGTAATATTTTTATTCCTAATCAGAACTTTATTAGGGAGTGGTTATAACTGCATGAGTTCTATTTCGATCAGCATGAGAATCGTAAGATTCTCATGAATGATCTATTCCTATATTTTCTGATGTAACAACTATATATCTCTCGACTCTAGAGGTTAAGAGGTTAGCAAAGAACAACGTTGTTTTTCCTCTGTAATTGTGTTCAGATTAATACAGATCATATTGTTACTGTTGTTACATGTGTGATCCCATTTGAATTTGGTTAAAGTTTCTTCTCTACCTATGCCCTACTAGGGAGGAAGGGCCCTCCTTCTTAGCAAGGATTGCAGCGGTTACAATAGCTGTGTGTTTATGTAATTGAATTTTAGTTTATGTATCATTAGAGTGTTGTTGCTTCTTTTTAGCTGAGAATATATATGCTTTGATTTCTATACTTTATATGCTATTACACATCTGATTAATAAATACACCAGCTGGTACTTACTGTGTGGCAAGCTAACAAATCAATTGAAGTGTGATTTCAATCTTGTGGATTCTTTTATTTCTACATGAGTGATTTATTTCTAGCATTTTACTTCAACAACGATCTCTTTTCTTTGAGACTGCTTATAGTTGATGTATCGGCATAGACAGTGCTATTGTCATTGGAATAACAAACGTCCCTAGATTGATAATTAAATTTGTGTTGTTCAGTCCTTAATAAGTTATTTATATTGTCCAACAATGCACGCACTACAATATATGTAAAAATGATGTTCCCAGAGAAATTATCTTATATTGTTTTCTCAATTACCTCTTTCTTGTGATAGAAAATGAAATCTCCACCACCATGTTGCATAATGAGGAAGATTCCATCATAAAATATCAATAATTTGATCTTATTTATACTCAATAGGGATACCTATATAAAATTATCTTGAATCCTCCACGATCTCAAACTTTCAACAAAGAAAATTCAAGGGCGTCAAACATTATTGAAAACCCAATTGGGTATTTACCCAATACCAACGTTAGCTTGGGAACCAAATTCTATATCAGGTAAATTCATGTAGATTACGACCTCCATCATTCCCCCAGGTAGGAAGGACATCATCAATCCCTTAAACCAAAATGATAGAGTATTATCATAATACTCCTACTTAGGTCAATAACCAGTCCATCTAATAGTAATATTACCCCACCATGTATATTTGTGACGGTGTGTTAACATCACAACCATCCTATGGAAATATTACACAAGGAAATCTTTATTTCCCTTTCTAAGGTCAACAACAATCTAACCCTGCACATCTCCAACAAAATCAAGTGTTAATTTTTTCCAACCTTCTTTTAATAAACAATAATAAGAATTTGAAAAACTCAATGCCACAAACCCCTTAAATAACGAGAATAAAATTGAGAGAACAAATAAAAGAGAAATTAGGCATAGGGTGGTTGTTAGCCATCAGTATTTTTTACATGTTAGTGATGACTATATCTACAGCTGAGTTTTCTAGAAACTGATTTCCTTATGTCAATATGTCATCCAGAAAACCCTCCTAAAACTTTTTTTGCCCTTCTACCTTTTCAGTTCGCCCATGTCGAAATCAAAACCTCATTATCACAATCCTATCTAGCTTCAGCCTTATTGGTCTGCCCATCAGCTTTAAAAGGCAAATCCACATCTGTTTCAAAAGTATCCCCTATGTTAGGAAGTGGCGCTTTAAGACATTTCACCCTTGGCAATCATAAAAAAGCCAAAAAGCCTCCATCTGCTACAGACCAACCATGACTGACCTCCTACTTTGCAAATTAGTTTGACAAGCAGCCCTAAGTCGCGCCACTCACACCCCCTAGATCTCAGCACTGCATAAAACCCAATCTCAAGCTGACTATTAGGTTTTTCACAGTGTTCTATGGTTTCTACAAAGGCAGGAAATATAATTTCATCTCATGGAGTAAATGTTTGAGTTTACAAGTTAGAGGAACAGCTGCTTCTAAATGTAACTTAAGCCTGAGATATGTCTGCAAAACAGAAAGCTACTCATCTGGACTTTACAGCTCTTTCCAGCATGAAAATCACAGTAAGAAAGGGATACCACTGTCTCAGCAAACCGGTAAATTGTCAAGGCCCAGAACCTCCTTCATTTACAAGCAGAGGGTTAGGGTGCCTCCTTCATCCACAAGCAGAGGGCGCTGGCCAATATTGACTTGGAAGATTGCAAAGGTCTAGGTTTGCTTTGTATTGAACAGTGAAACAATATCTCCAGGTTTTATGAATTTGAGTGATGGTCATAACAGGAACAGAGTTTGGAATATGCTAGGAAAAAGAGTCTGGTCTGATAAAGGAGGTCATCTGAAGCTTTCAAATCATGTGAATTGTTGAAATGAAGAAAGGCATGTCACTGGTGAAAATTCCAATCATAAGTACCCTGCTTATCCACAAGATCAAATAGAACAGATGCTGACAACAAATGCCATTACCCAGGCAGAAGGAAAGTTCTTGTTTTCTCAAAAGACACTGACCTCCATAATTACAGAGATTATCCTTCAAATGGTTTGTCATGAGATGACCAAAACACATGATGATATTTTAGTCACCCTTAGAGCAATACAGAGGAACAGTGCCACTGTGGCTAGGGTTTCTTCTGAAATACAGTGATGCTTGCAAGTAAAGATGCTAAGATTGATGTTTTTCAAGTGGTTTACTCACCATCACATTCAGAGAAAGGCTGTGTCAAACAGAGTTGTCAAAAAGCCTTCAGATACCTTACCTGATGAAGAGCCTCCTCCATATATGAGCAGATGGCCAAAGCCATTGCAGGTTGTTGAAAACTGATGGGGCTAAAAGGTACAATGGAAGGATACAAAGAAATTGAATAGAAGTCATTGCACAGGTAAGTGTTACTGTTATGATGCAAAGGTATTGATTTCCCTTTTCAAAGAGTTGTCTGTCAGACTGTACCTGTAGTGGAAAAGAGAAAATATTGAACATATGCATGCATTTATACCACAAGGAGCAGTTTCTTTAAAGGCAATGATTAAAACAGTACTCCACTATCCCTTGCCCAGAAGCCTAAAGAAACTCCTTTTGAGTAAACAGAGAAGTACAGTATGAAAACATGTCATCAAAAGAGTGCACTTACAGTCCAGAGAGAAGCTTGTGAATCACCTGGAAGCAGCAATTATCAAATCCATCGGAAGGACACAGGCCATCTCATGTTGAATAACACGACAATCGCCAAGGTTGGTCAAAGTTCTCTTTGACACATTCTAATTAATTTTCTCTGGATTATCACTGAGAAAGTAAAACAGTGGCCAAGGTTGAGCTATAGAATGCATGATGAATAGGTATACAATGCTATAAGTGGACAAAGAAGTAGTTTGATAAATTGTTAGTTTTTGAGTTTGGAACAAATGCATCTCTCTCATCATTCAAAGGACAAAGCTGGAGGTCCCCCTTCTAAGACCTGTGCTAAAGTCCATGATATACACGTGTTCAAAGGTATGGCAGCTCTCCAAATTAAGTTTTGAGCATACCGAAGTTAAGAGAATCAAAGGTTTTTTCAAAACAAAAACTCTGCAAAATACCAAACCAAAGTTCCGTTTTACCTTTTCAAATGAAGTGACCGTTGGGGTGTTTTTTGAAAAGGATATAAGTTTGAAGCATCAAAGTAAGAACGTCATTTTCAAAGGTTGAAATAGAGCCCGCGCCTCCATAGCATCAAACAAGAAGGATTCTGGTCGAAATAACATAGTCTGCACGTTTTTGCACCACGCGACGTGCCTGGGTTTTTGCGCGACGTGCCTGGGCTAAAATTTACACATGCCACCTTTGTCGGCGCGACGTGCCTGTACGTTGGCGCGACGCGCCTGTACAAGGCCGCCCGACCATCCGACAGGCTGACCCGACAAGCATTGTATGAGCGACGTGCTGGTGTCAAAGGAGTGCCGCGCCGGTTTTAAAGGTTTTTAATGCTACTCCGGCCCTGCACAAGGGTTTTTCATCAATCTTAAGAAGTATTTCTCATACATTTTGCCGTGCTATTCAAAGCCACCTCGAAGCTACAAGGGAAAACTGTTGATTAACTGATTTATGTTGTTCAAAACCTATTTGGCAAGTGTTATTCATCCTAGCAGAGGTTTTCACAATATCACCAGAGGGCTGCACTTATAAGGGACCATTTATTGTTTTAAAAGAGAAAACTCATATAACCCCTGTCTTAAAAGCTCCACAGTCTTCTAAAAACTCTGTCAGTTTTTGCTCCAATACTGTGTATTGACAGTCTAATCATATGTGGGGTAGTTTGCTTGAGATGCAAAACAGTGGAAAGTAGGCACACCTGTACAGAACAGAATTGTTAAATGATTATAAGCCTCCTAGGAGCTAGGTGTGTTGGTTGACATCAAAGATTTCAAGAACAGAGTGATTGTTGGCATTTTCTCACAAGCACACCTTTTAGCAAACTGCCCCCCTTTTTCACTGTATTTTGTCACTACTGTGAAGAGTTGTTGACAGAGATTTTCAAAGGTGAACAGAACACTGAGGGTAGAGGTTGTTGATGGTTGAACTCTAACATTGGAGACAGAGGTATAGATGTATTGATAGATCTTTTGAACTCACAAGCAAAGGGTGTGTTTCCTAAAAAGCATGGTGCACTGATATGTCACCTAACCTAGTTCTGCCTTTCCTTCACTATATGGTGTCATTTTGAAGGGCTGTTGTTTGTGATATTTTTCAAGAGGAAGGTCATTTCTGAAGAACAGGGTTATCAAAACACTTATCACAACAAGCCCCTTCTAGCAATCTGCCCCTATTTCACTGTATTTCACTACTGTAAGTTTGTTGGCAAAGAGTTTCCAAAGGTGAACAGCATATTGAAGGACAGAGTTGTTGGTGGTTAAATTTAAACATTGGAGGCAGAGGTACACAGGTGATGGTTGATCTTTTAACTTCACAAGAAAAGTGTCCTTCATAAAGCACTGTGTATTGATTTTTCATCTAACCTAGGTCTGCCCTCTTTTTCACCATATTGTATCATTTTGAAAAGTTGATTGAAAAAAAGATTCTAAGGATGAACAGTACACTGAAGGGCAGAGTTCGTTGATGGGAATTTAACTTTGGAGGCAGAGATACAAAAGTGGTGTTTGATTTCTTAAACTTCACAAGTGAAAGGGTGTGTTTCCTAAAGCACTGTGCATTGTTTTTACACCTAACTTGGGTCTGCCTTTTCTAGAAACCATATTTTAACAGGCAGAGAAATTGTTGACAGAGATACTCTAGAGGTGAATAGGGCTACTTCTAAAGGACAGGTGGTTGATGATTGCAGTTTTACATTGAAGACAGAGATGTGGCTATGATTTCTTAACACTCTATACAGGAAATTGACACAGGAGTTTGTCCCATCTTCACACAGGGTACCATATTAGAAAGTTTGCCTGGCTGAAGTGCATCCAGAGGTGAAGGGCTGTTTTTTTTTTAAAGAGTGCAGAGGTGGTTTATTCAAAGAAAAATTGTTGCATCTCATCCAAACCACATTGTCTAAACTGTCCAAACAGTCTAGTGACTAGTTTCAATCCAGCAGAACATTTTTCATACAGTGAAGGCAATTTGCCTCTTCCAAAGTTTGGTCAAAGTTAGAATGCCTCCAAAGCGAGATCACAGGAGCGGTCCACATAAGAGATATGAGCCTATCTCCATAGAAGAAATCAATGCTCACCCATCAGTGCTTTTCAATTTCCATGAAGTAGGATGTCTTGATTTCTGCCAGAGGATAGAAGAAGTCAAGAGTTTTTCGCCACTTACACATTTGTGCGCTTTGAGATTCAAAGACAAACACTTCCAGTTGGCGGGTCTTGATTTCAAAATCTCCCCAAGGTATGTATCCAAGGCTACCAAGATCCCGTATCATGGTGAAAAGTGGTTTAAACAAGCTCAACTTGATCTAGAGGATTATAAACCTTTCATCAAACCTGAACATAGGGAAACCATCACTGCTATTTTCCCTTTTTCCTATCTTCTTGACAGTTATGCTCCACTGATGAAAGCCATAATGAGATATTTCACTTGTGAAGGGAGGTTTAACCAAATTTATGCCTATCATGTCCGCTTGTTGATGCATTTTACCAGAAGCAGGCAGCTAAACCTTCCGTACTTTTTGTCCAAAAGCATATCAGCCCTTGATATTTTGGCTTCAGCTTCGGAGCATGTTTCTATGGACCCTTGAGGGTCATGCATGCCAATTTTGGGCCTGTTTCGGCAACTTTTTGTTTTTTGGCATTTTTGGGTTTTTGGCCAAAAACTCATAATTTCGCCATTTCAGTTTGATGAGTCGTCAAGGGGAGAGAGTGATACCGATGGATTCCATAATTCCATGAGCAGGTCTCCAGCGATTTTCAGGGCATTTGAAGATCATTCTCCCCCTCAAATTGGCGAAAAACACCCTCATTTTGCACATTCTGCCCGCCATATCAGCAGTCTGCTATTTTCTGGGTTTTTGCACACAGGTACAGTTTTGAGGTACTTCCCGAGATCAGATTGAGGTGATTCCACTTGCGTCGGAGAGCAGACACAGAGAGCTTTCCAAAGAGCCATCATGAGCCTCATTGTGACACTGGGAAGGCTGCCATTTGCCTTCAGCAAGTCAGGGGACCTTTTTCAGGCATAAATATGAAGTATTTTTGTAATTTCTGAACTCCAAAAATCTGCTTTTCCCAAATGTGCGTTAAGCTATTTTTATCATTGGGAAATCATGTAAATTCAATATAATTTCCGTTTTTAGTAGTTTTTTAGATATTTTATGGGATATTTTGTGCCTTGGGCTTTGCAAAGCCTCAAGGACAAGTTTAGATATTTTGACTTGGCCAATGGGATAGCTAGTTGCTCCATGAGGTTTTCCTCCCTCAAGCCTATTTATTCCATGGTTCTCATTGTAAATCAGAGGTTGAACTTGAGAGAAGAATTAATACATTGGTCATATGAGCTTTGAAGAATACACTTGAGTTATGATTTTTGGACTGCCTCTTGGATGCTTTTGAGGAATGGTGAAGGCTTGTTGATGGATTCCTTGACATGGTAGAATGGTATAGTGTCTCTTGATATGTTTTGTCTTCTAGTTTTCATTCATAATACATATTTTCTTGCTGCTATAGATCAGTAAAGATTGATTTTGAGATATGCCCATGGAGGCACCTCAAAATCCCTGAATCTTCATAGCTTGATGTTTTCTTCTCCCTTAGTTATGCTAAAGAATTCTTAACTGCTCTTTAGTAACTTAAGGTATTGTTGCTAAGTTTTATTTATAAGTTCTATGTATGTTGAGTAGGATGTATGGTTTGCCCTACCTACCTATTAAGCTGCCCATAGTTCTATCCATGAAACTTTCTCTTTGACTGATTTGTTGATCATCTTGTTGAACCAAGGAGGCCTAGTCCCGATCTAGCCCTTTGCCTAAAACTATGAAAACTTGTTTGTCAAAGTGCCCAATGACTTAGAGACTATGTTTAGGCGTTCCGGCGTATTTTATGAGTTGTTAGTTTGTCTTATGTGTTTTCCCCAAAGTCTGATAGCCATTTCCCGAAGTTAGAGGGTCTTATACCTCTATGTATGGCTGGAATGTTTGATTTCTATGTTTTAATTAGCTCATAGTTGCATTTAGCATGATTAATGGCTTGCTATAGCATGTTTATGTCTGCTATAAACTAGTTACACTTGAAATCCCTTGTCTTTCACCAAATTGTTGTCCATTTAACCCATTTTGCCCCAAGATCCCTTCTACCGTGAATCAAATCGGCCCTACAGCAGCTTTACATCATCACCTCATAGCTTCCTTGACCTGTTTGACCCCATAGCCCAATTTATCTACATCTTGTTATCCAGTTTATGTATTTGATCAGTTTCATCCCTCACAAACTTAAAAAACCAAAAAACTAAAAACACACTTCATAACTAGCCTAATATCAGAACATCGCAAGTAAACACACCGACATCTTCTACACATACAGAGAGAGCCCTCTCTGAGTCCAGGAAGGCTAGGTCCTTGGGCTCCAAAGCTTGGTTTGATGTTACATCGTCATTTGGCTAGCCAATCGGCCAAATCACGGGACCCTAACAGTGGTAACCCACAAAAATTAAACATGTAGGGAGGGGGAAAAACCCCTGAATGGAACCAAAATTTGAAACAACCTAGAACCAATAGAAATAGGGAAATAATAGTGGTCTATAGAATAATTATCCTTTTGGCTCTATGGAGAGAACTAACATTCCATAATACAAAAATCCATATCATAAATTTCATCAAAATTTTCAAATCAACATGGGAGAAAGGTTCTGTTGGGTGTTAAAAGTGGAAGAATAGTTTTTCTCGAGTGTTATTTAACGTAGCTTCAACATTGTTATCCTCCTATAGGATAATTTTGAATGTTCTCACTCAAAATAGAAATAAATTTCATGCATCCCTATAAATTTTCAAAAATGGTTTTGACAATTGGGTACATATTTCTTGTGATTCCCCATACTCTATATTAGTATATACTATGTATAGCTTTCATTTTTTTGGTCTTACTAACCTTCTCATTCAATACTTCCTCTATTTGATGTGGAGTTTTTTCAAGTACTTTTTTACTTTATGCTATCGTTTCTTCGATAATATCTTCCATTTCCTTCTAATCTCCTATTTCATACTAATATATATTTGCAATATTGACTATTGGAGATATCCCAATCCTTCCAATATATCAATTTAGTAGGAGCTGATGTTTTGAATACTTAACTTATTATATTTTCCTTGAGTAAACCTCTATTTCAAGTTCAAGAATGCTATGAGAAAATATCCAATTACAAGCCATTTATGCCTTTTTTAATTATCAACGCGATCTTTATATATAGAGTTACAATGTTCTATATGATTCTTTACTCTCTCATGTAGTCGTTGTATCTGCTATGTATATTATTGAACATCGTCACTATTGGTGTAAATTTACTAAATCTATACTTCCTTTATGGATGATTTGATATACTAATTGGAATGGTGAGAATCCTATGCTTGACTAGAGAAACTATTTTATATGAACTCATTTTGAGGTAATATAGTATCCCACTACTTCAACCTCTCTATAGCTACACATATTGAGAGATTTCCAAGTGTTTTATCAACATTGTTTTGACAATTAGATTGTTAGTGGTATGTTTAATTGAATTGAAGTTTGATATTATTTTAGAGGGTTTTCCAAAAGTAGCTAAGGAATTTAATATCATTATTTGGAGTAATGCTACATAGGATACCATGTATATCTTTTAAATTATTTGAAAAATACATCAACAATTTGTTGAGCATCATTTGTTTTCTTTTATATTGGAAGAAAAGGTTCCATTTCAAATAATTTATCAACGACTACAAATATGGAGTCAAGTGTCCTTGGTAACCCTAAAATAAAATCCAAAGATATATCCATCAAGGGCCTTTTAGCCACCCATCTTGGAGTATTTTGACTTCTTCATTTTGAGATTTGACAAGTAGAGTATCTTTCAACGAATTCATTAACATCTCTCCTTCACAATGGATAATGATATTATTATTTTACTACCATTAAAGCATTATCTAAACCAAAATTACCTCCTAATCATCAATTATACAACTCCATAATCAATTATTCCTCAAAGAATCTGTTGTTATTCAAAACCACTTCTTTTTTAATATAAAACCATCATGGGGAAAAAATATGCATATGGGGTTATATCTAATTCAATGGGATTCTTAGAAACCTTCCTTGCATTCCAAAAATCTAGATCTTATTCATAGAAACTCCTTCAATTATTAAACATTGAAAACTTTCATTGACTTCTTGGTTAGTTATGTAATTGTTTTACTTAATGAATCTACAACGTGTCTACAACACAATTAGATTTTACAAAATTTTGTTGCAGTATGAAGATATGTTCCTACAAAATTTCCACCCACTTTGGGTTTATATTAAGATGGGAATTAATGAAAATCAAGGGTTGGTGTATATCTCAAATTATTTTAGCAATAAAAAATGTCACCAATGTTTGAGAGCTCAATCAATGTCATAAATACTTGGTCATATACCAACTACTTTCTCGTTGAATAATTTAATTTCTCACTAAATAAGAAACTAATATGCCTTCTTTGCTCAAAATTACACCAATTACATTTCCACTGGCCTCATAGTTTACCTAAAATACTTTGTTCAAATTAGGTAAGGTCAATATGGGGTCCTTTTTGTTTTGTATTCTTTCAATTCAAAACTTTTTTGTACTTTACAAGTCCACTTAAAACTAAAATTTCCTTTTAAGGAAATATGCGAGTAGTGACCTTATCCCACTAAAATGACATGTGAACATTTTATAAAATTTTACTAAACTGTAGCAACTTCTTACCTTGGTTTCACTCTTAGTAGTTGGCCACTTCAATATGGTCATCTATCTCTATCCCATTTTGGGAAATTATGAAATCTAAATGGAATAAATCTTCCTTCATGAAAGAACGCTTATTGATGTTAATATAGAGTTTCTTTCTCCTTAAAAAAAACTAAAACAACTTTAAATTTTTTCAAATGCTCCTCTTTGGATGTGTTGAAAACCAAAATGTCATCAAAATATGCAATAAAAAAATTATCCAATAAGGACCTAAATACCTTGGTTTCTATCATTATAAATGCATTGTGTATTTTTATGAATATGAAGAGAATGACTAGCCATTAATGTGTTCCAATGTAATTTTCCATTTATCAACTTCTCTAATTCTTATTTTATGATAAACACTTCTTAGATGGATCTTTGAGGATGAATTTTCTCCACTAAAGAAGTCCATTATGTCATCCATGTTTAATAATAACAAATCTTACTTTGTTGTTATATAATTATTTTAGAAAATTTGAGAATTAATGCACATTTTCCATGTTTAATATTGTTCTGAGGTCATCACTAGGCATAGATCATGGGTTCAAACTTTCCCAAAGAAAGCATTTCTTTAATAAATCAAAGATACTGGCTCAATTTATTTTGGTCTTAAAATGTGGGAAATGATATTTGGTGAATTGAATTTTTGTACAAAATCTATTTGGTGGGTAGTCACTCTCCTAATGGTGGTAATCTGTTTCGTTTATTTGCTACCATTGATATCCATATATTTGTTAATAACTTCTCCACTTCCATCAGAATTCTTTCCATCATGCATTTCCATTCCAATTATAGTGGGAGGGTAAAATAATGCTCTTTGGTTTCCTTCATAGAAGTAAATTATCTAACTGACACAAGAGACACATTCTTTTTCTCTTACAAACAGTTTTCTTTCCATCCTTAGAGAAGGAGTAGGTGTTTTCCTTTGATCATGGATGGCTACTCTATCATATTTCCATAGTGTTCTAAGTAGCAAATTTCATGCATGGATGGGAATGATGCTACACAATACCTCCTAATGATAGTTCCAATATTAAATGAAAGTAAACATGCATAGTATACTCTTACTTAGTGACCTTTAGACAACTTATAAGGATGGGAGTGTTTTCAAAAAGATAAATGAAGTTTTTGAACCATTTATTCTGAAGCTATGTTCTCTACACTATCATTGTTGCTAATTATTTTTAACAGTTAGCATGATATCTACCTTGAATAAATTCCTTTTTTATATGATCATTCACCCATGTTGTTTTTCTCCTTATCTATTCTTAGGCCTCCTTATTATAAAACATTATCCTTCTTCGATAACGACACTTCTTCTTCACTGAGTTAACTTTCTCCTTGAACCAAGTTAATTTTTACATTGTTTCTAAATTATACAAGAGGGAATTCATAGCTCAACAAATATATTTTCCAAATTTATAGCATACATAATTTCTTAGGACTCCATCTCTTGAGTTAAATCTTATTCTTCTCTGGTAGTTTTCCCTTCTCACTGAACTTGCAGGCACTCCATCCATTATATCTTTTTCTTTTATGAAGTGGTCACTCCTCAAGCTATACTTGATGCCACACCTCCTATTCTCGAAGTAATATTTGTATAATTGTCCTTATAATTTTTTAATAGGTGTATAAAATGGAAATACGGTTTTGCGAACTATTCTTTCACATATTTCCAATTCCAAGCTTCTTAAGAGTCTAAATTCACTCAAATTTCACCCCATCAAACATCCATATAGTATTATAGCATGATTCCAACTTTTTTTCCAAAATTTAATTTTTTACTCGATGTAAATTGAATTCAATTGATAAAGATAATCATGATTGTTTCCCTACAATTCAAACATTTGAGAGTGCATAGTGAATCATGGAAATGCCTAGTTATAATTTCTAATTATGGAGTCTAAACGTGATATGTTTTGGACTTTTTTTAAACCAGAATTGTAAATATTTGTATTAAACTTTGTGCTTGGGGACATAGCCTTACATCTAAAATTACAAAAATGGAGTCTTTCACTCTTGAGTTTGTTGTTAGAGATAGGATTTTCCAAGAACAATAGCCAAAATCTCTAGTTATATCTAGAGAGAAGCTAATTATCCTATAAACATAAAGCCTCCAAAATACCCCTTCATATAGACTAAATAGGAGACGGAGGGAAAGCATCAGTGCCTTTCTTTGACTCATCAATAGGGGGAACGTTCAAATATGGCAGACATCTCATGGCTAGAGAAGAAGAATGAATTAGAGAAGACCTTCTTGGATGAATCTAACCTACAATAATATATATTTCATGAATTTTTTTAAGAATAGGTACCATTTCATCCTTGAGACCCTAGACTTAAACTTTGTGTCCCACAATAACTCCATAGCATTAGTTAGAGTTGATGTAGTTTAGCTATGATGAAGTTGAAAATGTAGTAATACTTGTTGCAATTTCTCTATAACCTCTACCCACTCTGGTGGAGGAGATTCCTAAAGGTTTTGTTTCACCATGCATCCAATAAAATAATTTAGAATTTACTAACCATGACAATGCCTTGTGGGAGCCCAAATGAAAAGACCACTCCACTAGAAAATCTCATCCTTAATCTAGGTAGAGAGTATTCTACCTCCCAACATCCTCCAATGAGACTAAATAACCAAATATGGGTGAAGCCCCTTTCCCATAGGAGGATGATCATTGAGACCATAGAACACCTAACCTCGAGAGAATAGTGATAGAATCCTAGAGAAATAGTCACACCACCACCCAGACACAAGAGAGGAGACAAGAAACCAAAGAAATAGAGACAAAGGGTGACGAAGGGAAACCCAATTTCCTAAATCACAACCTTAAAAGTAGGGAAGTAAATTACCAAAATCAGGATTCAAATAAGATCAATTCAAAATATAAACTTTAGCTTTAGGAGGCTATCAATTTAGAATAAGTGAAATGTATTCATGGAGGGAATTCACTACAAGCCCATCATGATGCCATAACAAAAATAATTTCATCTTCTTCTCAACTAAATATGGAGCATCCAAAATGGGAGTATCCCCTACAAACCAACGATTCATAGGGGTATCAACAAATACCCAGGGGAAGTCACCACAAATTCCCTCATGTAGCCATTTATAAAATATGTTTAACACCCTCTCATAATAAATCCAATTTAAATTGAAAAAGAATAAATCTGAATGAATACAGAAGCCATAAATAAAATCCATCATGTTAGGGAGTTTATAATTAATAAAAAAATTGATTTGGTAGATCCCACGAGGAATTATACAATTTGAAATTCTCTTGGGTTGGAAAAAAATCCCTCTCCCACCATCTAACTTAATACATAAACATACCTCCAGAAGTCGAAGGATTATTTTTTTCATTTCAGGCATGATCAATTCATTCTAAAGTAGATTCATTGCACATAGGGGAAATCTAATCTCCCACCCATTCTCATTCAATATGATATTAAAGATACCCAAATCACTCCCCACGATAATCCATACCACCCCCTGCCCCCATGCACACACGATTCTAAAACCAAGGGACTACCAAACTATAATAATAATACATATGGGACACACGGATGGAAGGGATATCCACTCCCAAAAAATCCATTTTTTCGTCTCACAATTCTCCTTGTCGGGTGATCTAGCCACTGAATTTCCATTTTGCAAAAAAGGGAGAAGTCATGGAATGGCAGAATAATATACTTAATCATTTATTAATAATGATCCCTTCATTAGTAAAATTGGTTGGTTTTCCATTTCATCAACCTTGAAAAATTTTTTCCTAAAAACATGGAAACATTGATAATAAGAGAATTGAGAGAGAGGAGTCTTTATATGACTGAATATTGAATTACGGAGAGCGTCCTTAAGATTGGTTCCATTCCAAAGGTGGTGTATAACTGTTTTGGATTCCCAAACTATAATAATTCTTTCAGTGATTATTTCTTGGGCCATAGAAAGCCCTTAAAATATACCATACACTTCAAATTTATTATTAAAAGCCTTCCCCAAACTCTAAGAAAACTAGTTTCTAATTGTCCTTTTCTGCTTGAAATAATCCTCCGCATACCTGCTACCCCCATATTCATTTTAGCTACATTTTCAGAACTGAGAATAACAGTGTGTTGAGAGGCCACCTAATGCTTAAACTCCTCTTGGGAGAGATGTAGAGACTAACTCTCCTGATGATGCCTTGCCTTAGGAGATGAGAAAAATATATTCAAATGCTTCCACCAAAGGTCCCCTCGAGTATCAAACTGTTGTGGAGAGGTAAGGGATAGTTGTTGGGAGCTAAAATGTTTTGATAGAAGAGAGAGAGCTTAGGCTAGGACTATTTGAGGGGGGATTTATGAGTTCGAAAACATAACTCAATTTCTAGACAGCCACACTTTCCAATAGATATAATTTGGAAGAGCTTTCCACATTTTTTAAAAATTATCTTCATATGTAATCCCCCCAAGTAATTATTTTACCATGAAGAAAAGGTTGGAGAGGTGCATGGGACAAACAATATAGGGATGATCCAATATATTTGAGGAATGATAATAAATATTAACAATAAAAAATGTCATAAGTGCATACAAGAAATAATGTAGAGGAAAAAAATATGAAAAAATATTATATTTTTTAATTAAATGGTAAAATTGTCATAAGACTACATCATGAGAAATTTGATGGATTTTATAATGGTGAAGATGTATATTTATATTATGTATGGTTTCCTTTTCACCTAGAATCATGCACTTTCGTTATATCTCAAATGCCATCGATAAATACCATGGGTTACAAAAAATCATGGGTGATTAGCATAAATCATTACGGTAAAAACTAATGACTGGTTTCGAATACCATGGTTGGATATTATGATTTACCAAAACCATGAAATTGTAAAATTCCAATAGTATTTTTGACCTGGGTGGTTAACCAACATCCACTTGGATCAAGGGAATAGATCCATTAAAGAATAATTCCATAACTAACAAATGTAGGAAAATTCAAGGAATGTGTGGGAGATAGAATTATACCGGGAGAGGTGAAAAGAGCAACAAGAAGGCTCACAAATCTGTTTTTTTTTTTAATATTCTTTGTTTTTATAAATTTTTAATGGGCCAACGTCCAATATAAAGTATTGATATTTAAAAGGATATTAGCATTCCAAATATTTTTATACATTCTATTCGTGGAGAGCCATGACGTAATAAGATGGATAGATAACCCATTTTTATGAAATAATAAGAATATCCCTAATTGTGAACATCCTCTTCTGATCGTTATTTATGATCACATATATAAATGAGTTCAATTTTTTTGACTGAGGCTTGAAGATGGTGAGGGACCACTCCAAATTCCCAAGCCTTCCAAACACCTTCTTCATTCCAAATCAATATATTTGAGAGAATGTATTTCTAAAAACTTGCCAACCAAGCTCTCAATGGGAGTGGGGGTGAACATGGATAGAGGTGGGCACCATTTAATTATATCTTCTTATATATTAATGAAAGATCCCTTTCATGGTATCCAAGAGAGATTATTTTATGAGAGTGAGAGGAGATAAAATAAGTCTAGTGGAGCCTCCTTTGAAGCTTACTAATTGATCCAAACAGTTTCTCCTCTCCCCACAATTATTTTCTTTTCCAAATGACTTGCTTCCACCGATATGAATTTTCTACAACTAGCCTCCAAAAAATATATTTTCTCATTACACCAATTACTAGGAAGGGATCCCTGATTCTAAGGCCCCTGTAGATTTTTCAGGATTTTACCATTTCCCACTTCAATAGATGGTATTTATTTTTATTTGTTGTATTTCCTTTCCATTAAAAATTTCAAATTTCTTAAGCCAATTTGGATCTCACCCTTGTACGAGAGAGAAGACCCAAAACTTACTGGAATATGGGAAGAGTTGAGAGGACTACCTCGATGAGAATAACCTTCCCTATTGGATTGAGATAAATTGTTCCCCATTGTGCAAAATTTAACTTGAATTTTTAAACCACTGGGTCCTAATATGGATGAAGAAAGGGCTTGGGAAAAATAGGTACACCCAAATATTTAAATTCACGCAAAGTATCCATGACTAAGAATACAAGGAACCTGAGAAGCTAGTTATGAATTACTTTACTTACATTTTGAGTATATAATTGAACTTTTCTTGTGTGTATCAATCCTCCAAAGGCTATCAAAAATAGTTCCAACAATTTTTTAAAACTTGCAATAATAATAATTGAATCTCCACCCAATTCAGGTTATGATCAAAAAATTTGGAGTGGTTTATTCTTATCAACTCTTGAGAATTAAATGTCAGGTAAAGGTCTAATCCTGCATGCATGTTATAGTCTCCTACTTAAGGATTCTACTACTATGATAAGTAAATAAGGGGAAAGGGGATACCCATATAGGAGCTCCTATGATGCTTTAAACTTGCAAGCCATCCATTAACCAAGGGGAAAATATAGGGTCCTCATATGCAAGTTGCAATCCAGCTGATGAAAGAATCATTGAACCCAAACTTCCTAAATATTGCAAAAGGAACTCGTGATTGACATGGTCAAAGACATTAAATATTTCCAACTTGATGACCATTCCTTTTACTTGCCTTTTTTCCTGAAGGATTAGTATTTTAAAATAAATGATACTATTGAAAATCATGGAAAATTTTAGGGGCTAATATTCGCAGGTGGGCTAATTTTCCATGCTTTTTCCCAAAAAAAGATTCGCCAATTCCCATTTTTTTTTTAAATTGATTCGCCCAAATTTTATAGTATAAAATTATTTTACCCTAAAAATCGCCAAAAATTTATATATACTAATATAAAATTATTACAAAACTAAATATTTTTACAAAAAAAACATTAAAAATTTTACAATTCACATATTGGGAACTACTAAGATTCACCAAGTTTTTAAACTTTAAGATAAACATCCATCCTTAAAATTTTCCCTGTTGACAATTTGGTGATTCCCCACAAAATTGCCTTGAGTTTCTAAGACAAGCTTAGAAAGTAGGGGTTTGAGGTGACAAGCCATGGTTTGAGAGATAAATTTATAGGACACATTACAAGGGAGATGGGATGAAGTCAAGAAAAGTAGGAACAATTAACCTCTTTGGGGATGCAACTATGAAAGATGAGTTAATCCCCACTCCCATATTTTGCCACTCCAAAACTTAATCCACCATCTAAAAAAAATCACAATATATGATATGTAAATAATACTAATAGAAACTTGCTAAGAACCCATATAAACTCGGGGCTTTATGTGGTTCCATTGAGCTACTACCTTCTAGACTGCTCCCTTTATAATTGGGTTGAGAAAAAGCTCATTATCTTCTTTTGAAATAAATGGGGTAATATAAGACAACATTTCCTCCTTGAGGATTTATTTCCCACTTGAGAATGCTTATATAGATTAGAAAAATGAACATTTCTACATTTTTATTTTTCCCTAAGACTCTACCACCACCCCATCTACCATAATGTTGTTTATGTTGTTCTTCCACTACCTCATCTTGGCTTGATGGTGGAAGAATTTGGTATTTCATTCTCCTACCTTCAACAAAAGATTTATTGATTTTAGATGCCATAGTTTCCCCTCCTCCTTTAGATATTTTTGCAACTAAATAAACTGCTAATATGATTCTACCAAGAGACCCCCTGTTACTTTTTCATTTTCCATTATGTTGTGTAACATTTTGAGGTATTTTTGGTGGAGAGAAGTTTCCATACTTCAATCCTTGTGAAATTCTTTTACCAAGTTCTTTAGCACTATTTTTTAAATTTTTATCTTTTGTTCCCAAGTTAAGACAAAGGAGACCATGATCCATATACCCCAAGTTTGGGAAACAACCTCAAACAATCCCTGGGAACGCTTCCACTAGGGAATATAGTAGATGAGGAGAAGACCACAATATTCACGATGATTGAGGGAGAGCCTACTTGGCCTATGGTGTAACCCCCAAACCAATATATACAAGGACAAATAAAAATTGTGATGAAAAAACACACTACTAATAAGAAATTTCTCTTGCCTAGTAGCAATATGGCCAATGTTGATTCTCTAGTTGGTCCAAGTGCATTTTCCATGGGCTGGACGAACATAAATTAATTAATAGGGTGTCAAAAAGTATTCAAAGTTCTCTTGAAATTGATCATGAACCATAGTCCCTCCTTTTTTCTCCCATGGCTGAATGGTGACATTGAAGTTTCCACCAATTCCACACTTTCTTTTGAACTTAAAGGTCTCATTACTAACTAATAAATTGCAACATTAAATTTTTTTCTTAATAAGCAACAAGAACATAAACATTAACAATGACACACACCTTTTTGATATGAACATTAAGGAGGTGTGTAGTTAACCAATGTTATGATAATTGTTCTGAAATAAAATTAAACATTGCATCTATCCAATGGGTAAACAATCCTCATTAAGTGCCACATGACCTATTTGCCAAAATTGGACTTGATTTCCAAATAATTTTAGTCTTTTGGAGGGATTTATTTTCCCCTAAATTTTTCGAGATAGAGGAGAAGAATTAGGGGCATTTAATGCTTTATTAAGGATTCATACTTTTGATATCTTTTTTTAACTCCCTAACCTTATGTAGTTCAAGGAGACTATTCTCATCATTTACTAGTTGTTTTTTAGGGTCCCGCTCACACAAGGGCAAGGCCACTACCTTTTCTAGTAATCCTCGATTGACTATGTGTAGAAACGTTGAGAGTGGTTTGAATTTCGATCTCCGCGTCCTTTTGAGTTTTGGAATTGTGAATTTCCTTAATTTATTTCCTTCCCACTTTTCTTTTCTTTTTTCTTTCTTCTTCTTTTTTTTTTTTTTTTAATTTATTTATTTCTGGAATTTTACTAATTCCTAAATCTATTGTTTCCCATTTAGATATTTCAATGTCTAGTAAATAAATGAAGGGCCTTCGAAAATTTATGGGGTTTATAGGGGAAAGAAATACTTCCTAATTCTCAAATTCCCCTTTTGTCTCCATTGAGAAATCTTCTAGAGGGGTTATTTCCTCTTGTATTTCTTTAGAAGCAGGGGGTTCTTTAGTATGGACCTAGTCTTCCTTATTGTTTTTCAATGAATTTTCTCCTCCTTCTAGATTTTCCACTACAGGAAAACTATTTTCTTGGGGATGTTCCTAAAGTGGTTTGGAGGAATAATATGTTTGTCCTTTTGATGGGGCCTTTGGAGAAGTTGAATCCCTTACCATAACTCATTGCCTAGTAGAAGCCTTTTCCTTACTTAATTGTCTATTTTCCCATATGCATTACTTCAACTGTTGTCATTGTTAACCCTCACCACTTTTATTTTTTTGAGTCTCTTCTTGTAGGAAATATCTTGCAAAGTGGGCATATTC
The DNA here is from genome assembly GCA_034641835.2 of Pinus albicaulis. Taxonomy (NCBI): domain Eukaryota; kingdom Viridiplantae; phylum Streptophyta; class Pinopsida; order Pinales; family Pinaceae; genus Pinus; species Pinus albicaulis. Next base: position 1,113,703,091 of record CM076583.1, on the reverse strand, counting down.
ATGACATGTTTCACGCTGGAACAGAAACTGTTCATAGTCTACTTTTTGCAGCAAGGTCCAAGCGTGAATATTTAGTTGCACTACTTATGGAAAACCATTTTCAAGATAGACCTATACATAGATCCTGACACAGGCCTGCAAACCCTTACATGGGTTAGCCCAATTAACGTAATTTCCTAACACATTCCCCATACTTAGGAAGGTTGCATCATTCATGTAGTGGAGAGAAAAATAGGGAAAATTCACCTAGGTTGAGCAATTGGTGGAATGTCATTCTCGAGATTAAATTTGGGGTTCCATATATTGAGGTAGAGCCCTTGAGCCCCCATGAAGTATATGCCAATTTGAAAAATTATATATCGATATTATTTCTATTTAAAAAAGAAAGAAAAGAATTCATTTACACAAAATTAGGAACGAATGCTTCCTTTAGTCTTGGGATGATAGTTTCTTTCCACCCAGGAAGTGACTTAGTGTGGAGAGGGTAGGAATCCAAAAATTAACCCATCGAATCTCGTTGGGAATTTACATTAATATGTGGAATATAATCTAGTTTCTTCACAAATTTTTTGGGGCGAGGATGAGGACCCTGATGACTAATCACAACAAGAGAATTGAAAGTGAAGACACCAGATGTCGATTAAAGAGATAAATCATGCCTCTTCTCATCCCCACCACCTAGCGCTGGAGGCCATATTTCCCTATGGGTGAGCATGAAAGGAGCCCTCTATTTTGACAACATGCAATAGGAAAATAACTAAAGAAAAATGAAGATTCAAAAGATACCAGTTGTAGAGTGACATTCGTGCTTTACAACACCCTAACAATGATGTGTGTCATTTATGTATCATGTTCTATTACATTCAAGTTTGGAAGAACTAGGTGAATATGTTTTTGCCCTTTTCATCTAAATATAAGAATATAATTTTTGGTATGATTACAATTTTCCATTATTTAATTGAATTTTTGAATGGATAAATAAATTTAGTTCCCTAAAAAATTTCAAACACTCAAATTATATAAACCCAACCATTAATATTTACAATTTTCACAAATTTTAACTAAATTTTAAATAATGTTAATACAAAAATTTTCCAAACAAAAATTTAAAACCAAAACATAATAAGTACACACTACAATTAATATTGTAGCCAAACTTTCAATGATTCAAATCTACAATGAATCTACAATAGGATTGAGGTCAGATATTTTTTACGATATCCAGTTCACATGGATGTAAAATTTCATCAACCCTATTATTTGACCAGATTATTCCTCGGATACAACGAAAGGTAATTATGGTAATTATTTTTAATACCACCATCTTATTATGTCACTACTTTCACAGTGACATCTATGATCAGTTTCTAACTATTAGTTTTAATACCACCATACTGCAATTGTTTTTCGTTTTTGTATAGTAAACATTATAGTTTTCCTTTGAATTTTTGGGTGATGCCAGCTCGCCACCACATCCCCAGTATGTCAGTGATGCACGATTTTCCAAGTTGATCAGATAGTATAGAGGAGGTGCCGTAAATAGGGATTTTTCTTACATCTGAGATTTAAATTCGACTTTCTTTGAGCTCTCTCTCCATTGCCAACCCACCATTTACATGTTTTTAAGCGTTAAATTTACCTTATTATCATTAATTGAAAATTAAAACAATACTTTCTCACAAACTCGAGGTATGTAAATTCATTTAGGTTAGTTGTGGATTCTTTATTTTCATGTGACCTGTTGTAACCTTTTTTCACCATGTTATGTTTTACATTTCCTTTTATGCTAAAAAAATATAAAAATAGAAAAAAATAAAAAATAATATTGAAAAGAAAAAAAAATAAAAAATAAAAAGAAAATAGAAAATAAAAATAAATGGTGTTTCGGGGAATATCACCCTAGAGGTTCGTTGGGTTACAACCTCCACAGAGCAGGGGCATGCTACTTAAGAAGGACTCACACAACCATGCACGTTCAGAAAAAACTAAATAGAGTAGAATGAGAAAGTTACCCGTAGGTCCTACGGTTGAAGCAGATCCCGCGGGGTCCAAACCCCCAGCAACCGTCCTTCCTTCTCAACCTGAAAGATAAGAAGAAATAGGCACGAAGAACTGGTTGTACAGCATATATCTACTCTAAATGTTAGTGAGATTCATATAAAACATTAAATAAATCATAATGAATGCTTGTATAACAAATATTCTCATACATATAAGCATACACTAACACGTTTATTTCGGGAACAGCATGGTACTTCTGTATTATAAATAGCATGTAAAAAAGTAACGAGTGGAGAGATCACCTGATCCTTCCACGGCCTTCGAGCAGACCGTCGTCTGGATCCGTCCAGCCCTTGCCTCGCTAAGACTCCTTCCAAACTGGTGCATACGAGATGACATATAGGGAGATGAGCATCTCGAGGAAACAAGGGTTTCCTATAATGAACTGGGAAAGTGCAGGAGGCATGGGGAATCAGACTTGGATAGGGAATACCAACAGAGTATAATATCAATAATTCTCTCTCCCTTAGGCCATACACATGAGGGGTTTTTATACTCCCTCCAAGTAGTTCCAACAGTTGGAAACAGTTGGCCACGTGCTGGGGTGGTTGAACTACCTGAGTAACCATCGACCCAACCCGAAAATAGGGAATAATTATATATTTTTTAATCATTTTAATGGCATACGCGGAAAAGTGCAGCTGGACTCGCGTATACACGCGGAAAAGTACGGGCATAGTCGCGTATGGGGATTTTTACACTGTTTTTAAGTGAATTTGTCCAAGTCTATAGGAATGGGTGCCCAAAAGCCATAAAAGCAATCATGAATCATATGAAGGTGAGAAATGATGCTATAACAGATGCCCCCTAATATATGAGGTCAGAAGGGGTACATGATGGCCGAAATGTATTATGCACATAGAAAGAACTTCGCGAGGACAAGAGAGGACTTCACCAGATTTCAGCCTGCCAAAAACCAATGAAAGAAAACAGAGAGTCAACTCATGCTGAGGCGGGCATACCCATGCTCAGTCCAAAAATACATCATATAGAAAGTAGTGAATGGATCCAACATGTATACAAGTATAGTTGAACTGAAAGTACACAATGAATCATCTGAGCATGGCCCAGAAATGTAAGTCTGAATCAATGTCCAAGTATCACATATAGAAAGATGATCAAATATGGTGCAACTGGATGTCTGATCAAATAAGTAACTGAATCTCCAAGTACCGAATCATAAGAGGTGGAACAAACGGTACAATCACACAACTCGGGAGCCAACATATAAGATGTTGTTGTACTGAACTGCAACATATAAGGGTGGACGGCATCACTGGCAGAAACTGAATGGACTGTCAAAAGTGAACCGGAGAATGCTGATGCAACCCGATGTCTTCACTGATCACTATGGCACAATTCTACACAATGGGAATAAATGAGCTGAAGTCGACCATGTGAGAAATCGTTGGATTACCGGTCAATGATGTATACCGTTAACCAACGCGAGACAACCCACCAATAATGAAAATGAGTGTCAAGGTGCCCTAGTACAATCTAACAAGTGTGAATGAATGAGTTGAAGTCGAACACTTGAAAGAATCTACCAATCAGGAGGCAATGATGAATCCCCACTGTCGATAGCGAAGAGTCTGCCACTGATGACTGCAAACCCTAAGGTACTGACAAAAAGACTCTAGACATTATTCCCAGAGCAATGAGTCGGAGTCGATGGGAAAAGATCTGCTGGAAGGAAGGCATTAAGGCATCCCACATCAGTCCAGCGCGAGTGTAACCCGCAGGCCAAGATTTGGAAGGAATCGGACGAAGTAGAGTGATGGAACCAAAACCGAAGTACGTTTTCGACATGCACAAGATGAAGCTAGCGCACGGAAGAAACCCTCTGAACCAACCAATAATGAAAGCTGACAAAGAGGCGAGAAATCCACCGATAGGGTCAAATGGAAATCCAGGTACTGCACGAATCCCAAGTGTGATAATGTGTGCTGACGTCGAACACAGGGGAAACCACTCAGTCAAAGATCCATGATGATGATCAAATGCTGAGCACGAGGTCACCTATCAATGATGGAAATAGGCCCAAGGTGCGGCTCTAGGTTTGCTCTCAGAGCAATGTGTCGTAGTCGATAAGAGACAAACCCGCCAGCAAGAAGTCAATGGGGACCTTCTCAAACCAGCACGAGTAGAAGACCAAAACATCTGATGTGATATAACATGATACTGACAAGACCAGGAAGGCCGACTGAATAATGAGTCAAGAGACACCGCAGAATGGCCGACTCAGGCTAAACTTCCCTTGAACAAAAGCACGACTCGTGATGACCATGGCAGTAAAAAATGACACTGTATAAGTCTGTTATGCAGGAGGCAGAACAAACTCTCCATATGATTGGAAGAGATAACCAACCGGGGGAGAACTGACAAGTGAAACATGGTAAAGGCTGAACCTAGGTCAAAACTAAAACCATCCCAAATGTAGGATATATATATAAGTAAATGTGCTTTGTTCAAGGGTGACAAACTGACTCTGTACTGCCATCAAAATAACGAAGATACATCCCGTTCCCGCTCTTTTTGTTATATTTGAATTTTTTGTCTTTTTCATATAATAAGCCTGAAAAAGAATAAAAGAATGCTATGGTACAATGGATAGAACGAGTATCAAGAAATCAGATGCACTAGTTCCTGGGATTGGAAAAATCCTATGCTCAATGCAAGGTGGCGAAAACTGGTAAGTGATACTCAGAGGAACATTCCATCCATAGGTAAAAGGTGTCAAGTCGTGATAGCTAAGTGCATGCAATGGTTAACTTGTACAAAAAGTCAAGGTCAAAAGTTGGCTTAAACATCGAGTCCAAATGAAGCCGGCTAAAGGCCAGGATAAACAAGTAGCCAATATGCAATGCAGTAATACAACTTAACGACACCGGGGAGCCTCTAGGGTAAAAGCCAGAAAAAATGATAAGTGATGAAGAAGAAGAATGAAGCTTCAGCACAGAAGACATGGCGGGACTAAAGAGGACTCCCGAGCCTACATAAAAAGCAGCATGGGCAACAAGTGATAGCGAGGAACTAACTAGGAAGCCCATGTAAAGGAAGGCTCTACCATCAAGTCATGATTAAATAATCGGCGAGTGAAATGGGTGTAATACTCATGACCTGATGGGATCGACCCTAAGGCAAGTGATCATTATGAAGGCTAGTATGCAAGATGCAACGGAGAGTGATTTCCCTAACCTATATGCCAGTGAAGATCATATACCTGCCGTGACGAGTCGGTAATCATGGATCAAAAACCAGGAAAAATCTCAAAATTGTCAAAATGTACCTGAAAACATACCAAACTGGGCACTTCCAAGCAACCGAGTTATGTAGCTTAAGATAGATTGAAAAAATGAGCATAAGGAATTTTTGCGAAAATTTTCAACTTTTTAGCCATAAATAGACAAATTACCTCATATTTGGTTCATTATTACATTGCTGATTTGGAAAAAAGTGCTCTGGAGAAAAAAACTTCTTTCGTCAAATCAGGAACAACCGACCGTCGAAACGCACCGAAACTTCAGGTAGGCTCCTAAATCATCCTATTTATTCATTTTGTCCGTTTGGAATTTAAAATTAAGTGATTTTTAGCTTTAAAACCCTTGCTAAAATATACGGACTTGCGCATACGCGGGTTCAATAAAGGAAACTCGCGTATACACGCGACTGTGCAAAGGAAAAACCGCGTATGCGCAGGTCCGAATGCAAAAAAACGTGGCTAATGCATAATTTGATGAAATTTGACAGGATGACAATCTCATGGAGGGAACGTGAGCATAGCGCAATTGACCAAGAGGTCATGCAAGATCGCGCAGCGTAAAATATCCTTCGGAATTGCGGATTGTTCAAATTCTTCAAGATGCCTAATATGAAAAGCAATGTGTGGTTGCTAGAAATGCTCGTAAATTACTGGGAACCAGATCAGGATTGCTTCATTATTGATCAGATGCCAGTACGCATTGAAGTGGAAGACATATATTTTATTACTGGACTCTCCCGGAGGGCAGAACCAGTAGACTTGCACGGGAAGCCCCTGGGAGGGTTAACCGTGGAAGACTATGTCCACGTGTATTGCGTACCGGGTTCCAAAAAGGTTGGAACACAGATTGCAATTAAAGATGTGAGGGATTTGCACATGAAAATCCTCCTTTTCACCATCAGCAGAGTGGCAGGATCCGCCTCTCTACATCAGGCGTCCAGGATGCAAATGAGCATAGCAGTAGAATGTTTGACTCATGTGTATGATTGGTGCACAGCCCTTTTACTGAACATGAAACAACAGTTGACCTCAATCCGCCAAGTAAAGACCAAACACTTTGGCTACGGTACAATTTTGACAACATTCTTCTTTGAGAAGATACCAGCATTGAGACCCAGAGTCATCTCTACCATCAGTAGCCCGCGGGACCCAAGAATTGCCCGTTGGGCGGACATGATGAAGAGACTGGGGGGTAGTGAAGTACCCCGGACCACATGGGACGATGAGTTCTTCCTTTGGTGGGGAGAACAAATCATCGTAGTGGACGACTATCCCTATGCCGGGATGGACTTTCGTGGAGATCCGGATCTAGTTCTTCCACCAGGCACAGCATGGGGAGCAGTCGGTAAGTTTGCAAAAAAAAAATTGACTTATATAATTTTTTTTGGATTTTTTCAAATATGTATGAAAAAATGAAAAACAAACATGTTTTTGATTAGATTCATAATGACTGAAAAAAAAGATCATGTTTCAGATGTTGGACCAGTTCGTCCTGAGGGCCTACCGCGCCATAAGCGCCTCAGGGGTGAAGCGGATACTGTGGATTCAGATAGGACTCTCCAGGCTGTGTAGAGGAATTTGGAGGGACTAACCCGCCAAATACCTATGGCTGCTATGGAGGATCTACCAGAAGCCATCCAAAGACGGATGGTAGGAGTGCCCCGAGACTGGGTTAGACTATTCCGTCGAGTTCCCACTGCAGTTACGTTCTATAGGAACACGACTTCTGGGCAGGGACCTCAGGAGTAGACAGATATTATGTATTAGATGACTGTATATTCTTTTTTGAGACTGAACATGATGGGGCATAAGCCCAAGTTTTGTACGACATTTATGGATCCAAATTTTGTAAAGTTTTTTGACACTCCGATGATATATATACAGCGAAATTTGATGTGATGTGATAAATGTATCAAATGTATGATGTTTTTTGATGATTTAAAAATTTATTGTATGGAATGATTAATATTCCAATCTAATGCTTGATTAGCTAATGAGTCAACAAACCAATTGTCAGCTCGAGGAATATGAATGAAAGTTAAGAATTGAAATGACCTTTGTAACAAACGTACCCTCAAAAACAATCGTAATAAAAATGGATCTCGTACCCGATAAGTGTTGTTCAACTGCGACACCACCAGCTGGGAGTCCAAGAAAACTACCAACGAATCAACACCCAAAGATATTGCCTCCGAGAGTAGATGAATGACTGCAGTGTATTCTGCTACGTTATTGGAAGCGGGACCAATGCAGACCCCTCTTGATACCAACAGCTGACCGGAAGGATAATGAAGCACCCAAGCCGCGGAAGCTAAGTTCCGGGTGTGTCTACTAGCACCATCGGCGAAACCAAAATGACTCATGACATCCAACACAACCTGCCAAAGAAGATCAAAAAACATCACCACCTCATCAAAAATCGAAAATCAATCAGATATGTACAAAGCAAAAACTACTATATACAAAAGCAAAATGCCAAGCCAAAGCCTAGGCATAATATTTCTTCAAATAGAGCCCATTTCGGGGCTCCGACAACTCGTTCCCTTCGAAATAAACCAAGGTATACGCTCCTTTCTTAAGGACTTTTTTAACGATATAGGGGCCATACCACATAGACTTAAACTTTCCTGCCCCCAGGGCATCCTTTTCTTGGGCATAGACCAAAACAAGGTCGCCTTCCGAAAAGACCCTAGGCTTGACCGCCTTATCGTACTGAACCTTTACTCGGTTTTTATGCGCTTCATTCATCGTGGCGGCATCTCGACGCTGCTCATCGAGATGTTCCAGATGAAGAAGCCGTTCTTCCAGACTAGAAGTGTCAGGAAGAAGTTCAACGGCTAATTTAAGAGAAGGAATCTCACATTCAATAGGAAATACGGATTCCACCCCGTGCACTAACTGAAACGGAGTAAAGCCAGTTGCAGTTTTCACTGACGTCCTGTATGCCCAAAGTGCAGGATATAGCATAATATGCCAGTTGGATCTAGCTTTATCAATTGTCCTTTGAAGAGTTGTCTTCAAGGATTTATTCACAGCTTCCACTTGCCCATTGGCCTGAGGATAATATGGAGATGAATGCTCCTGCCAGAAACCCAATTTGAGAGCCAACTCAGCCATCATAATATTCTGAAAATGACTGCCATGGTCAATGACAATCTCTCTAGGAATACCAAAACGAGCAATAACTTGATTGAAAAGGAACAAAGCTGCAGTCTCACCATCATTCCCAAAAGTAGGCATAGCCTCGACCCACTTCGTAAAGTAGTCTACTGCTACGATAATGTACTTGTGACCTTTTGCCGAAGGCGGGTTACAAGTAGTATAATCAATACCCCACTTTGTAAAGGGTCCGATAGTAACGAATGGAAAAAGCGGAGCTGGATGAGCGCGCATTTTTCGAGTATAAACCTGACACGGATGACACTTCTTGACCGATTCAATACAATCTTTGAAAATCGAGGGCCAAAAGTATCCAGCACGCAAAATCTTTTGGGTTGTAGCAAGCCCAGATAAATGACCCCCACAAGCTCCACTGTGAGAATCATTGAGCACAGCCTCAGCTTCTTCGAGAGTTAAGCAGCGTCTTAGGATTGAATCAACCCCTCGACGGTACAAAGCATCACCAATAATCAGATAATTCTTGGCCAAGTGACGCAGTTTACGACGCTCATCTTTCGAAAAAGTAGAGGGAAACTTCGCAGTCTGGAGATATACGATGATATCCCCATACCAAGGATCCTGTGGAGAGATTAGAAACAAGTGTTCATCCGGAAAGGACTCATCATAGATCATCTCCTCTCCACAAGGCAACTCGGAGATCAATTTCGCAAAAACTAATGACTTCTTGGATTTGGCAGACATGAACTCGAGATCAAATTCTTGTAAAATCACAATCCATCTATTATATTTGCCCCCAATCACTTGCCTGCTGAGGACAAACTGAAATGGATTGGCAGCTACCAAGACATAAGTTTTGCGAAGAATAATGTAATGCCAGAGTCGCTGCACAGCATGAACTGCTGCTAAGGCTAATTTTTCTATCGGAGTGTATCGTAGTTCAGGTCCTACCAGTCCTCGACTAAGGTAGTAAATAACATGCTCTGCAAGAGCATCATCTTCCTGAACCAGAACCATACCGATGGTAGATTCTGCTGTTGCCATATACAAAAGAAAATCTCTGTTATAATCAGGTGGACTCAGTAAAGGAGCAGAGGTCAATGCCTTTTTCAAAGCATCGAATGAGTGTTGAGCGTAGTCGTCCCAAAGAAAAGGAACTCCTTTCTTCAACAGTCTCATATATCCCTTTGTAATCTCAGCATAATTGACGATAAACCTCCAAAGAAAATTAGACTTTCCTTGGAGACTTTGAAGCTGACGGATGGAAGACGGGGGAGGCAACCGAAGTATTGCCTCAACCTTGAAGGGATCTACCCTTATCCCTTCCCTAGACACAATAAATCCCAACAGCCGACCGGATGTAACCGCGAAAATGCACTTGTTCGGATTCAATCGAATTTTATAAAAACAACATCTTTCAAATATTTGCCGGAGGTGACCAGGATGATCCATCCTCTTTCGAGAATGAGCAGCTAGATCATCTAAGTATGCCTCGATAATCTTCTTGATGTCGTGGAAGGTGTAAGACATGGCCTGCTAAAAGGTAGCCCCAGCATTTTTAAGACCAAAAGGCATTTTCTTGTATGCAAACGTTCCCCAGGGACAAATAAATGTAGTCTTATGTTGATCTTCAAGACGGATAGTAATTTGATTATATCCGGAGAAACCGTCCATGAAGGAGAAAATCTCGTTACCGGCACACTCATCAATAATCTGATCGATGAATGGTGTGGGGTAATTGTCTTTATGACGTGCCTTATTTAGGTCTCTGAAATCGATGCACACTCGAATCGTTCCTTGCTTTTTATCTACGGGAACGGGGTTTGAAACCCATTCAGTCAGAGGAACTGGGAAAATGAATCCCGCCTTAAGCAGCTTTTCAACTTCAGCTTTGATAGCTGTTGCCTTCCTAGGATTGACCGGACGAAGTTTTTGCCTGACCGGCTTAGCATTTTCATACGTCTTGATCTCATGTTGGACAATAGATGGGTATATGCCAGGCATTTCCTCATAAGACCAAGCAAATACATCCCTATACTCTTTGAAGAGCTCGGTATAAATTTGAACCTCTTCACGGGAACATTCAGCTCCAATGAAGACATTCTCGATACTATTGGGATCCCTGGAAATGTTCACCGGGATAGTAGGAGAGATCACAGCCATGTTCCCTTCAGCATAAACCTGTGTTGGTGCCAAAGGGTTCAAGACTAGGTGAACAGGACCAGGAGACTGAGGACTTGGAAAACTTGTTTCAACTTCGCTTAAGTGAGGTAGGAAGTAAGACCGATGATGCAAATCATCCCACGGTCTATCTATACCAGTCATGGCTTCCAGGATTGCCTCTTTAGATGGAAGAGTGGTATCAAGAAAATCCTGGGCCGAAGAAGAACTAAGCGTCCAAGCCGAAGCCACATCACCATCCAACTCTTCTAGGTAGAAGAAGGCCCAGAATAGGTCTGGTGTCATGATAGGCGATATGCAATCTCGAGCTGCGAGATAAGCCCACCCATTCTATGACGCCAGCTAAAGAGACGGTAGGAAGGTAAGGTCCAAGTCCAGAAAGATAATGGATTCAGAAGAACTCTTCGAAGAACCTTGGATGGAATTGCATTAATATGCCGTAGGAGGAGGAATAGATCGAAAGTACCCATCGGGGAAGAATACATTCCCGACTCCTAGATTCTCGAGAGCGCCTTAGTATTATCCAGCCCAGGAACGGATGGGTTAGAACACGTCGAGTCTATGCGAGGGCAGTCAGTTGATCACGTGACAATCCTCCCTTCGTGGGGGGGGGGAAACATACAATTTGAAATAATGAGGATGCAATGGCATCCATCTCATAAATCCAATTCCTCCCCAACAGAAGGTTGTAGTCCAAGGCTGCATCCACTACCTCAACCTCTATGTTGACAGTTTTTCCCCCAACACAGATGGGCAAAGCCGGGACAATACCATGGGATCTGTGAGAATGACCATCGAACGCAGTAAGAACAGTGCTAGATGGAACAACTTTGGGAGATCCAAGCGTCTTCCAGCATGCGAGAGACATCACGCATGTGGAAGCACCCTCATCAACAACCGTTCGAAAGATATTGCACTTCCGATACGACGATTTAATATGAAAAGCTATGTGATGAGGAAGTCTCTTCTGAAAATTAGTCATATCAAAAGTAATCAGAAGAGAATTTTTCGGATCAATAGCCCCAATGGCAGTGAGCAAAGCACTGCGCTGAGCCAGACAAGACTGGAGTACCTCTAAAGCTGACATAGCACAAGGACTCTGTGCCAGATCTTCTACAATCGAGTAGTTCTGGGCAGCCCTCGCATTCGGATTAATCGTTGATCGCTTAGAAGATGCTTTGGGCATCCGAGGCATAGACTCAACAGTAGGCTTCGTAATGTGAAGCGGCTCAGTAGCATCAGGAACTTCCTTAGCTTTCGAAGACTCTTCTCCGCCATAATCATGGGATCTCGTAGCGATATCCACGTGAGCACTCATCATAAAAATGTTCGATGGAATTTCCCCTTCCTGGGTGCCCCCAGAGGAAGCCCCGGGATTTTGGTTCGCGCTAACAACTAATTGCTGCCCTTGGGGAAAAGGGTTTGTTAACACAGCCTGGGAACTAGAAGAACCCTGCTGAGCTAACAGGCGCTGCGCATCCTGAATTTTAGGGCAAAGGTGTGTGAGATGGTCTCCAGCACAGAGCTTGCATGGAAACTTCACTTTCTTTTTCTCCTTTTGACCCTCACCAACACGCTCGTTGGTTTTATTTGCATTGCCCTTCTCGTTCTTGCCCTTCTTCTTGTTATTTCGTCCTTTCTTCTTCCCATCGGATTGTTGATTTCCTTTGGGATCATAAGCTTGGACATCATTTATGGACAAAGACTAGGAAGGTGATGAATCCGCAGGCACAGCCTGACCAGAAGGAGCAGATTGTAAAGACAACTGCTGCAGTTGAGAAAGCAGGCTGGCTGCACCACTATTGACCGATCCGACAAGCCCATCACCATGCGGACCAGGTTTAGTTTTCGACAAATCTAATTTGGAGCGAGGAGCATTGGGAAAATACTTATAAAGTACCCCAGACTGAGAATAGATCAGTTCTAACTGCTGGGCCCTAAAAATGGCCTGCTCCTCGGAAAATACCCCAGATAGGGATACATCCTTTGAAATGTCTGACTGAAGCGATTTCAAAAACCACTCGAGAAGGAACTCACCTGGAATATGGGCTTTGATAAACCTCTTCCTTCTCCTCCATTCCTGAATGTGATCAGAAATGTGAGTTGCCTCATCCTGCTTAAAATTAGCCAGGAGTTCGGTCCCAGCCTCATATCTGACAGGCAACTGAAAATGGTTTAGAAATGTGACGGCCAGTTCTCCAAATGTAGCGAAACTGCCCCCAGTGAGCTCGATATACCATTTGGCAGCATTTCCAGTTAGGGTGCGTTGAAATAATCTCAACCTAATCGAATCATCGATCAGGGAGTTCGAAGAACACCATAAGTGGAAAGTGGTGATGTGGTCCGCCGGATCCTCTCCATTCTTACCTTCGAACTTTGGAATGTCTGAAGGAAGTTTGGTCGGGACCCGGAAGGCCAGATTGGACTATAGCAGATCGGGTTGAACTTCATCTTCAATTTCGACAAATACGGCAAGTTTAACGTTGCCAGAAATGGTAATCGCGGCGGAGCCTGAGAATTCCATCCTTGATGGGATGGATTTCCCACATTCTGGAAAGAATAGCCTGGATTTGATGAGGCACCAGGCTGCCAGAAAGGACCCGTAGAAAACGGAGAAGAACCTCCTCCCCACGCCGAGTTACCATAACCCAGGCTAGTTCCCCCCGCTGAAGTATTGATTGAAGAGGAAAGCCCTGGTAGGGGTTCCATGCATTAGACAGAGGATAAAAAGACTGATAAGCACTCGATGCAGGGAAAGAAGCATTCCCTGGATGACTCGCGATGAACTGATTCCCTGCCCCCGACGTTGCAAACATAGGATTCCACCCCATAAAAGCAGTCGAACTTGGCCCCTGAGCCCAAGGATTGAAACTTTGGGTCTGGGACGTAAATGGAAACGACCCTAAAGAAGGATTGGGACTAGGAATATGCCCAGTCCCAAAGAGGCTCTGAAACGAAGGCGATCCACTAGCCATGTTAGACATGAGGGCGTAGATCCCGAGCTAAGCGGTCAGAGAAAAAAGAACTAAGAGGGATTCCCACTAGGGCATCCGCGAACAAAAGGGAGATGAGTGAGGATGCATGTGCACAGGTGGCCAAGTGAAAACACGGCGGCACTAGACGATCGAAAGATGAAGCAATAGTGCCTGGCTTCAACGAACGGGTACGAATGCTGCGGCCTCACGGTAGAAGCCGCGTTCCCAGTCGTGGCCATCGAAAGATAAGAATGATACGGAAGATCTTCCGGTCTCTCAGACTCCGGTCCGATGTACTGAACAACGAACGGATAATCAGGAGGAAGAGGAGATGGACCTGTAGCAGGAGGCTCAGGTACGTCTTCGATTTGAAAATCTTCTTCCTGAGGAAACAAAACTCGTGAGGTGAGTGGAACGCTCCTCTTGGGACCGACACCAGAATCAGCTACGAAACCTTCAGACCTTTGTGGAGGATCTCTCTCCACTGCGTCAGACGCCACAGGGTGGTAACCACCTGCTAAATCACTCCTACGCCTTCTCGAAGAAGGCTCTGAACTCTCGGGAGATAGCGATTCTCCTCGATCGTCGGCGCGATCCTTGATTTTATAGATTTTAAATTAGACTCAAAAGTGAAGCTAGGCAAGCTAGGAGCAAGAGCACTCACTGATAAAATCCTTTGAGATCTGATCGGAAACAAACAGCCCTCCAAGTATTTCCTTTCTGGGTGATGAGGACGGACACCAAAATAGCTTTGAAGCTGAAATATAGGACCTCCCGAAAACGGTCTAGGATGATTAGGGCCCCACGAACAACTAAGCGAAGTATCGAAACGATTGTAGGCCTCTTGGCAACTTTTCGGCTCAAGTACCCAAGACTGCAAGAGAGTGATGCGGCGTCGCCTCGGAGTACCGCAGTATTCCCCCCCACGGTCACAGCCAAGACCTAGGAGTAGCAACTATGGGCACCAATCCGTATCAGTAGGCGGAGACAGTCTTGAGGTATCATTGATGAGGGGTATCCTCTTCTCGGCCCAGCTAACTACACTCGCGCTTGACTCTCAGATGAGAGCTTTCCCGGTCCACCTAACGGAGTTGGATTTCGCTCAATTAATCAACTTCTATGTTTTTTTGAGTGGCCTTGGAGAGTTAACTCTCCACTCACCTATTCCAAGGCCCTACAAACTAGCTAGTTGGTGATTGACACTTAGAAAACTTGCTGGTTGATTTTAGATTAAATCGCTTATTTTAATGGATGTTATGTTAAGTCACAAGGATATGGAGATGAAACTTATGGTGTTTTGACGCAAAAGAAATTAATAAAAACTTAACTACATGCAAATGCAGTTCTTTGTCTTTCGATGAAGAGCAATCTCTATACAAGTTCTATGAGACTAAAAATTGTATTTTTTCTTTTCAAATAGCAAACTCACACTCACAAAAACTAAGAAATTGACTAAATGATTAAATGCACCTAATGCAAATCACTACAAGCATGTAAATCCTAAGATGCAAATCTCTTAAAGCAGAGTGAAATTCCCAAAAAGTCCTTCAGTTTTACCTCTTCTTTGGTTGCCCAAAAAGCTAGTTCTCGAAATCAAGAACTCTTAAAATGAGGACACCAAGAACACTTAAAAACAAGAAGAAGAAATCAAATGACAACTCCTCCTCACAATCAAGCCAAAAACTAAAAGCAAGAAACCTCACAAAAGCTTCAAAAGTTATAGCAAACGAAAATGAAAATGCAACAACAAAAGAAAATAACAAGTGAAAATGTTTTTAAGCCTTTGAAATGCAAAAACAAAAAGCAAAGCAAATGTTTTTTGAGCTTTTTTGTTTTATAAAGAAAGAGCTCGAAAAGACCAAGCACAACTATCAAAATCCAAACCAAACAAGACCAAATTCCAAGCACAAACTTCAACAATACTCCCAAACCTTATAAGGCTAACTCGTAGCAAGATCAATAAGAGCAAAAGAAGACCAGAAAACTCAGCCACTCAGCCTAGACAAATAGTGCAAACTTGTCGCAAACAAAGACTCCAAAGAAGCAAGAAAAGCTCTTCAAAAGTTGCAACAAAACCTAGCCTATGGAACTCAAGAAAACCAATCAAAAACGAAGCAAAAATCGCAATGCGAAGCACAACACAAAGATAGGAGTGAATCAGTGAGCAGAAGCTCTCTGTTCTGATAAAGCAGAACAGCCAAGAATGCTCAGAAAGCGATCTTGGAACTCAATCCAGAAGTGCCAGCACCAGAAACAACACTTTGCAAAAAAGACTAGTTTTCAATCAAACGAAAGAGAGAACAGACAAGAAACCACTTCCTTCACAACCCATAGAGTACAGAGACACTGTAGGAACAAGTCTCTACAGCCAGAAAGGACCAAAAATTCAAGAAACCCAAAAATTCAAAATCTGCCTAGGTATACGCTACTTCACAGTTATGCAACCAGCGTGCATACGCGTCTGTGCTAAGGGAAACTCGCGTATACGGGGGTCCCTTTAGACAAAATTGCGTGTATATGTGACTGTGTGCAGAAAAAAGCGTGTATACAGAGGTAAATAATGAAAAAAAAAAAGGACAAGCCTGGAAAAGAAACCAGGACTTCAGACTGACTGTAAAAAAGTAAACTGGACTGCAAATGAGAGTTAAAACTATCGGCAACCTACCAAACAGCTGAAACAACCCAACAGGAGAATCACAAGAATGTGGTCCCCAGCGGAGTCACCAGTTCTGTTTCGGGGAATATCACCCTAGAGGTTCGTTGGGTTAAAACCTCCACAGAGCAGGGGCATGCTACTTAAGAAGGACTCACACAACCATGCACGTTCAGAAAAACTAAATAGAGTAGAATGAGAAAGTTACCCGTAGGTCCTACGGTTGAAGAAGATCCCGCGGGGTTCAAACCCCCAGCAACCGTCCTTCCTTCTTAACCTGAAAGACAAGAAGAAACAAGCACGAAGGACTGGTTGTACAGCATATATCTACTCTAAATGTTAGTGAGATTCATATAAAACATTAAATAAATCATAATGAATGCTTGTATAACAAATATTCTCATACATATAAGCATACACTAACACGTATATTTCGGGAACAGCATGGTAGTTCTGTATTATAAATAGCATGTACAAAAGTAACGAGTGGAGAGATCACCTGATCCTTCCACGGCCTTCGAGCAGACCATCGTCCGGATCCGTCCAGCCCTTGCCTCGCTAAGACTTCTTCCAAACTGGTGCATACGAGATGACATATAGGGAGATGAGCATCTCAAGGAAACAAGGGTTTCCTATAATGAACTAGGAAAGTGCAGGAGGCACGGGGAATCAGACTTGGATAGGAAATACCAACAGAGTATAATATCAATAATTCTCTCTCCTTTAGGCCATACACATGAGGGGTTTTTATACTCCCTCCAAGTAGTTTCAACAGTTGGAAACAGTTGGCCACGTGCTGGGGTGGTTGAACTACCTGAGTAACCATCAACCCAGCCCGAAAATAGGGAATAATTATATATTTTTTAATCATTTTTAATGGCATACGCAGAAAAGTGCAGTTGGACTCGCGTATACACGCAGAAAAGTACGGGCATAGTCGCGTATGGGGATTTTTACACTGTTTTTTAGTGAATTTGTCCAAGTCTGTAGGAATGGGTGCCCAAAACCATCAAAAGCAATCATGAATCATGTGAAGGTGAGAAATGATGCTATAACAAATGGGTTTGAAAAAATATATGTATGAAAAAATAAAAAATGATGAAACCTAATGTATGGGTGTGCTTGTTTAAATGTCGTCGTGATTTTGTTTTAATTATATTAATTATTTTTAGTTTAATTAATCAAGGATTAATTATTTTATTATTAATAAATTTTATCGATTTGATCAATTTTATGTTTTTTCAATTTGTAATAAACTTTGCATGACAACCAACAACAGAGATCACCCCCGCCCCGATCAATGGCAGGGGATACACTTTGGACCCCCCCCCCCCCCCCCGCTCGTGTGCTTTCGACGTTTTACCAAGGGGGGGGGTTCGGAAAATTTGTTTATTTTAATACTACCTGGGGTACGTGTCTTCACCATATCATTTCGGAACACCCCACCCCCAAAAAAAAATTTTTTTTTACTTCCTACAACCCCCCGGAAACCACCTTTCCTCTACTTCACTCCCGTTGTCGCTCCCTCACACCTCGCCACATGTCTATCACTCATTCACCCACATTATTTTACCATTATTTTCCCCCGCTAGCGTCCAATTAACCATTGCAATTATTAAACCTTCCTGCCAATGTCTAAATGAATTTATTAGACACGCCAAAATAGCTAATTTATCCTAAATGTTTATAAAACATATCGATACTATTCAAATTCCTTTTCTCTCACTCTCGCAACAACAAATCTATCATCTGTATTTTGTCAACTTCCAGTCAATTGCCACATCAACGATCGCATAATTCCTAGTAATTTCATACACTTTGTTAGGTCCTTATATTACTATTATAGTCCCTTATTGTTGTTAGTTTAACCCCCTTATTGTTATTTTTGTACCCTTGTAACCCCCATATTTTTATTATTGTGCCCTTACATTATTATTGTTAGGTTGGATAGGATTACATTGTGGCCCCATGGACTCCTATATATAGAGAGGAGGTTTTGTCATTTGTATCATCCAAGAATTGTTCATTCATGTAATGTATTGGAGTTTTCCCCCTCGAAGTGGCTTGTTTCTAGGACGTTGATATCTCTTTTCTTCTATTTTTGGAGCTGGTTTCACAACATTTTTTATCGGAGCTTTGGGATTCTAGGGTTTCGCTGATCCAAACAGGTCATCGTGGTATTTGCGCTATAACTTTGTTTCTACGAAGGTTCAGAAGCTAAAATTTTTAGAGTGTGAAGCAAAATTCTTGAGGAACATCGTTGCAAATTTTCAAATCTTGGTTCACAATATTTTCGGAGATATGATCTGTGGAAGTTAGGTAATTGTGCAGGCTCCTAAATTTAACCTAAACAGGTCATCGTGGCATTTTTGCTATAACTATTTTTATACGAAGGTTTAGTAGCCGAAATTTTTATAGTGTGAAGCCGAAATCATGAGGAACATCATCGCAAAATTTTAGATCTTGGTTCACAATATTTGCGAAGATATGATCTGTGGAAGTTAGGGCTTTTTCAGACTTCTGAATTTAATCTCAAAGAGGTGATCGTGGGAAACTCTTCATAGCTCTCTCTCTGAGCATCAGATTGGAATTTTGTAAAAAGTGGTCATAAGAAAACGAACCTTCTTTGTCAGTCTATCAATTTCATAGCCAAAGGGGGAAACAGTGACACATGGAAAGTCGTACAAGTTTGCTCTACTGAACTACTCCATAATTAGGTCATTGTGGGAGATTGGGCATAACTTTGCCTTGAAAAATCCAAATCAGGTCAGACCTGTGGCATTCAAAAGAAGATTCAGAGGACTAATTTAGGGCTGAATTTCAGATATTGGAGATCAAAATCACAGAGATAATTCAGTTTCAATATAGAGTTCCTCAAAAGCAGGAAAAAGGTGTGTATTTTTTTCGAATTACATAAGTCTCGTTTGAAAAAAAGTAGTTTGAATTTATTCCAAGGGCATATTGAAGAATAGATATTAGTATTGGGTTCTAAAATGCCCCGTAAAATTAATTCAACACCCATTAAGCCTTCAGAAGGCTCCACTATGACTCATGAAGACGAAGAAACAGAACATGAGATATCAAAATTACAAGAGCAAGTGCACCAAATTTCGCTATCACAAAGTGCAACAAAAAATGAAATGGAAGTTTTGAAGAAAGGTGTGGAAACTAAGATGGATGGCTTGAAGAAAGGCGTGGAAGCTAAGATGAATGGTTCAGAAGCTAATATGGATGGCATGGAAGTGGGCATGGAAGCTGAGATGGATGGCATGGAAGCTAAGATGGATGACATGGAAGCTAAGATCGATGAAAAAATGAAAGGCAACATGGAAAACATGAAGAATGATCTAAAAGTAGACATCGAAGGTTTGGCAAATTTGATACAAGAAATGTTTCCTAATGGCGAAAATATACTAGAGGAAACTCATGATGAGAACAAAATAAATGTTAATCATGATTTCATAAACTCTAAGGTTGGATGGAAGAACCACCATATTTCAAAGATGGATATGAGGAAATTTGATGGCAAGGATCCCATAATATGAATACTACAGATGGAGCAATATTTTGATCTAAATAATGTGTAAAACACACGAAAGGTACGCATTGCAACTTTACATTTAGAACAAAATACATTTGTATGGTATTGATGGCTTTGCTCCTATAAAAAAATTGTCACTTGGTCAATTTTTATGGAGAAAATGATAGCACATTATGAGGATACAAAGAGCAACACCTTCTTTAGCCAATTGATAAATCTCAAACAAAAGGTTTTAGTGGCGGAGCACATTGAGGACTTCCAAAAATTGAATATAAGGGTAACTGATATTCCAGAGGAACACAGGATTGATGTCTTCATAGGGACTTTAAAGGATAACGTCCAACATGAAGTTTGCATTTGGGAACCAGATTCATTAGAGAAGGCATTCGAGTTGGCAATAAAAATTGAATGTAAAATTATGGCAACAAGGAAGCCTACCACTCACATCTATAAAGATAGAAGTGTTTCTACTCCTAGACTTCCACAACCTACAAGGTTGACACCACAGCAATTGGAAGAAAAAAGAGCAAAAGGGCTTTTCTACAGTTGTGATAGAAAATACACTAAAGGTCATAAGTGTGCTGAGAAGAATTATTTTACATAGGTTGTGAAGAGGAGGAAGAAAATGAACAAGAAACTTCAAAAGAAGAGGATATACATTAGGAAGCAACCCTAGAAGAAGAAGAAATGAGTCTGACCATATCATGTAATGCATTGGAAAGAATTACCACTCCTCAAACTCTCAAAATAGAAGGACATATCAAGAAGAAAAAGGTAATAGTGTTGATTGATTCGAGTAGTACCCATAATTTTATTCATTGTAAGGTAGCCAAGGAATTGAATTGTTTCCTATACCCAGCACCAGAATGTCAAGTGATGGTTGCAAATGGAAGAACTATAAATTACTCTGGAAAATGCCATAATATCAAGCTATCCATGGGGGGATATGTATTGAATATTCCAATGCTTTCCATCCCAATGGGAGGTGCTGATGTTGTACTAGGAGTACAGTGGTTACAATCTTTGGGGATGGTAGCTTTTAATTTTCAAGAACTTTTCTTGAATTTTTTTTCGGAAGGAAATAAAATCAAATTACAGGGTATCACAGGGAAGCCGGGAAATATGATAAGCTCTAATGTCATGACAAAGCTTCTGAAGAAAGAACAAAGAGGCGTAATTGTACAATTATGCTCACTAGAAGTTCCAACATCAAAATCATCTATTTATCCACATCTCCAAAGAGTCTTGGACAATCATTCCAAGGTGTTTGATACTCCCAAAGGACTCCCGCCTATTCCTGATCATTATCATACTATTCATTTGATTCCAAGAAGTCTTCTTCCAAACATCCGGCCTTACAGATATCCTTATGCACAAAAGAGTGAAATTGAACGTATGATTGCAGAAATGTTAGAGGTTGGTATAATTCAACCTAGTCAAAGTTCTTTCTCTACTCCAGTAGTATTGGTGCACAAGAAGGTGTTGAGGTATAGAAGGTGTCTTTTTAACTCCTATTTATCCTACATTAATTATCAATCCAGGTACGATTTTTTATCTCAAGAGTGTACTCAGTCTGAGGTGGCAATTTAATCTAAGAGTAATGCTTTCCAATTTGTAGTACAATGTTTCAAATACAAGAGTAAACATATGTTTGAAGATGGAATCTAATTGAAATTACATGAAACTTAATGCTCTAAAACTTAATTATTCACTCAACAATCATCAGTCAAGGATGCAGTAGTAATAACTCTTTCCTCTGTCAATTGATGTAAATGAAATAAAACATAAACAAGATCCTCAATCTGAGAACTTAGACAGTGATAGCCAATGTCCTTTATAGTTGTTTATCTTACACTCCACACTAAAGCAACTAATTGGAAATGATAACTGAGTTAAATAATGCTGCTAATGGTAATGGAAGAAACACACTCTCTGCAATAACATTCGAAATCAAAACCAAATACTTGCAGGAAATAAATGATCAACAAAGCTATTTAATGGAAATGAACAGCAAATTCTAGAATGAATAGCGAAGCTTTATATTGGAAAAGCATATCAATACAAGTTATAAAGAATAATAATCTTGTTATGGTGGAAAGGACAGCAACGCGATTCAATCACAGCTTATGCAATAAACCAATTCCATAAAATGTTGAAATAGTAATCTATCAAACATGGAATTTGTAAAGCAATGCGACTAGAGAAAATGAACATTAAAGAAAACCATTATACGACAGGAATTGTAAAGTAATGGTACAGATAGCGAGTGGATCCACCAGGGTTGGGCCCTTAGCCACTAGTGAAGCACCATCGAGCTACTCCAGCATCAAATAACGGAATGGTAACCGAATTATATATTAATCATATGTAACAAAGTTCACAAGCAATCGCACTCTGTTTTAACCAACGAGAGTCGGTGATTAAAGTGAAAATAAAAAAGGAAATATGAATAATGATAACACATGCTCCCTGATTTCTACAAGCACTGTCCTTTTATAATAGCCAGGGGGACAAAACAAGAAATACATATAAGCTTTGAAGCAGTGATCCCTTAGGATCGAAAGATCTGAGGGATTCGCTCTATCTTCTATCTCCAGTTATCATTTTGTCCTCTTGCGCTAAAGTTGTGCTATTCCTTTATTTTCTTTGACTGTGGGTTTCAATTTCAAACTTCTTGTCTAGATATGGCTTCCTATTGAAGTGACAACAATTACTTCTTCTTTTTCTTTTCGTCCCAAATGGTAGCTTCCCATTTCTTCTATTTTTTGTATAGAAGAAAGGACAATATTTAGTTAATTTGCAATAATCACTAATCTCCTTAATTCCATTATAATTCTTTGATATATTACCAGTTTAGAATACAAAGGAGTTATGATTAAAAGAAAAAGATAAAGAAATAAATGGAAAATTCATACCTTTTCCATCGCTCAACAGAAGGATGGATCATGGCGCATGTATCCGGATTATAGGGAGCTCAATAAGCTCACTATTAAAGATAAATTTCCCATTCCCGTGATTGATGAATTATTGGATGAATTACATGGAGCAATTTATTTTACCAAGTTGGATCTTTGTTCAAGATATCATTAAGTTAGAAGGAATATTGAAGATATTCTGAAAACAACATTTCGAATTCATGAGGGTCATTATGAATTTTTGGTCATGCCTTTTGGCCTTACCAATGCACCTTCTACATTTCAAGGGTTGATGAATTCCATTTTCAAACCCTTGCTTAGAAATTTTGTGCTAGTATTTTTTGATGATATACTAATCTACAACAGGTCTTGGAAGGATCATCTTCAACATGTTGACATGGTGCTCAAACTATTGGAGGAGAAACAATTATATGCAAAAACATCCAAATGTTTCTTTGGAGTACAAGAGGTGGAATATCTGGGTCATATTGAATCTCACGAGGGTGTTAAGGTAGACCCTAACAAAATTAAAGCCATTAAGGAATGGAAAGTCCCCACAAACATAAAGAAGTTGCACGGATTTCTCAGGTTAACAAGATATTATCGCAATTTTGTTAAGAATTATGGGAGAATAGTAGCACCTCTAACAACTTTATTGAAGAAAGATGCATTTTCATGGACTCCTGAAGCAACTATGGCATTTGAACATCTTAAAGAGGTAATGTGCCTAGCACCAGTCTTAGCTATGCCAGAATTCACAAAAACCTTTATTGTGGAATGTGATGCCTCAGGAAATGGAATTGGTGTTGTTTTAATGCAAGAAGGAAGACCCATTTCTTTTGAAAGTCGTTCAATCAAAGGAAAGTATTTACAAAAGGCTATTTATGAGAAGGAAATGTTGGCAATACTACATGCAATACATAAATGGAGACCTTACCTAATGGGAAGACAATTCAAGGTAAAAACTGATCATAATAGTCTTAAACACTTTTTGGAACAAAGACTATCTTCGGAAGAGCAACAAAAATGGGTCACAAAGATGTTGGGTTATGACTTTGAAATCATCTACAAAAAATGGAAGCTATATGTTGTTGCATATGCTCTCTCAAGAACGGATGAAGAGGTGGAAGCATTGCTTTGTTCCATTTCTATTATCCAACTAGATTGGATAACTGAAGCTAGGGATGAATGGAATAAGGTCAAAGAAGTTTGGACACTCATTCAAAAGTTGCAGCAAGATCCTAGTCCATATGATACATTTAGTTGGAAAAATGATTCCTTATGGTACAAATATTGCTTATATATTTGCAAGAATTCCCAACTAAAACAAAAGATTCTTCCGGAATTGCATACTTCTCCTTTAGGAGGACACTCGAGATTTTTAAAAACTTACCACAGGGTGAAGAAATAATTTTTTTGGGATGGCCTTAAATCTCATATTCAAAATTTTGTGGCGGAATGTTTGGTTTTCCATCAAAATAAAGTTGAGATAATTAAGACCCTGAGTATTCTACAACCTTTATCCATTCCAAGTCAACATTGGGAGGAGATTTCAATGGACTTTATCACAGGTTTACCTAAGTCTGAAGGAAGGAGTGTCATAATGGTGGTAGTTGATAGACTTACCAAGTATACACACTTTTGTGCATTATCTCATCCATTTAAAGCAAGTATAGTTAGTACTGCAGTTATGGAAACAATTCAAAAGCTACATCGAAGCCCGAAGATAATTGTAAGTGATAGAGATCCCATTTTTACAAGAAATTTTTTGACAGAATCATTTTCTTGTTTGGGTACTCAACTAGCTCATAGCTCATCTTATCGTCCTCAATCCGATGGTCAAACAAAGATAGTGAATAAATGTTTGGAAGGATATCTTCATTGTTTTGTATCTGATAATCAAGAAAAATGGGTCAAGTGGTTACCTCTTGCTGAATGGTGGTATAACACTTCCTTCCATACTGCAACAAAAATGACACCATTTATGGCACTTTATGGATATCATCCACCATCCATCACATATTATTTAAAGGAAAATTATTGGGTTCAAGCAGTGGAGGATCACATCGAGCATCAAAAAGAAGTTCTCCAACTCTTAAAGGATAACCTAAATTTGGCACAAAAACGAATGAAACAGTAGGCATATAAACATCGCAGTGAGATAAGTTTTGATGTGGGAGACTCGGTATTTTTATGGCTACAACCATAAAAACAAATGTCCCTCAAGCAAGCTAAGAAGGAAAATAATTATCTCCAAAGTACTATGGTCCTTACAAGGTGTTGCAAAAGGTTGGTACTATGGCATACAAATTACAGCTTCCTACTTCTTCGCGAGTGCATCTAGTTTTCCATGTTTCGTGCTTAAAAAAGGTTATAGGGGAAAAACTTCCAGTTCAAACAATATTGCCAGAACTTGATGAGGAAGGAAAAATCATATTAGAACCTGAATCAATCATGGAAACAAGAACTTGACAGCTACGAAATCGATCAATTTCAGAGTATCTCATCAAATGGAAGAACTTACCCACTGAAGATTCTAGATGGGAGGATGAGAATTTTATACAGAAGCACCCGGAGATACTCAAGCATTGAGGACAACACTTTTTTGAAGGATAGGAGCATGTTAGGGCCTTATATTACTAGTATAGTACCTTATTGTTGTTAGTTTAACCCCCTTATTTTTATTGTTGTACCCCTGTAACCCCCATAATGTTATTATTGTGCCCTTATATTATTATTGTTAGGTCGGCTAGGATTACATTGTGGCCCCACTAGGATTACATTTTGGCCCCATGGACTCCTGTATATAGAGAGGATTTTTGTCATTTGTATCATCCAAGAATTGTTCATTCATGTAATGTATTGGAG
This sequence comes from Pinus albicaulis, assembly GCA_034641835.2. Lineage (NCBI taxonomy): Eukaryota > Viridiplantae > Streptophyta > Pinopsida > Pinales > Pinaceae > Pinus > Pinus albicaulis. The sequence goes on along the minus strand of CM076583.1, from coordinate 1,113,677,518 downwards.
GTTTCCCCCTTGAAGTGGCTTGTTTCTAAGGCGTTGATATCTCTTTTCTTCTATTTTTGGAGTTGGTTTCACAACACACTTATCTGCTAATACACCATTCAACATGTCATTGTATAAATGAAAATATAAGTTAGTGGTAGAGAGTCCAACGTTACCCCTTTTTATAAATTTAGATGATCTTCCTCTAGTTGAAAAACAATGCAAGTTCTGTGAAACCCAGTGTGATTTCGATCTTTATGAGCTTCACTCTTGGGCGAATCTGAAACTTGTAGATGCTAGTGATGAATTGAGCATCTAGGACTCCTTCCTACCTCAATTCACCTTTCCAATTATTTCCAGAATTTGTCACCTGATGTAATTTCAGATATATCCCAAGTCAGAAGGTTGTGATTGCCCAAAATAATGAAGTTTTGTTTACTCTCACCCCTAAGTCAATATGTGAAATCCTGCAAGCCAAACCTACAATCCCTTTACATTCCTTCTATGTATATTCTCTTATGGAAATATATTAGAAACTCACCTTCTCCCAAAGAAGAAAGATCTTTGAAGACTTTTTACCTGAAAATTATGATTTACCAAGAACCAATCCACCTTATTCTTCTTCCATATTTCCATAACTATCTAGGTAGGTTATCTCCATGGTTTCATGTCTGTTAGGCTATCTAAGTGACCAGTGGGTCAATGAGATAATTTTAGGATTTCTATCAGTATTTTCAGCAGGAGAGAAACCATCACATATTTTCAATTATAGTGAATTTATAGCATAACACAATCATGATCAATTCTTCAAGTTTTCTACTGAAAATTCTTTCAAGCATCGGTCAATACTTGTGTACTTGCTCCTATTATTCCAGGAAGACAGATTTAAATTTCCATTACAAAAATTAGATGCACAGGGAAATCCTCAGTCTATAATTCATTACACTTCCTTGGTAAGGATGAACATAGAAGAGTACGCATTCGATGAATACGTAAATAAATTTCTACATGTGGCCTTATGTCTTCTCGGTAGTGATGTTGTTCCTAGGATATCGCCTGAGATAAAAATAATTCTTCACCTCAGTGAGAAGACAAAAATTGGAGACTAGTATCTTTACTAGAATTACATAGAGATCAAAATTTATAGATGTGAGTTGCCTCCCTATAGGTTTCTTTAATTTGTGCCAATCAAGATTTTTGCACTAGAATATATAATACAAATGATGAATATGGATGATCTATAGTTTGTTTGTAGTAAGAATAAATCTCAGTTAAAATTGAAAACACATATTGGACCATTCATTGTCAATACTAGAGTGGCAGCAAAGGAGGCAAATTCTTTGTTAAAACAAATGAAGTTCAAATTGAGCTTTAGTTGGTCTTATGATCCCTTCATGATTGTGTATAAATTGAGATTTGAACAAAAGGAAACTCCTTATGCACACACATAGAGGTCAAAATTAGATCAGTATGTCAATCAATAAGAGTGGCAAGAGAACACTTTGCAATAAGGATAGGAACAAGTTGTTATTCCGAAAACTTCACAAAATCTAGTTCCATAGGAGAAAGAGACTAAGAGACCAAGGGAAAGTGTATCTCCTTTAGTGTAAAAAATTCAAGAGACAAATTTTACAATGTTTAAGAGAAGGAAGAAGACTGAGACTGATGAAGAGCCATTTAAGGGAGAAATTCACAGGAGCAAGAAACAATGGTGTTGACGGGATTACACCCTACAACATTTCCAAGGATTGAGGAGATCTCTATAGATTCACCTATATCATCAGTAACGTAGGGTCCAGAACAACAAAATATTTTTTCCAGATATAAATAAATCAAAAGAAAGAACGAGGCACTAAAGGCCACTACATATTCCAAGTTATCGAAACAAACTTCTTCCACTCAACACAAAATTATTTCGGAAATTGATACAGGGAAGGGATAGTTTCATCTAGCATTCTTGGAACCCAAAGTTCTAGTCCCTAAAAGTGAAGTGTTGGGAAAAATACTGAGAGGGGGGGGTGAATCAGTATTTAGTGCATATTCAAAACTTTTACTTTTTATGCTCCAAAACCCATACGCTACTTTGTTGAAGCCAACTAGCGTATACACGGGATATCCTTCATAAAACTCGCGTATACACAGAGATCTAATTATGCCATTAATTCTTCACTTATATAATTCCATCATTCAGTCATTAGATGTTCTATAAACAGTAAACATGTGCAGTAAGAACAGAATAAACCATCACACATAAGCATCACACATGAACACCAGGATTTTTAGGTGGAAACCCAAGTCGGGAGAAAACCACCGCTGCAGTTGCTCAGCCTTCAATATTTTATTATAGAGAAAACATCTTACAACATATGTGCTGGTGTAGACTCCTACCAGCACGCAGGCACCCACCTGCGCTCGTTTACCAACCTCTCCTGGAAGGGAGCTCCAACCCCCTGACTCGTTTACCAGCCTCTCCTGGAAGGGAGCTACGACCCCCTGATCTCGTTTACCAGCCTCACCTGGAAGGGAGCTACGACCCCTTGACTGAAGGCTACAACCCTCAGCACCTCTATGGACCACGTTTCATCAATTTTCACACTCGATCCAAAGCTTCCTTTAGAACACAACTTGCAGGCCACGTTTCATCATATTTTCAGACTGGACCCAGTCCATACTATTAAACACAGTCAACCATGAAACAGATACATATAACTCACTGACAGATATCAGTAAACCAGCAGAACAGATCAGACATTTCTTACCACAGACTTCAGCAAACCCTAGTTTGCATACGCGCTTCCCTTTCACTGATGTCGCGTATATACGCGCTTCCGTTCACATAAACCAGCGTATACTTCTGTACATATTACAGATCCAATTTCATTGCGCATACGCGCTTTCTCTTCAGCGAAGCCGCGTATATACGCGCTTCCTCTTCGGCGAACTAGTGTATGGTTCTTCGTACTTCTTTATGTCATTGCAATTCTTCACGTATACATCATCGATTTTACTCCCTTACCTCGACTGCATGTTGGTCTTATCAGCGCATCTAATGGAATTTGTAATAGATCTAGCAAATACTTCGCATCTAGATCCCCTTCTTCATCATTGGTGCATCATACATTCAGATCTATCATTCAACTGTAACCCTTTCCATTCAGATATCCTTCAGAGAGAAGTATTCATTCAAGCTTAGACATCTTGCACCCATACTCATGATTTGCACAATGAATTTCTTCTCTTTATATAGGTTTACCCTTTTTCAATACCATGAGCCCCTTTTTCAATACCATGAGCCAAAACAATACCATGAGCCAAAAACTACATTACTTCCGATGGTATTCCTGGACGGGGTCATTTAGACGAATCATTACCCAATACAATGGGTCAATACCATGGTGGTTACCCCTGGTTTTGCACTTTATGAGCGCTTTTGCCCATACGCGACTTGGAACGTTATTTCCCGCGTGCATACACGACTTCTTCTAGACAAATCCGCGTATGCCTTGAGACATACTCTTTTCATCATAGATCTAACACATACTTAATTCCTTTCTTCATTACCTTCTGTATTCACTGTAGATACATCATATTTACATCATTTAACAGGGTCATCAAGACATATTCTATCAAGCGCAACTTCATCAAGTAGGTAGCCATCATCTTCATCAAGTGGGTTGCCATTCAAGGACAACACTCTATCAAGTGGGTTGTCATCAAGGACAACACTCAGCATCATATTGCCAACAAACATCATATCACATCAGATTTACATCATTTACCAAGTCCATCAAATCAAGAATAACTTTATCAGGTGGATTGCCATCAAGGACAACATATGTCAACAATCTCATGTCTTCATCTTCATTCAGTGGGTTGCCATCAAGGACAACACTCTGCATCATATTGCCAACAATCTCCCCCTTTGGACTTGATGGCAACCACGATGGTGTTTGATCACCACAACAGATAGGTACATTAAGAATACAATGACACCATGTCACTCTCCATTCTTTGACACCATTCTTTCTCTTCATTCAAACACCATGTCACTCTCCCCCTTTGACATCCAGGGCAAAGGGCGGATCAAAAACAACATACTCTCCCCCTTTTCTCCGCATGTGGAAGAAGCGTTCTGCAGATCTGATATATACTGAAGTGACCAAGCTCCCCCTGAGTTCATGCTGAATATTCAAACATATTTTTCAATGAAGTACATGACTCTATGAACTTCCTATTACCAAAGACTCATACTTACATCAAATATCCAACCAAGTGGATTTACATATGAGACTCAAGTACCCAACCAAGTGGGTTTACACATTTCAACTCAGCTACCCAACCAAGTGGGTTTACAAATTTGACATGTCCTTACATGACTGAATATTACAATTTTATGTCATGGGTCTCAACAAGACCTTTTCATCAAATTACAAATATGACCATTTATGACCAACATCAAAAAGACCTCAAGAAAGAGATCACATTTCAGAATCATTATAATGCCAACAATACATTATACTCAGCAAAGCTAATGCTCCCCCTGAATCTGTGCATCCAAGCATCCTTTTCCATATGACTAAGGCTCCCCCTTAGTTTGTGCATCCTGAACACTTTCACCAACAAATCATCAAGGCATCTTTATCAAAACATTAGAAATAGAATTATGAGAACTGGAACACCACCAGAGATACCAAACAGTTTCAGAGATACCAAACATCACTGCAGCTGTGCTGAAGAAAGCTGACCCCAAACAGAAATTTGTCAGCAACCAGACATACGTAGTTTTATGTGAAAGAACTCACGTATATACGCGACTGTGTTTCATGAAATCTGCGTATCCAATACCATATTCTATATTTTAACCAGATCTGATCCTCTTGTGAGAAAAAGATAGTGTTCAGCTTCTTTCTGGGATATTTGAATGCTTCCCTGGACTACAGATAGATAGAACAGTGCAGTTGTGTCTTCAAGCGTCATCCAACGGTTGTAGCATAAGCACATTAGTAACCAAGCCTTCATATTCTTTGCAACATCAATACAATCTTTCCAAGAGAGATTATCATACCAAAACAACATCTTCAAATATGTGTCAAGCAATCATCCATGTGGTCCAATATCATCAAGATCTTCAAGATTTAACATGAAGTAACATATGTAGGCAAAAGATCTCAACCATAGTAACAAACTCTGCATGATCTATTCTTATTTCTGAATCAAGCGACATCCAACTCATCCATGTGTGAGCACAAAAGATACTTATCAGCAACCAGGGCTCAAAATCTCATCATAATAAACCATGTACCAAGTCATCATCATTTGAGCATGAGTATCACAAAAACCAAAGAATAAGCAGTCATATTGCCAACAATGCAATCATTAGTATTCAATCTGCTGCTCCCCCTGAACTAGTGCTCCTTCTTAACTTGTGCAACCTGAACATCTTCACCAGCAAGTTATCAGCAACAATCTCTGTATGATCTGTCCTTATCTTTGAATTATAAGACTTTCATCTCATCAACGAATACTCTTCATCAAAAAGCAAACAGGACTCATCCATAATCTTCAACATAAGACATCAAGTATCATATCATCATTTTTGAACTAAGAAGTTGAGTCAATAATATAGTTATTAACAGTCAGATTGATGCTCCCCCTGAACCTTTGTTCCTGATCTTCAGGTGTCATCCCAATTCTCTTATCATAAATGCATACGCGACTGTGTCTGCTGGAACTCGCGTGTATACGCGACTTGTGTTCATCGAACCCGCGTATGGAAAGTGAAGCATAGAAATTTTTCACATTCCTTCATCTCCCCTTGAACTTGTATTTCCTGTACCTGTCTTCTTCATATCAGATGCTCTGTCAAAAATACATATAACCAGAATAATCAAATCAATCATGAGAGACATCATGCATTGCTCCCCCTATGACGATACATTACTAAATCTCATAATGTATCCCACATCATTCCTGCAGTCAATAAGAAAAGTCAGCTTCAGAAGCGGATGACTGCAGTAGGGTCAGAATTCCCTACGTTTCTGATCGGTCCTCCATCTTTTTCTAGATTTGTTTGAACTTTCTATTTGTGTGCTGGAAGTTATCCAATTTCTCATATATGTTCAACCTGCATTCCTTTTCTACATGTCCATACTTGTTACAAGAATAACATCTCATGTGTCCAGAGAAATAAGCATAAGAATCATAATGAGTATTTCTAATCTTCCTCCTTTTACAATCAGCTGCTTTATGTCCATACTTGTTACATGAAAAACAATATCCCTTGAAGAGACCAGAGTACGTTTCTATGTAGGAACTGTTTGTTTGAGGCTGAAATGATCTGCTCCTGCAATTTGCTGCAACATGCCCATAGTTATGACATTTAAAGCATTCAACATTATTGACTGATTTCCTTTGAGATTTCATCATTGTTGGTTGACCTTTTGTCTCTTTCAACACTTCAGGTTTTACATTGACATCCTCTGAATTTTTAGCACTTCCTTGTGAGCTAGATTCTCCTTTAACGGTTTCATGGAAACCAAGACCAAGTTTGATAGCAGGAGACCTTTGATTACTCAGAATATTGTCCAAGATATTAGTACTATCTTGAAACCTCAAAAGTTTAACCTTTTCTTCTAATTTACCTTTGAGAATTTTTACCTCAACTTCCAAGGCTTGACATTGCTTTGTTATGCTTTCTTCTTTCCTTCTTCCATCTTCTACTTGATCCTTCAGATTTAGAATCTCTTCTTTCAACCAATTTTCGTTTTCTTCACATGTTTGTTGCAACTCTTCATTCTTCTTATTTGATTTTTCCAGATCTTCTTTGAGAGAGATGATTTCTGCTTCAAGGCCTTCCTTTTCAAATGGTTGTAGAGGTTCCTCATTCTTCTTACTTGATGCTTCAAGATCTTCTTGTAGAGAGATGATTGCAGCTTCAAGTCCTTCATTCTTCTTGCTTGATTTTTCGAGATCTGCATTTAGATCGTTGATTTCTGCTTCTAGTCCTTTAATTAGATTGGATGCATAAGTATGAAACCTTTGATACTTTTCCACCTGTCCATTCAACATTTCTATTTGTTCTTTCATTTGAGAGATCATCTCTTTGTAGATAGAATCTTTCTTATCAATTTCCTTTTGTTGTTCTTCAACTTTGATCTGGATAGCTTCTTCTAGATCCACAACTTTACTTTCACTATCTTCACTATTGCTTGCACCAATAAGATTATTCCAATGACCCCAATCACTATCTGATTCATCTTCTTCAATTTATGCTATACAAGTTTTCTGAGACATCTCCTTGCTTTGAGTGGCCTTCTTCTTTTTCCTCTTTGCTATGAGTACTTGTAGAGCTTGGTCAGAATCTTCTTTATCTTTAATTTTGACAGCTTCTTCTAGATCCATACTGTCACTTTCACTATCATTACCTTTGCATATACAGTTAAGTAAAATATAGGAACAACGATTAATACCTGTTTCATCTCCTTCAATTTCTCCTAGACATGATTTCTGAGGTATCTGCTTGCTTCGAGTAGCCTTCTTCTTTTGCTTCTTTGCCATGAGCACTTTCAGATCATGGTCAGAATCTTCTTCATCTTCACTGGACACTTCATCATCATTTTCATTTGTATAAAAACTCTTCCTCTTTTCAAATTGTTTCCCTTTACCATGTTTTTCTCTATAAGAACATTTAGCAGCATAGTGACCGACTTTTCTGCACTCAAAACATTTGAAGGGAAGCTTACCTTTGAATCTTCCAGTACCTAGTTGGAGTTTTCTCACGAAATTCGCTTCTTCTTCTTCGGATATATAGCTGGATTCTTTGACAACTTCCTTTTCCTTTCCTTTTGCAGATACCTTAAAAGCAGCTTCTCTGATTTGAGAAGGACCTCCTTGTCTCATTTCAAAAGCAGTCAAGATACCATGTAATTGAACAACAGTAAGAGTTTGCAGATCTTGCCTTTCTTCAATAGCTGAAACTTTAGAGTCAAATTTTGCAGTCAAAGATCTTAAGACTTTTTCCACCAGAGTAGTATCGGTTATGGTTTCACCCATATTTCTCATTCGATTTACAATATCATCTAGACGAAGAAAGAAACTGGCAACACTTTCATCACTATGCATCTTCAAGTTTTCATATTCAATTCTAAGAGTTTGGAGTTTTGCACTTTTTACCTTTGTGTCTCCTTCATAGCTTAGAATGATTTTGTCCCATATTTATTTTGCTGAATTTAGCTACATCACTTTAGCAAATTCTGATTCAGACATGCTTCCTAATAAGACATTCACTTCTTTGGCATTGATTTCATACTTCTTCCTTTCAGCTGCATCAGTAGGAATACTTGTCGGGTATTGATAACCTTCTTCCACGATTGCCCATACATCTGCACCAAGACTTTGCAGATATGCTTTTGTACGTACCTTCCAGAATATCAGATTGCTTCCATTGAATAGAGGTGGCTTTATAGACATTACTCCTTCTTGACTTCCCATTACGACGGATCTCCTTCAAGCGATCAAGCTTCTGCAGAAGGACCCGCTCTGATACCAATTGTTGGGAAAAATACTGAGAGGGGGGGGTGAATCAGTATTTAGGGCAAACTAAAACTTTTTACTTTTTCATGCTCTAAAACCCATACGCTACTTTGTTGAAGCCAACTAGCGTATACACGTGGATATCCTTCATAAAACTCGCGTATACCCAGAGATCTAATTATGCCATTAGTTCTTCACTTATATCATTCCATCATTCATTCATTAGATGTTCTATAAACAGTAAACATGTGCAGTAAGAACAGAATAAACCATCACACAAAGCATCACACATGAACACCGGGATTTTTAGGTGGAAACCCAAATCGGGAGAAAACCACCGCTGCAGTTGCTCAGCCTTCAATATTTTATTATAGAGAAAACATCTTACAACATATGTGCTGGCGCAGACTTGACCAGCACGCAGGCACCCACCTGCGCTCGTTTACCAGCCTCTCCTGGAAGGGGGCTCCAACCCCCTGACTCGTTTACCAGCCTCTCCTGGAAGGGAGCTACGACCCCCCGATCTCGTTTACCAGCCTCACCTGGAAGGGAGCTACGACCCCCTGACTGAAGGCTACAACCCTCGGCACCATTATGGACCACGTTTCATCAATTTTCACACTGGATCCAACAACTTCAATAGAACACAACTTGCAGGCCACATTTCATCATATTTTCATACTAGACCCACTCCATACATTTAAGCTCAATCATACATAAAACTGAAACTTCTCAATTCAGACAACCCAGAACTGTAGAATACATCATTCACAGATAGCAGTAACACAGCAGAATAGATCAGACATTTCATACCCCTTGCTTCAGCAAACCCTAGTTTGCATACGCGCTTTCCTTTCACTGATATCGCGTATATACGCGCTTCCAATCACATCAACCCGCGTATACTTCTGTACAAATTACAGAGCTGATTTCACTGCGTATACGCGCGTTCTCTTCAGCAAAGCCGCGTATATACGCGCTTCCTCTTCGGCGAACTAGCGTATGGTTCTTCAGACTTTTATGTCATTGAAATTCTTCACAACAGATACATCACTTCAGATTTTACCCTTTACCTCAGACAGATGTTCGCCTCATCACAGATCTAATCATTCCATAAACAGATCTAGCAAATATAAGTACATTTCAGATCTAGATCCCCTTCTTCATCATTGGTGCATCATACATTCGGATCTATCATTCAACTGTAACCCTTTCCATTCAGATCTACTTCAGAGAGAAGTATTCATTCAAGCTCAGACATCTTGCACCCACACTCATGATTTTCACAATGAATTTCTTCTCTTTATATAGGTTCTCCCTTTTTCAATACCATGAGCCCCTTTTTCAATACCATGAGCCAAAACAATACCATGAGCCCAAAACTACATTACTTCCGATGGTATTCCTGGACGGGGTCATTTAGACGAATCATTACCCAATACAATGGGTCAATACCATGGTGGTTACCCCTAGTTTTGCACTTTATGAGCGCTTTTGCCCATACGCGACTTGGAACGTTATTTCCCGCATGCATACGTGACTTCTTCTAGACAAATCCGCGTATGCCTTGAGACATACTCTTTTCATCATAGATCTAACACATACTTAATTCCTTTCTTCATTACCTTCTATACTCACTGTAGATACATCAGATTTACATCATTTAACAGGTTCATCAAGACATATTCTATCAAGCACAACTTCATTAAGTAGGTAGCCATCATCTTCATCAAGTGGGTTGCCATTCAAGGAAAACACTCTATCAAGTGGGTTGTCATCAAGGACAACACTCAGCATCATATTTCCAACAAACATCATATCACATCAGATTTACATCATTTACCAAGTCCATCAAATCAAGAATAACTTCATCAGGTGGATTGCCATCAAGGACAACATATGTCAACAATCTCATGTCTTCATCTTCATTCAGTGGGTTGCCATCAAGGACAACACTCTGCATCATATTGCCAACATGAAGAAGACTACAAGAGATCTAGTTTTGTCTTTGACACTAAAAATGTCACTGCTATTGACTAGATTGATCTAAACAAGCAGGCTAGATAAAATAATTATTCTACCTTAACCAATTTAGCTATGACAACATCCAAACTACAAGCTTCACTGAACATCATCCATTCACAGTTAAAGATGGCTAAAATGTCTTCTTTGGAAAAATATGTCAAGATCAAAACATTGGAGGATATGGTATTAAAGTTAGGATATAATCCTAGTGATGTTAAAGAAGCTAAAGAAATGATAAAAAACAAGAATTTTGATGTCCAAGCATTAAGGAAGCAACTAAAATTTCCAACCACAAAGCACCCACAGAACAAAGAAGTTCGAAAATTGGAGTGTAATATTCCTAATTTAGCTTTTACCTAGTTAGAATATTAAATTTTGTCTTCCTTAATTAATAGATGAATAAGAATGTAGAGGGACCCATAAATCCATTTAGTAGGAATAAAACCACTTCTTAATGTGCATGTGGATCAATGCATCTAGATGGGGTCTGTTATCACTCCAATAATTTCCAAGGGTTGTATATGTGTTTAAAGAAATATTAGAGGTAACTATGAACCTAATTTTGAGATAAGGATCTAGCCTTCCCAATGCTCAGAGAGGGATCTCTCTTAATGATTTAACTTTGTTGTTTTAATTGATTTTAGGCTAGTTATGTAAGATTGATTGGGTTTGATTTTGATTTGTTTGGTGGAATTACTGATTTTGATGGATAGGTGTCTGTCTATTTTCCACTAGGCTATGGAGTTAATGTATCAAGAAAACAAGACAGAATCAAGTTCTAAAGGAGGTGTTCAGAGGGCAAGGTAGCTGAGCAAAATCAGATCTTTTAGGCTGGATGGTGAAGTGGTTTTCAATCATGATCAAGGTGCAGTTAAGGATTCCTTAAACCGGATAATTAAGTAAGGTGAAAGAGGTAAATCAGGATGGGAGAGAAATTAAGGATTCTTAGATCCAAATATCAGAAGAAAACATTAAAATGAATAACAGTTCAAAACAAGTTGTACTTAAACAAATTCTTCAATAATATTCCTATTATAACATTAAATTTGGAAAACATACAATTTTATGAAATACTTAAGGAAAAACATGAACAATTGAAAGATACTTTACTGAAGTGGCTCAACACATGAATCTTGTAATGCAATGCCTTTATTACTTGTCTTGTCTGTTGACTTGAAACTAGTACAATCAACCCTCAGGTTTTTAGATCAATTACAGTTATAGAAATGTTCAGGAATCCACACTCAATACTTCGAATTATGAAGTATTTACACAAAAATTAATACAAAATAACCTAAAAATGATTTATGAATTATTCAAGGGAAATAAAACATCTTCATGCAAGAAGATAGAGACACCTATGTAACTAATGCAAGCTATCCTTGCTTATTTGGTTTTGTTGTTTTCTTTTTTATATTTGTTGTCTTATCTCTTTGGTTTTTGCTTTCATGATGGCTACATCTTTACACTGGCTTTTCATATGATGATTGTATTTTAAATCTATTTTGATATTTAAACTCTGTCTTTCATCTGTATTCACTTTAACTTGACAGCTCTGTTACTCTCTAACCTGACTGCTCTTTTAACCTGCTTTACTTTTCACTGTCACAGTAAATTCTTCTTTTACTTTACTACTTTATATGCCTGCTCTGTTTTCAACTTGACCTTTTCTCTTTTTACTTGTTTTAATTTTACCTTTCACAGTAAATCATATAATTTTTCCCAAGCCTCTTCATCTGGTAATTTTATTTTTACCATTCTCCAGAAAATCTCATCACCCTCTGTGTATTTTGCAAAAGTAGGCTTGTTTATAAAGAGATGATTTACCTCATGCTGGGGGTAAAAGAGATTTTAAAATTTTTGATATAGTACTTTTCCTTTAGGAATTCCTTTCAGGGAAGAATTTTTGGACTTTTCTTTAGCCACTTTTATTTTCTTGTCATAATCTTCATGCTTCATTAATCTGTCATTGATCACCAAAGGATTAGCCAGACCTTTCTGCCTCAAAACATCAAATTTGATCATGAACCTGTTTACTGCTAACTCCATGGTTTAACACTTATCTTCAAGTTGTGTCATCAAGTTTCTCTTGGAAATTAACTTGTTTCCCTCTAAGATTGCTTATGTTCTGTCACTTATGCCAATTTATTCTACTTCCTATTTCTTTTTGGAATTGAGAAACTTAATTATCTCAGTGGCCTCTTCTGGTTTCTTCCCAAGTTCTTCCTTGACTTTCTGGATAGCTTCACTTCCTTCTTTTATCAAATCCTTCTGCTCAAATATAACTTGAATGGAAGTCCAAATATCATTAACAGAATTAATGATATTGGCCCACAGTTGTTGCTTTGCTTGGGCTAGTGGTTCTTTCAATGTCAATTATTTTTTCTAAATTTTGTATGCTTTCAGTCAATCTGTTTGACTTCTGTGTTTTAGATTTATGCATGATTTGTACAAAAAAAAAACCATCTTCAAGACTTTTTACTTGTTCTTTAAGTCTATTAATCTCATTTGTTTGGATTGACATGTCTTGCATAGATTTGATCAATTTACCTACTTCATCATTGGGATGAGTTGCTACTATTGAATCTGTTGCTGGTGTAGTAGCTGGTGTTGCTGTAGTAACTGATATTGCTGTAGGTAATGGAGTTGATGAAGTAGATGGAACTGTTGTTGAAGTTATAGCAATGGCAGCAACAATAATTGCTTCCATGCTAGTCTTCTTTTCCTGTACCAATTTATCCATTTAATTCTCCATTTCTTTCAGTTGAGTTGTCAACTGAATGATGAGATTCATCATTTCATCTTTATGACCTTCATTCTCCAAAATTTCTTTAGTTTTTGGATGTTCAGTGGGAGGTAATTTTAGCTACTTCTTCAATGCAACAATGTCTGCATTCTTCTTCTTGATAAAATCTTCAGCTGCTTTGATGTTCTTTGGATCATATCCAACCTCCACGACCAATTCTTCAAGTGATTTTATTTTGTTGTCCTTAGCTTGTGAATATTCCTTCTCTATCTTAAATTGTGCTATGATATTAGTCAATATTCCAATAGCTCTAGTCTGTTGATGATTTTGGAGCCTGCATTGTTGGCTGCAAAAAGGTCATTTGCATCTTCCTAGTTTTATAATCAAAGGCTGAAAGTAACCTGTTTTGGTCACTAGGAGTCTGTTTCCAATATTGGGCATAGGTTACAGCTTTCAATGCCTCATTCCTTAATTTTATTTCTTTATACTTCTCCATTATATCCTGTTCTTTATCCATTGGTTTGCTTGATGAAGAAACTTCAACAATATGCTGCTTCTAAATGATCTAAGCACTAGAGGTTGAAGGCTGATGAGTTTCCTATAAAACTGTGGGAGGTGCATTTGAGCTTACTGACCCTTTTATTTTTCTTTTGATAAGCAAACTAATCTAATTCTAAACTTATAACTTCCAATGGCTGATATTAAACTGATGAACTCATTTTTTTTCTCTACCTAACTACTGATTTGCCAAGATTAAATGGTTTGGCCAGATATTTATTCACTAACTATCATTACTTGAAATTTAAAAGCATGAATGAATCAAGATTAAATTGTTTGATGATCATGGATTGTGGCATTTTGGAAAAGCTACACACAGTTTTATTTTCATAATAAACTAAAGTAGTGGAATTTAAATGTGAAACACTTTCATGCTCTATTTTTATCTCTTTTCAACGGGGTTCATACTTTATATTATTTTTTGATATTTTTTATTTTAGTCCTTTGATTTTTCTTTTAGGACTTACCCTCTTTAAATTTTTTAATATGGGAAAACATTTTCAGAAAGAAAAGTATGTAAAATATTAAAAGACTTTAACATAGCCAATTCAAAATTATGATCCCCATTATTATAGGACCCTAACAGTGGCTCCACTTGGGGATGGAATTTCCTAGTGAAATGTCAAGAAATTGTTGATCAGTGGCATTGGAACTTTGACTTTGCTTGCCTTTAAACCGATTTCTGAGCTCTCCTTTATTCGATCATATGATGTTATACCTTCCAAATATTAGGGTCTTCTCTTCGGTATTCAACTTCAAAATATAGTCATCCAATCCAATCTAAACTTTGCAATGATCACTAGTAAAAAATGATGAAATTAATGACCAGGTGACTAAAAAAGTTAGTCACTGCTATTATTTCAAGTGAATTACTACTAAATTTGAGCAATTTTAAGTGACTGAACTAAAAATGACTAACTTAAATGACTAATTTAGTTTAGGAATAAAATATACGACTAGATAATAAGTGACTAAACTAAAAGCGACTAACTTAAATGACTAATTTAGTCCAGGGATAAAATATATGACTAGATAATAAATGACTAAACTAAAAGCGACTAACTTAAATGACTAATTTAGTCTATGATTAAAATAAATGACTAGATAATAAGTGACAAAATTAATAATGGTTAATGTAAATGACTATTATAGTCCAAGAATAAAAACATGACAAGTACAACAAGTATATGAATTAGTCATTTATGTCAGTAATTTTTAATTGTGCCACATTATAAATGGAAAATTGCAATTTTGATATCGAAGTGTTACATTTCACTACAAGATTCTCTGAATCCATCTGCAGTGTTAAAATTCTCTCAGTTGTGTCCACTCTTTCCATTAGGTTGTTGATAAGTACTAGATGATAGTTCTCCAAGAAACATTATAAAGACTGCCACCACCAGGAAAACCAAATACCACCACCCACCATTAAACCAACACAGGAAATTGAACAATAAACGATGACAACGTAGCTAATGTCTGAGGGTAACTTCCCGTAGGGTAGCGACCAACCTCCAAATTCTCCGCACAGAGACCACACACCAATCCACCAAACATTGTCGCACCCACGCTGAAGGGCACAAAATTGGGAAAAGAAACTATAGTTTTCCACCACCACCCTCGAGGTTTCCTAGACTAGAGATTCCAGCTTCCTCTCTTAGCACAAAAAAACGGGCTCACCGAAAACCAAGAAAAGCAAACGGGTGAGCTCACTAATTCCCTTCAACCTCTTATCCTTGACCTAGACGTAGTCAATGGTGAAGAAAATGAGCAGCAGGGACCGGTTGAACACACCGCACCAACAAATGTGCACAACAAGCAGTACACACAATTAGCCACTCCCTATCATGTAAACCTTCCTGCGACGTTTACACTTCCTCGACCCTGGAGGCCACCGCGAGGACCGACACCTCTCAATAATAGCAAAGTTCGATGGAAACCCCAAATTTACCTTCAAAATACAATTTTCTGAAGTCCTACCAAAATGCGTGCAACCCAAGTCACCAGGGTCACTCTTTGCATGTGTTTGCCCAAGTCGACCCATTGTCGTGCAACTCAGGTCAACTAGGTCACTTGTTGCACAACTTTGCCCACTCCCTGACCTCCTCCACACTTCTAAACGCCTTTTTTGAACGCGCGCCCTGAATCACCGGGCTCCGCCCACTGTTTAGAACGCACCTTGGAAAACACCCAAATGTTGTGAACGTGCCTTGCAAAATCACCGACTCGCCCCGCGCTTGTTCTTGCACACAGTTTCTTCTCGTGGTGCGGCAGTGTGGGTACATGGTCTGCACGACGTGCAACCCGACTTTGCTAGAACCTTTATGCACAAGTCTTGTTTGTTTTTCGTTAATGCTCCCTCAACCCTTCTCTTTAATCCTTCACCGCAACTCCGTGTAGCAACCCCAGGTCAAGACTTTGCATGAGTCAACCTGCCCACCATCACGTCAACCTGCACACAATTATGAAGTGTCGGCCCCTCAAATAGTGATAACACATCGGCCCAGCCATAATTATGTCTTAGCCGCTCCATATAAACTTCCAATGCTTGCACTCTCCATCACATAAGACTTTCTATGCCGGTCGGTTGCTTGGGTCAATTGATTGGTCGCTGGTGCCCTCTCGTGCCCAGCTCATCCAACAGCTACACTGCACTCCCCTATCACTGAATGTGCTCACCAAGACGACTTTTCCTGACACCTTTGACTCGTCCGCCCGCTATGGGCTGGCACACACCCGTCCGATGTTGCCACTCGTCGCGTCTGCCAAAACGCATGATTCTGCCCGCCACTACACTACACGCCCAAGGCGAGCGTTTGCCAATATGGCGCACCCATTGCACATCGTCGTCACACATACTCGAGTTGGGAACCCATCGAGGCAAGGCACGCCCCCCGCCACTCGGTCGTTGCGACACTAACTCGAGAGCATGACACTCCTTCATCCTCACTCCACTTGTATTTACTCATGAGAAGCACCTTCCACGTGTTGCTCAAACCTAACTCCAACCTAAATCCCATTGGAGAGCGTATGGAACATTTTTACTTTAGATATAAACCTTAATTAATTTATTAAAATAGTAAATATCAATATTTATATTTTATTGAATTTATTAAAAAATTAATTATCAATATTTATATTTTATTCATTTTAATTATATTATATGAAATTAACTTGTAAATATATTATGGTTTTGTATTTAATTAATAACTAAAATAATAAATATTAATATTAATATTTTAATTAGATTTATAAAATGTTTGAGCGCATGGCACTACAGAAGTTTATCAAAGTCAAGTGGTAGTCTCGGGGAGCGCATGGGTCGATTTAATCAAAATTTAATTAAAAATATATCAAACGAAGTCTATCAAAGTCGCATGGGTCGATTTAATTAAAAAAATATCAAACCACTGTGTGTGTATCGATATGAAAGTAACTTGTCACTGGTCTAAAAGGGGCAGACTTAGACGGAAAAATTGTTGTTCTTACCATGGACTGGTTCAAGAAGAGGATGTCTTTGATGTCCAATTTTTGCCGATGGTTCTAAAGTTTAGATGAAACTGGATGAAAACTGGATGTTCTCGTTCTTTGGCGCCAAATTTTTGCTGTTGGCGGGAGGGTTTGGATATATTTCTTGAGAAATAGATAATGTGGTTAAATATTTTAGGGCTGGCAAAATTTTCCAGGGACAAAAACGCATCAGAAAGAACTTGGAGGCCTTTGAAGAGGAAGAGGCGGGCAGCAACAAATTCACAATTGAAGTTTGCATACTTGGAATCACAGGTTAGTTGGATTTATAAGATTATATTTTTCTATTTCTTGCATTTGTATTTCCTCTATTTGTTCTAAGATGTTGTTGATTCTTAAATTTTTTTTTGGGGTAAGGATCGACTGGCTATGAATTTTTTCCCTTTGTTGTACGATGCTGTTGGTTCTTGGATTTTTGTTATTGATGCTGTTGGTTTTATGATTTTTTTTTTTTTAATGCTGTTGGTTCTACGATTTTTTTTTCATGCATCGCTTTTACTTAATTGCTCGAAGCTCATTGAACCCAATGTGTAACCTATCTCACCGTGCCCTTCACCATCGTCTGTACTATCTGGCTGTTGATATCGGCAAACAGCAGAATAAACCTATCTCTATTGGTGAACCTCACACTACTCCATGGGCTGTTGTTGGTCCAATGTCCCCTACCATACCTCCAATGGGGGCTTTCAAAAAAATAAATCCTCAATGTCCAAGCTCAAGGTGAGATGCCATCTATCCTGTTTAAGGGTAAAATTTTTCAATTTTTATTTAAGTTTAGCTTCAATATGTCCTCATCGCATCTTTTTTAATCTAGTTTTGTAAAAGTGTCTCCAGTTCTGCCTTATCATTCACTAGTAAAAAATCCCTTCTTCATGTCTCAAAAGTTACTTTATAATTACATCAATGGTATTACTCCAAATGTATCTTCAACCGATTTAGTATATTTCAAAAGTCTACTAGTAACTCAACAAGTCTTCAATAAGATCTTCAACAATTCTCCCAACAAGACGTATTCATGTTCAAACAAGTCTTCAAGCACTTCAAAGTAGCTTTATAAAATGCTTCAATGATGGCTCTATTTTGTTCACAAAAATAAACACTGGCAAGATCTGTCTATACAAGCCTAATAAAATTTCCAAACATGCCGAAAAAATATTCCCAATCATGATTTTTTTAAAACACTTCTGAACTACCTACAATGGTTCTTCAATGCACTGCTTTTACAAGGTGCTCTTCAAGATTTTTATCCTCAACTCTTTAGGTCTGCTTACAAGAAGCAACAAATTTCCATGCAATTCCTAATAAAATATTCTCAAAATATTTCAAGAATTTCTAACCTAATTCCACCAGTCGAAGGATGAGATGGTGGCATAGGCTTGAATGGATATCCTACATTGTCCACAAATTATTCCAAGATTCAAGTCTGAAATCACAGTAGTTACAAGACCAAACTATATTGTGTCCAAAGATCTGAAAATTACAAGAAAATTTGCTTACTATACAGGTCCAAAATGTAGGGCTTAGGAGGCCTCAATACAATATTTTCGACAGGACAATAGAGTATACGGGTCTTCAATATCTAGTACAAGTCTAAGCTACTTAACTTGCAGCCTGAACCATTTTTCTTGATCAATTTGATCAATGTGGCCTTTCAAAAAAATAAATCCCCAATGTCCAAGCTCAAGGTGAGATGCCATCTATCCTGTTTAAGGGTAAAAGTTTTCAATTTTTTTAATTTTAGCTTCAATATGTCCTCATCGCATCATTTTTAATCTACCTTTGTAAAAGTGTCTCCAGTTCTGCCTTATCATTCACTAGTAAAAAATCCCCTCTTCATGTCTCAAAAGTTACTTTAGAATTACATCAATGGTATTACTCCAAATGTATCTTCAACAGATTTAGTATATTTCAAAAGTCTACTAGTAACTCAACAAGTCTTCAATAAGATCTTCAACAATTCTCCCAACAAGATGAATTCAAGTTCAAACAAGTCTTCAAGCACTTCAAAGTAGTTTTATAAAATGCTTCAACCATGACCCTATTCTGTTCACAAGAATAAACTCTGGCAAGATCTGTCTATTCAAGCCTAATAAAGTTTCCAAACATGCCGAATAAATATCCCCAATCATAATTTTGTTAAAACATTTCTGAACTACCCACAATGGTTCTTCAATACACTGCTTTTACAAGGTGCTCTTCAAGAATTTTATCCTTACTCTTCAGGTCTGCTCACAAGAAGCAACAAAGTTCCATCCAATTCCTAATAAACTATTCTCAAAATATTTCAATAACTTCTAACCAAATTCCACCAGTCCAAGGATGAGATGGTGGCATAGGCTTGAATGGATATCCTCCATTGTCCATAAATTATTCCAAGATTCAAGTTTGAAATCACAGTAGTTACAAGATCTGAAAATTACTGGAAAATTTGCTTACTGTACAGGTAAGAAAATGTAGATCTTAGGAGGCCTCAATACAATATTTTCAACAGGTCAAAAGATTATACGGATCTGCAATATCAAGTACAAGTCTAAGAAAAATTCAAGGTTGCAGCTAGACTGAAGAAAATAATAGGGTACATGCATTTATTGTAGGAGATAGATCTCATCCACAAGTAGAAGAGATTTATGCAATGATGGAAACACCATCTTAGCAGATTAAGAAGGCAGGGTATGTGCCTGACAAAAACTTTGTTTTGCATGATGTGGAGGATGAATATAAAGATGACTTTCTGAGCTATCACAGTGAAAAGCTGGCGATAGCTTTTGGTCTTATCAGCACACCCAGTGGGATTCCAATTAGAATTGTTAAGAATCTTTGTGTCTGTGGTAACTGCCACACTACCATTAAGTTCATTTCAAGAATTGTAGAACAAGAAATTTTTGTTAGGGATGGCAACCATTTCCATAATTTTAAGGATGGAGTGTGCTCTTGTGGAGACTATTGGTGGGCTAAGATTTGTTATGAAAATTATTATGGTATTATCATTTCTATGTCATGCAGAAAACATGCAACATAGTTTTCATATGATGCCATGCATGGATTTTCATGGAATGATTTTTGATAAAAATTAAACAATGATAGGAATTCTTTGATGCTTGCTCACGCAGACTGAGAAAATAGTTGTATGTACTCTGTCATGTGCTACAACTATTGGAACATAAACTGCCAAGCATTTTTCCATTACATGGACCTGGGAAATGGTGTATTGTTTTTCATAACAAAGGAATTCAAAGATGTTGAAAAGGGAAATCAAACTAGAATTGAGACTCCTTCAAAAAGAGATTTCAAATCAGTATGAATTTATCCTTCAAGAGTTGTTTCCCAAAGTCAGTAGGAACAACTTGAGAACAACAATAAGAGAATGCCCACAAAATGGGTTGTAACAACAAGAGGCGCCTTAAATCACGAGGATCAAGGGAATTTTGCAAAGTAAAGCACAAGGAGAATAAGGTTATCACCAAGAACACTTTTATTATTCTTGTTATAGCAAAGCACCAACAATTGAACCTAGCCCCAAAAACTCCTATCCTGCAGAAATGATCATCTATCACCAGCAGTGTGCCAAAAACTCAGCTACAGCCCAAAATGCATTAAAACAAGGTAAGGAGGAACTCAACCATATGTTGATATTTTGTTACAGATATTTAGAAATGGTCATTTATTATTGGTTTCTCAGCTTTTCCATTATCTCCAGAAGGAAAACTATAAGAATTATTCTTCATTATTTGCATTCTTCGAATTATTGAAAACACTTGTCCATTGTGCATTTGTAGGTTTTTGTTTGGTAACCTATTTCATTTCTGCAGTTTCTATTTATTTTAGTTTATCATTTATGCTGTCTTTTATAGTTACTAATATGCACCTGTGCCAAACAATCGACACAACATAATGCAAATTCTATGTAACTCATTTATTTTTATGTTTGTTTCTACATCCTTGTGGGTTCATAAGGCTCATGCCAGGTGGGCCTAAATGATTCCTAGGGCATATGGAGTGATAGCCAACCTTAGTTTAGTTTCTACTATAAAGTATACATTAGTTTGCCTACAATAAAACCAAAAAAAGTAGTATATATTAGTTTACCCAAAATAAAAATAAAAAAGTTCTTGTTTTACACATCAAAGTCTATATATTTATTGACTATATTTCAAGCCCGATAGAATTTCCTTCTTCATAGCCACGATGACTGCTTTATGACACCCACCATATCAAGCTTAAAAAACACTCTTGAATGGCATAAAATCTTTAAAAACCCACTTGTAACATTTGTCAATATTCTTGATTGTGTTATGTCAAATTTGAAAACTTACTCAAGACCAATAAAAAACATCGCAAAATACATTAAAAGTAAAATACATGCAAATTTTTTTCTTTTCTACAAGTTAATTTTGGTCAGTGACTGGAGAGATATGTTGCGGGAAACGTTGCCCCCCCATGTATCAGCCATGTTTCCATATCGAAAAGCTGAAATGCGACTAAAACGCACTTGAAATACCTACAATGGTTCTTCAATACACTACTTTGACAAGGTGGTCTTCAAGATTTTTATCCTTAACTCTTCAACTCTGCTCACAAAAAACAACAAATTTCCATCCAATTCCTAATAAACTATTCTCAAAATATTTCAAGAACTTCTAACCTAATTCCACCAATCCAAGGATGAGATGGTGGCATAGGCTTGAATGGATATCCTCCATTGTCCACAAATTATTCCAATATTCAAGTCTGAAATCACAGTAGGTACAAGACCAAACTATATTGTCCAAAGATCTGAAAATTACAGGAAAATTTTCTTACTGCACAGGTCCAAAATGTAGGTCTTAGGAGGCCTCAATACAATATTTTCGACAGGTCAATAGAGTATATAGATCTGCAATTTCTAGTACAAGTTTAAGCTACTTAACTTGCAGCCTGAACCATTTTTCTTGATCAACTTGATCAATGTGGGCTTTCAAAAAACTAAATCCTCAATGTCCAAGCTCAAGGTGAGATGCCATCTATCCTATTTAAGGGTAGAAGTTTTCAATTTTTATTTAATTTTAGCTTCAATATGTCCTCATCGCATCATTTTTAATCTAGCTTTGTAAAAGTGTCTCCAGTTCTGCCTTACCATTCACTAGTAAAAAATCCCCTCTTCATGTCTCAAAAGTTACTTTATAATTACATCAATGGTATTACTCCAAATGTATCTTCAACGGCTTTAGTATATTTCAAAAGTCTACTAGTAACTCAACAAGCCTTCAATAAGATCTTCAACAATTCTCCCAACAAGATGTATTCAAGTTCAAACAAGTCTTCAAGCACTTCAAAGTAGCTTTATAAAATGCTTCAATCATGGCCCTATTATGTTCACAGGAATAAAATCTGGCTAGATCTGTCTATCCATGTTAATTTTGGGCAACTAGGTCCGAACTTCGGGTTGTGCTGCTCAGATGATGATCCCAATATTTTTATTGGATTCCTCTTTCGAGGAGGGGTAATACTGATCGAAATATCATCTCGATCGGATGAGCAGAACATGTATTTTGAATTTATTCCACTTATGTGCTAGGTCGTCTTCGAATATAATATAGACTTAAATGTCTTAAAGGACGTGTCACACACCCCCACATATGATTATAAATAAGAGAGTTTTGGAGATCATTTCACACACATTGTGTGGAGGAAATTATCTTCTCTCTTCTTGGTGCTTCTGTGTTAGGGCTTTCTCATGGAGCTGAATTAGGGCTTCTTGATGTAGCGTTCTAGGGCTGTGTGAAATGCTTGGTTAAATGACCTATTGGAGACTTTGTTGGTTGAAGCATCCTGTTGATCGTTATAACGCCATCATTCTTCTTCTTTGTTGGCTTGTCTTCCATTGATCGATTTATTTGTTCTATCTGCTTCAGTGTTTTGTGCCCTAATTTGAAATGGCATAGAACATGTTCAGAAATTAACATGGTATCAGAGCTAGGAGAATACAACGCCCAACTTATCTAGGGTAGCGAGATATGGGTTATTCTAAGGGCGATTAAGGGTGTCGTTAGCCTCAGAAGAAAAATAAAAATAAAAATGCGGTAGGCCGTAGGCCATACCACAACAAGTGACATCGTGAAAATTTAAGCATGCAATTTTAAAAGTGTTAAAGTGTTGAATATGACACAGTGTAAGAGCAGCGTATGTGGACCGCAGCCCAGAGAGGCTGGTGTACTGAAAGGAACAACATGTGCCCTAACCAGGGCTGTCAGTCACTTTTAAACACGTTTTTTTTTTAGCCGCAACAAGCAACAGGAAGGTTGACGACTGGATATGTATAAAATAAAGGTGGGGGTCATCTATCGCGGAGAAGGTTATGGTATGCAGCACTGCCCACCGGAGCTCCTCACCTAAATAATTTAAAAGACAATGGGAGTAATTTCTAGTAAGTTGAAGCTAAAGAGAGTCTCAGTCATGGCGTCTTCCTCAAAGTCAAATTCCATAGTCATGGCTACTTCCTCAAATTTCAGTTTAGCAGCCACAGGAATTTCTTCCGTTTTAGGTCAACTAGTGGAATGGCAATGGCAAACTGATGACCTGCGTTGGCGTTCATATGACGCTTCATGTAGTGCAGCCATCAAGGTCGTGCATGCGCGGGGTGAGTCCTTCATTGAGATAACCATTGACCAAGCTTCGACTCCTGTAGCAAATTTTACAATGGTCACATGCATCTTCTGAACCCAATATTTTTCTATTGCAATAGCTCTGGGAAGTTCGCCATTCTTATTAGAATATATGGAGAGTTGCTCATAGACTTTGAGTCAGTGACGCTTCTCGATGTGCCTGTATCTACAGTTGGTGCACTGCAGTCTTAAAAGCTGGATGCCAAGGCCATTTCCAGTCTCTACCTGGTGGATATATTCGATTGCTGTGTCACACTGTGGTGTAGGAGGTGCGAGAGCTTACTGGGTATGACCGTGTGATGGCATATTGATTTCATTAAGATAAACATGGTTTCTATTCATGAAGAATAGAGCGAGAATGATTTGTGTTTTTTGTGCCCTCCTGTGAAAGTAATCCAAGACAAACGGTTGCGTTGACTTTTTTTGGCTCCCACTTCAGGCACCTCATGACTGCCATGTGCAGTACATGCTCAACATCGATTTGTCTGATCTCTGGTGCAACAGTGCGAAACCAACAGTGAGTGAATAATCCAATTCTATGGAGGATCAAGAATGGCATGACAACATTAGTTCATGCGGTGTTTACATTGTGTTGAATTATAATATCTCTACATTGTTTGAATTAATGGTGTGGTGAACCATCACTATCCCTTCTGTATCTGTGTAGTAAAGGCTTCATCACAGTTTAAATTACAGAAACCATTTTGGGCTTCTAATGACCTCTCAATTATCAATGTTGATTATCCAGTTGAAGACACATTCACTCAGCATTACTTTTCTCTCTATGGAAAGTTGTCGAGCAATCGTTGCAGGGCCATGTTCCAGAAAGGGCGCAACTTTCCAACGACCCCGATAAGAAATTTAGGTGCTTCAACAGAAGCTAAAATTGAAGAAAATTCCTTTTAAATAAGTCAAAAGGGAGTTGAATTTGACTTAGTTGCAGATTTTAGAAGTATTTTGGAATCCGATCAGAAAGTCAAAGGATGATTTCATTCTCAAATTGCATTGCAGAATATTCCAGAATCTACTATAGAAATAAAGATAATGGTTGTAAAGGAAAAAGATGAATTATATTACTTTTGCATAATGGACATTGAGATCGGCTATTATACCTCTTTTCTATAGCTACTGGTCCTATGTAATATATTTGTGATGAACTGTCTACCTAAAAAAGGAATCTGCCTTCTGCCACCTGTCTTTAAACCATAGGCCAAAGTTCTAGTACAAAAATGGGAAGTGTCAGCCTTTTGTACATGCTCAACATGGGTTTTGTTGCATCTCTGGTGATGTGAGTGATGATAAATGAAAATGGAAATGACAGTGAAGGCTGTGGGCAACAACAACCATAGAAAAGAAGTAAGAATGTAATCTATGATTCTATGTCACTGTCATTATGACGGTGACATAAAAAGTCATACCTATGTTTACAAAATTCATATTAGCAGTAAACTTGTGACAGTATCCTTAACTCAGGAGAGTTTCCATCATGAACAGCTTAGGAAGGAGGATCTTGTGGAGGTGAAGCCACAGTCCTCTAGGCAGCTGTTGGAGTGTTTAGGGCCTTAACAAAATCTATGGGTTATGATAGAGTATGTATGACCTCACCATATGACAGATGGAAAAATCCATATCTGTGTTATCTTTAGAGGCATATGGAAAAATATATAACCATGAAGATTAATATCTTCTGATGAATATGATAAATAATGCTATATCATCACTGTAATCCATGGTATGACAATATATGACACCTGACAAGATGTATGACAGATATGTGGCAGTATATGGCTATGATTCTTGAATGGCATATACACTACGTGAGAATCTTGTAATTGTGGAATGACCCTATTTGGAGGGTCCTGTTGGATGATGAGCTCTAGGAGTTCTAGGGGGTTTTTGGGGATAACGTCTTGGTGCTATAACCAACCATAGGGCTAGGCTTGCCGAACCTAGTTGGTATGCTTCCGTCGGACTGTGATTATATTGAGTTGGTTTACCTCTCTTTGATCTATGCCCCATATGCATCCTACCCATGGAATTTCGAACTCATGGGAAGTACCTCTCATTTGGCCAATGAGGTGGGAAATGTGAATAGAGACCATAGTAAGATTGATGGACGCATCGAATATTGTCGTACTCTCTATGTCTAGGGTGGAACGTGTCCAACCACTTGATCTAGGATCAAGTTTAGCGAGGTTTCGGACCTCTAGCTGACTTCGGGTCAGTGAAACCAACTTCGGGTTGGTGTGTGACTCCTTTAAGTCCTAGTGAGGTTTCGGACCTCCAACTGACTTCGGGTCAGGTAAACCAACTTCAAGTTGGTATGAGACTCTTTGTGTTTCTGACTTCTGGGTTGAATTTGTCAGTCGGGAATGATGTCTTGGTGACTGACCCACTTTTGTTCTGAAATAAAGAAGCTAGCAAAGCAAGTTACGGCGGGATGACGCACGATGTTTGGATCGCACAAGTGGACGAAGTTCTCCCTAGTTGAGAGAGAGTGTTAATTTGGGAAACTAGGTCCAAACTCCAGGTTTTGCTGCTCAGATGATGATCCCGATATTTTCATTGGATTCCTCTTTCAGAGAGGTGTAAGATTGATCTAAAGATCAGCGTTATCGGATGAGCATAACATGTATTTTGAATTTATTTCACTTATGTGCTAGGTCAGCCTGGAATATAATATAGACTTAAATATCTTAAAGGACGTGTCACACATCCCCGCAGATGATTATAAATAGGAGAGTTTTAGAGATCATTTCACACACATTGTGTGGAGGAAATTATCTTCTCCCTTAGTGCATTTGTGTTAGGGCTTTCTCATGGAGCTGAATTAGGGCTTCCTGATGTAGCGTTCTAGGGTTGTGTGACATGCTTGGCCGAATGACCTATTGGAGACTTTGCTGGTTGAAGCATCCTGTTGATCGCCGTAACACCATCATTCTTCTTCTTTATTGGCTTGTCTTCCATCGATCGATTTATTTGTTCTATCTGCTTCAGTATTTTGTGCCCTAATCTGAGATGGCATAGAACATGTTCGGAAATTAACAATCCAAGCCTAATAAAGTTTCCAAACATGCCGAATAAATATTCCCAATCATGATTTTGTTAAAACACTTATGAACTACCTACAATAGTTCTTCAATACACTGCTTTTACAAGGTGCTCTTCAAGATTTTTATCCTTAACTCTTCAGGTCTGCTCACAAGAAGCAACAAATTTCCATCCAATTCCTAATAAACTATTCTCAAAATATTTCAATAACTTCTAACCTAATTCCACCAGTCCAAGGATGAGATGGTGGTATAGGCTTGAATGGATATCCTCCATTGTCCAAAAATTATTCCAAGATTCAAGTCTGAAATCATAGTCGTTACAAGACCAAACTATATTGTCCAAAGATCTGAAAATTACAGGAAAATTTTCTTACTTTACAGGTAAGCAAATGTAGGTCTTAGGAGGCCTCAATATAATATTTTTGACAGGTCAAAAGAGTACGGATCTGCAATATCTAGTACAAGTCTAAGAAAAATTCCAGGTTGCAGCTGGACTGAAGCAAATAATAGGGTACATGAATTTATTGTAGGAGATAGATCTCATCCACAAGTAGAAGAGATTTATGCAATGCTAGAAACACTATCTGAGCATATTAAGAAGGCAGGGTATGTGCCTGACACAAACTTTGTTTTGCATGATGTGGAGGATGAATATAAAGATGACTTTCTGAGCTATCAAAGTGAAAAGATGGCGATATATTTTGGTCTTATCAGCACACCCAGTGGGATTCCAATAAGAATTTTCAAGAATCTTCATGTCTGTGGTGATTGCCACACTACCATTAAGTTCATTTCAAGAATTGTAGAATGAGAAATTGTTGTTAGGGATGCCAACCATTTCCATCATTTTAAGGATGGAGTGTGCTCTTGTGGAGACTATTGGTGAGCTAAGTTTTGTTATGAACATTATTATGGTATTATCATTTCTTTGTCACGCAGAAAGCAGGCAACATAGTTTTCATATGATGTCGTGCATGGATTTTCATGGAATGATTTTTGATAAAAATTAAACAATGGTAGGAATTCTTTGATGCCTGCTCACATAGACTCATAAAATACCTGTATGTTCTTCAATCATGATTTTGTTAAAACACTTCTGAACTACCTAAAATGTTTCTTCAATACACTGCTTTTACAAGGTGCTCTTCAAGATTTTTATCCTTATCTCTTCAGGTCTGCTCACAAGAAGCAACAAATTTCCATCCAATTATTAATAAACTATTCTCAAAATATTTCAAGAACTTCTAACCTAATTCCACCAGTCCAAGGATGAGATGGTGGCATAGGCTTGAATGGATATCCTCCATTGTCCACAAATTATTCCAAGATTTAAGTATGAAATCACAGTAGTTACAAGACCAAACTGTATTTTCCAAAGATCTGAAAATTACAAGAAAATTTGCTTACTGTACAGGTAAGAAAATGTAGGTTTTAGGAGGCCTCAATACAATATTTTCGACAGGTCAAAAGAGTATACAGATCTGCAACATCTAGTACAAGTCTAAGCTACTTAACTTGCAGCCTGAACCATTTTTCTTGATCAACTGGAGTTTATTAAGAGACATTTTATCCTAGGTAATATTATTACAACTTGTGAAGGTCTTAAATGAGTATCAAAGACCAGTCACATAATTATGGATGAAGATAGGAATAACACATGACTCCAAAGACATATTTTCTACTAGGGTGAACTTTTTCAAGCTTAGAAAAATAATGTAAATCTCCAATTTATGTACCCTCTTGCATGCTAGGAATAAGGAGAGAATGTGGTGAAATCCTTCATTAATGTGCCCTCCATGCAAGTGGCGAAAAATAGAATGTATTCCCTTTAAGTGCCAAAAAAGAGATAATCTGTAAGTTATAATATTATTCTTCATCATTCAAGTAAGTTAGGTTTTGTTAAACCTCGTATATGATTAGAACCAGACTAAGCATTACTCTGCATCTATGGGTTAGAGAAAAAAGTTTCAAAAAAGTTTGTAAAAAAAAACATCTACAGTTATCTCTGCCTGTTCTATGTATTCTATAAAAATAGTTGAGTATTTTCAAGTTCTAGAACACTCTTAGACTTTAGTATAGCTACCTACAAGGGAAAGCTTAACAAGCCATGTAAACTATTTAAAATCTTTGTGCTTTATTGATACCATGGCTACTTCTAGTATTAGTACTTAAAATCACAAAGTGGAATAAGACACAGTTAGGTACTAAACTTCACTTCCACCTCTCAATAACCAATACATCTCAAACAAAAAATTTAGCAGCTCTGTTCAAATGGTAACAAAAGTTCTTGGGATTCTTTCTTTAACAAAAAAATTGGCACTCAAAATCGATGCGAGCAGGCTTAGCAAAAGGATAACTCGTACACATATAAATAAATTTCTGCACATAGACAGGAAAATATAAACACAACCTATAATCATCTGTATATGCAATTCTAGTATTTCATGAGTAGAATAGGAGTACCCCAACAACTCAGTAGACACTGGGATAAGGCTCTGAACCTCAAATATCATATTCACTGAAAATGAAAGGTAGTAAAATAAAAACAAAACATTCATATCTACCATTTATACACTTTACATGTATTATGCAAATCATTGGGACTTGCCTGGGGAGGTGCTGAATCAACATTGAGAGAATTCTTGCTCACCATCCTGAAAGCAGGAAATTACAGTTAGGAAACTACAAAACCCAGCAAAACCCAAATGGATTCCTCGGCCACTCCACCTGTTCCAGTGATCCAATGGGTACATCGACTTAAAGAGCAATTCACATATGTTAATGCATGGAAGCACCCACATCAAGATCATGAACAGTCTCCTTCCTGGCTGTTCCTTCACAAAATAAAGGTGGTGGGGTCCCATAGAGATATTAACAAAGCAATGAGTCCAGCCATACATAGTTGGTCCCTCCTTCCATAATGGGGCCAATTTGAATGAAAACTCATCGCCATTAGCATTAAGAGCCAATATGCTTTGTGCACAATAGAATATTGCCACTGTCCCACTCAATCAGTGTTGTTGTAGGTTTGCAGGAAATTTCTTTCTTTCATGCACCCACCGCACTCACATACTCCCATGTTATTACAAGGAGATGTTGCCAGAAGGGAATCTGAAGCCACCAATTGAACTCTAAAGTATAAGTATATATATATATATATATATGATTGATGAAGTCCGCATGATATGCTAGAGTACATGCCCTAAATATGCTAGAGATGGACCTCTATTTGCACCTAATAGAGGTTGTGCTCTAATTAATTCAAGTTCCATTTACTATGTCTATAGGTGTTGAATTCCACCATGAACAAAAAAATTGCAAAATTAGTACAGTCCAACCAAATCTTTCTAAAATATGTCCATAGTCAAAAGAATATGCGCGAGTCTCTATTTCAACCTTACTATAATTTTCTAGGAGGCTTAAAGGACTATATCAAGATGGCTAGTGTTTAGTGATTTGTATCAAGTCTTGTGCTATAATCATAACTCCATTGAAGTTATATGATAGGCCCAAAGCCCCTGTATCTACTAGAATAAGTTTCCTTATCTAATAATCACATTTAACACTCTAGAAGAGAACCATGAATTGTAAGTTATACCTATCCTTAGTCACATCGAACATTTTTTCCAGTATGGGATTTGCAAAGAAGTTGGTGATGATTGAGATATATTCTAGCATACTCATGAGATCTTGGAAGAAAATTTTACTTATGACAGGTTAAATTCTCCAAATGATATATCATGATTATATTATTTTATGTTTATGTTTTAATTTCACTCAAATCAGAAATAGTTCAACTATGACCATTCATCTTTGTAATAATATAAACTGCTAGCACATTGGACATTAATTTCTTGTCCAACGATGTTGGAGGTAAAGTTAGTGGCAGAAGAGCAGTCATAACATGAGAATATTCTTGACAATCTAGATAGAGCTTCCCTGTCATGTGCTAACAAGCTTGAAGGCCATGGCTAAAACAAGAGAAACATCAAATCCATCTTTGTTACACATTGTTCATCAATCCACTTCAAAATGTCTAGTTGAGATACATGAGTGTTCTCTATAACAACAAAGCTCTGTCTAGTCTTACACTGTCTTGAGCTATGCCTGAATTTGCTAAATGTGTCTATGACTCATCTCTAGATGTTACAACTCTAGTCCAAGCTGTTGGGGCCCAACTAGCATCAACATTATTTTTGTGGCTTCTTGGTCATCACATTATTTTCAAAAAAACATGGATTTGCAATATTGGATGCTTGCCAATCTCATCTACCTTGTATCCTCCACAAAACCATGTTACTTCTTTGAGAGGAAGGTTTGGGATTGTCTTTTCATTTACATAATATGACTATTTGTTCATATATGATTCTGCCATAATGGTAATTGGAGGAAAATTTCCCTGTTGAATATTCACACATCTATTGAAGGAAATGTAGGATAATTTTGAATATATTGTGACAAATCAATTGTTTGAGACACATACAAGGTTTCTCACTTCAACAACAAGATAAACTACACAAGTTTCAAGATAGACAAGAAGATAAACATAGTGATCAATTGTCGGCCTATCACATTTTGTAATGTGTCTTATAATCAAGAATATGGCAACCTAAACCATTTTTCACTCAGAATCTGTGAGTGAATTGATTTTTGCTGATATTTATTCATCTTTTGGAAGCTCTGGTGAGGTATATCAAGGAAAAACAGAAACTTCTGGGCTAGTTACAGAGTTTTCTACAAAGGATGCTGGAGTAGTAAAAAAAGCAGCAGAAGATATGAAGTTTGATAACAATAATGTTCTTATAAGGGACATTCAGACTAAAGTAGTTCATCTAGAAGAGTTAGTGGAGGAAAATTTGATGTCCTAGAACATCAAACGAGAAAATCCTTAGCTAAAGATACATTTATCTCTTTAACTGCCGATATTGAGAGCATTGGAAGCCCAAGCCAAAAGATTGGAGATTTAAAAGGTTAGGTGAAAAAGGGGGCGATTATTTTGGCACAGGTGGATTTGATTCAGGGGTAAGCTTCCAGAAATTAATGACTCAACACAATATATCCATGAATAGCTATAATGTATACAGTGAAGAAGTTAAACCTTACTCTGTGCATTCAAATGTTGAAGCAGCAGCAGCTCCAAAACATCAACTGAAACAACAGGAGTCTCATGATGTGTTTGGTAGGTCTAAGCCTTTAAAACCAATGATATCTAATGGGCTAAAAAAGGTGCATTTTGTGAACATTGTCTCTTCAATTAAAGGTGAAATTATTGAGAATCCAAATTCATGCATTATAGACACAAAATAAGCAACTCTATCCATCATGTGATGACCAACAAGTGTAGTTGAAGTCAAGCAGCTTGTTGAAGCATGTTTCTGATGGCAAAAATACATTCTCAAGATATTTTTCTAAAGATGACTCCATTCACAGTAAGCCCTACCCTTCACTCATAAGTGAACATAACAAAGAAAGTTTTTTTAGAAGGGGCCAATTTTTAAGTTATGATCTTGCCTTCGGTTGTAGTGATACACTAAAGAGTGATTGTTATATTTCTGATGTTGAAGTTAGTCCGAATATTTCATCTACTCCTATTGTTTTTGTGTCTGCAGAGGCCTATGAAAAGGTGGCCACTAATACTGGTGTGGAGAACTTTTCATCTCATTTAAATTCACTTGCATTAACAGAAAATCAAGGAAGTGAAAATTTGAGTAATTTAGGGCAGTCATTTACCAATCATCAACAAAACTCGAAGTAGGCAGGTCTACCTAGTGCAGTAAAAGATATATTCTTGGTTCATAGATAGATCAGCAACAGGTGGCTCATTTCCTCCTTAGCCTCACTACAGCATCGATATCTTCAGGGGCCTTCTAGGCCTCTTTTTTGGTGTTGATTAAAACAACTTGGGTTTCACAAAAGACTTTGAATATATTGATGTTTGTTTCTATTAAAAACTTGAAGATGATATTGCTGTATGTATTTGTTGGGATAGAGGATTTATAATGGTCATATTTTGTACCATAGCTTAGCTTAGGAAATTTAAGTTAGGAGTACTTTATCTTATAGAGTTATGTTATGATGTAATAAAGTTAAGCTACAATGGCTAAAATTAATTCACATGTTGGTGGTTGGGTGTTGAAGGGTTTATGTAATTTGTGTCTCCTTCATTCAGGTGAAGGCTATGCGATGTTTCTCATGCCCTATGCTTAATGAATCATGTTGTCTTTCTCCCTTCTATCTGCAACTTTGTGAATATGTGTATATGTGTGTAATTCTATAGGTTCTAGTGAAATCTTAGTGTGTTTGCATGGCAGAATTGTTAACAGAGTAGGTATTTTATTTTCCTATTTATGAGGGATTTCTGTTATTTTAATTATAATGTTCATGGACAGGCTTATTTCCCTCCAATATCACAACCAGAAGGGCTACCTCTAAAAATTCAATATGCCAAAGTCAAGGAGTGGATCTTTCAGTTTCGATTTTGGCCTAATGATAACAACAAGATGTATGTTCTGGAAGGGGTGACACCATGTATTCAATCGATGCAATTGCAAGCTGGTGACACAGGTATATGCAAGTTACTTGTTAAGCTTTGTTCGAAGACAGTTCTAAGAGGTTTTCAAATGTTTTTCCAAAGTAATTAATACTCTTGGGAGGAGATCTCTATCCCATTTTATATTTTGTTATTTTCCTGAATGGCATTCTGTCCCTGAAGAATAAGCTTTTTCGATAGATGTTGTTAGTTGTTTCCATTTAATTTAAAACTTTTGTTGATCACCACATACTCGCTGTTGGTCAAGTTGAGATAGCCTGGAGTAACATTCTTCCTGGTTGGTCTGTATTATTTTCATTATGTTCCCATTCCAGAGTTAGGCACTTACATACAATGTAGATGCCTGCAGATTTTTCAGTGTTGTCAAGAGGTCAATACCCATCACGATCGATAGTTCACTTCTTAAACTTGTCAATTTTGAGAATGATGCTTTGATTGACCAAATTTCATAGTTATGGCATTTTTAATGCCCATTACATTTAAGTCAACTTGTGGTGTTTCTAATAAGATCCTTAGTTAGAAAAATATGGGTAATATTTTCACCGACAATGTCTTCTGTGATCATATTTGTGTAAATGTTGTTTCTTGATATGAATTTTATTTCAGGTGCTCTTTAACTCTTCAATTCTGTCTGTACTTGAATTTTCATCATGCATAGCATCAATATTTGTTGTTACTAATCCAACTTTAGTCCAGGGCCGTCTTCCATATGTACCGTGCCGTCCTCCAAATTATCATCCTCTGGGTTGTTGTCCCAGACTCTGTATGATTGATCCTCATTTGCCCGATCACAGTAATGGCTCAACAACCTCAAGTTGTAATGCACACTAAGTAACCAGATTCGTCCAAAAGGGTCACCGAATCCCAAATCCTCGTATTGGATTTGAATTCATATCGAATTCACCCCCAATTCACTGGGTACGGCGTATCCCGATCATACCCTGTACGGATATGGTGAACCGGATACGGCCAGACCCGCCGGTTAGAAAAAAAGCGTTGTTTCTTTGATAAAGTGAGGTTTTTCTTCATTCTTTCTCACCCATTTCATTTTGTGAAGTGAGAAGGAGCTAGGGTGAGCAAAGGAGCAAGTGTGAGCAAAGAGAAAGGGAGTTCTTTCGAAGAGATTCGAGCATCCGGTAAGTGCACTGACCCTCTATATTTTGCATTTAGTTTGCTGTTAGTGTTTGCATGTGCATATGTTTTATATATTTTGTTATTTTTGTTTATTTTTTACAGTATTCATGGCTCAATCAAAGGTAGCAAGACAGGGGAAAAGAAAGGGGAAGAATGTCCCCATCGGAGATGCCCCACCTGTCCCTCTTTCATCAGGGTCTGCAAGTATTCCATCCATTGGAAGTGGGGCTGCAACAGCAGCTTCAAATGTGCAGGAAAAACAAATTGTTGATCCCAAATACCCATTGTGGAAATATGTGACAAGAGAGGAAGGGGCGGCAAAAAAAGGAGGAGGAGGAAATTGTTCATGGAAATGCAATTTTTGCCACGGCAAGTTCACTTGCACATATTTCCATGTGAAAGCTCTTTTGTTGGGTATTCCAGGTTGTGGCATTAAATGTTGTACAACAATTGAATCGCCAAAGAGGAAGGAATTGGAGAAAGAGAAGGGTATTGGTGAGGCAAATGTGGTAGCAAAATAAAAAAAAAACAAGAATGATGACCCCTTTCCATTCTTAAGGAAAAGCAGCAACAAGTTCCCTTTTGAGACTTTTAGTAGGGGAGAATCAGCAAAGAGAAAGGCAACTGCAGTTGGTCCAATGGACAAGATTTTCCAAAAAGAGAAGAGGGAAGAGCTTGATCTCACCATTGCATTTTTTTTCTATCAGAACTTCATATCCTTTAATGTTGCATGGTCACCTCTATTTATTGAGATGTGTCGAGCTCTTAGTCATGAGGCTCCATCAGGGTATGTGCCTCCTAGGTCAGAGAAGCTCAGAACCACATTGCTGACAAAGGCAAAGAAAGAGGTGGACAAAATGCTTGAGCCTATTAAATCAACATGGCCAACATCTCGGGTTAGCATTGTTTCTGATGGATGGACAGATCCAACACGCCACACACTCATCAACTTCATGGTGTCATCCTTGAATGGTCCAGTTTTCTTGAAATCAGTGGATGCACTTGGACAGTACAAGGATGCACAATATATGGGTGAGTTGTATATTAAAGTTATTGAAAATGTAGTTGTGGATTGTTGTGTGCAAATCATTACAGATAATGCACCTTTTTGCAAGGCCGCTGGCATGATTGTGGAAGCAAAATATCCACAAGTATTTGGGACACCTTGCATTGTCCATTAATTGAACTTGGCACTGAAATCTATTGCTTCTAATGTGCTTTGGATTGGAGCCATTATTGAGGATGCACGACATATCCGCAACTTTGTACAAAACCATACAAATGCCCTCACTATCTACAAGGAGTACAACAATCTATCATTGTTGAAGATTGCAGATACACGGTTTGCCTCTTCATTCATCAGGTTGAAGAGGTTGAGGGAGGTCAAGACCGCTTTTGGGTCCATGGTTATTTCAGAGTTTTGGTCTTTTTGGAGAAATACGGATCAAACAGCCTCAAAGAAGGTGAATGACACAGTGTTGGATGATATATGGTGGGAGAAGGTAGATCTAGTTATTCAGATCATGGAGCCTATCATTTCCTTGCTCCGATTTGCAGATACAGACCAACCCATCCTAGGAGATGTTTATGAGGGATGGGATTCCATGATTGAGTATGTGAGGACCATTGTTTTACAGAGTCAGTGCCCAGAGTATGAGACATCACTTGAGGCCTTTTTCACCGTCAGATGGGACAAGAATTGCACACCTTTACATTGTTTGGCTCACTCCTTGAACCCAAAATACTACAACCATGAGTGGCTGAATGGTGGACCTTCCCGCAGATTCCCTCCTCACATGGATGGTGAAATCTCACAGGGGAGGAAAGATGCATTGAGGAGGATTTTTCAAGATAGGGCATCCATTGATGAGGTGGAGGATGCCTTTGCATATTTTTCCACTGGCACTGGGCGATTTGCAGGCTATGATGTGATTTGAGACAGGGGGGCTAAGAAGCCCTATTCTTGGTGGGCAACTCATGGGGCAATAAGCCCTCCTCTACAGTAGTTAGCCATGAGGCTCCTCTCTCAGGTGACTTCATCCTCTTGTTGCGAGAGGAATTGGAGCACATATGGGAATTTGTATAGTGTGAAGAAGAGCAGGCTTGAGCAGTCCAGGGCAGAGACAATGGTGTATGTGCACACCAACCTTCGTCTCATCTATAGGAAGAGGGAGGATTGGTTGAAGGGAAAGACAAAGATGTGAGATGTCTTTCCTGATGATATGGGTCTGGACAGCAGTGTTGAGTTGGCATTGGCCAACTTGGATCTCAATGCACCAGTGCTAGAGCCTGTCACATTTGATGATGGAGTAGAGGTGTCATCTCCACACCAGCAGATGCAGAGATGGCAGAGGAGGAGGATGCATCAGAGGCAGAGGAGAGCAGTGGCGAGCATGATGATTGGGATGAGGACAGTGATGCTGATTATGATGATGAGGATTGATGACTCATTGAATCTAAGTCTCTGACTCATTGAGGCTTCAGGCTTGTAGTCTTGTAGACTATAGTTTTTTTGTATTTTCTATTTCTATTTTCCATTGGCAGTGTACTTATGTAACACATTTTGATTCTGATGACTTAATGAGAAAACTACACTATCTTACTTTCTTCAATCTTGTCTTTCTGAGTAAATTTCACAATTGTATCAATGTATCATGTATGGTGTATCAATGTATCAATGATCAATGATCATGTATGACTCATGAGTATGATGTATCTATGTTTGAATCAATGAATTTTGTATGAATTTGTGTAAAAAATATCTAATTTTTAATATATTAATATATATATATATATATATATATATATATATATATATATATATATATTTAAAATATATATATATATTTTTAATAAATGTATATACAACGTAATAGTAATTGAATAATCCTGATGAGGTCCGCATGCAGTCCAGGTTCCTCGAATCCTGTATCCCATTATCAAGTGACTTAGAATGCCACAAACCAAGTTTCTTTCAGTTTTCATTTAACTGTTTATTCTCACCCCATATATGCCCTAAGTTATGAGTGCTCACTCTGTAGAAAAGTGTTTATAACACAATGAGAGAACTTTTTGCCAACTTTGGCAAAAGTCCCATCTTGCTTCCATATGTACTGCCACACATATTGAGAGCATAGGAAATCACCTCTGTCTTACCATTTAAAAGAGAAGCAGGAAAAGACAAGGATTAAACTGGCTCACAATTGATATTTGCCTAATTCAAGGCGTAATCTAGCACACTCCTCCCTGTCAGGTACCAACTTGTCTAATGCCTTCATGTACCCCTCTTGTACCTCTGGATCTATGTGAGGTTTGATC
Source organism: Pinus albicaulis (assembly GCA_034641835.2). Taxonomy (NCBI): domain Eukaryota; kingdom Viridiplantae; phylum Streptophyta; class Pinopsida; order Pinales; family Pinaceae; genus Pinus; species Pinus albicaulis. The sequence goes on along the minus strand of CM076583.1, from coordinate 1,113,639,454 downwards.
CTAACCCCACCTCCAGGTGCAAGTTGGCCCAACCAAGATGGAGAGTAATATTTTGGCATAAGGATATATGCCAAGGCATGTAGTGGAACATTAAGTTTATTCCACCATGCACACACACAGTCATGAATCATAGCATACAAGTTGGGCTCATTATCCTTAACAACATCTTTTATTTGGCCCAACATGCTGTCCATCTGCTCATAAACCTCCCCAATCACTGGTTTATCTATATCTGCAAACCGAATCATGTGATAAATGGGCTTGGTGAAATTCAAAATTTCCCTCACACGTGCCCAAAACAAAGGGTCAAGGGCGGTCTCCTCCACATGTTCGAAACCTTGCCTGTCAACTATTGTCGCTGCCCTGTCCTTTAATACCTGCCAGTGTGGGCTTGATACCATTGTAGCTAGTGACTCTCTTACCTTCAAAAGGCACCTGAAGGTGAGGTAATAGCTAGCAAATCTAGTCTTTGCTATCTTCAACAACTCCAATTTGGAGTGAGTACGGAAAATCCCATGGGTATTACTATGATTTGTAATAAATTTTATCATTTTTTACCTCTCTTGTACAAATCACCAAGCCATTTAAATTGAGGTTGTTTGTTTTTAATGATATCATGCATCAAAAGGTTCATTGTGTTAGCCAAACACCTAGACCAAAATATGTTGGGGTATTTATCCTCAATAATTGCTCCTGCTGCCTTACAGTTAGCAGCATTATCAGTGATGACCTGTATGAAATTGTATGGCCCAGTCTTTTCAATTATTGCAAGTAATGGTTCTGCAATGTTAATGCCAGTTTTGAATTTGTCTGAATAATCATATGTTGATAGGAAGATTGCACCACTAACTGACATAGCCAAAACACTTATCAATGGCTTTCCTTTTACATTGGTCCATCCATCAGAGACAATGGACACCCCATGCTCATTCCACAAATTTTTCATTCTAGCCAAAGAATAGTTTATTTTAACAAATCTATTTTATCTATTTTATTCAAGATGCACCTCTTTGGACATGATCATTAGAGCCATGACCCATTATGGATTCAAGGTCTGGGGACCTGGATTGCTTTGGGTTGATTGGGATAGGATAGAGTGATTCTAAAACCTTATATCACGATGCTTCATCTGCTGCTAACATGCAATTCCTCAATCTATCATCTAGGTGGAGTTCAGGTTATTGCTTCAATAGACCCCTCCTTGGTGTAGTTGTTGTGGGTTCTTCTTAACTGCTTCAGTTAGTGGCTGTTTCTATCAATCAACTTTCCCTTTTTAGGTAATATTTGGACACTCTAGGTCAGCTCCTACTATATAAATGTGACTTAACCTAGGATATTAGAGAGCATATCTACAAACTACATCCAAATCACTTGGATTTCCCTCCTTCAGGGCATTAGCTTGAATATGTCATTTTATTATTTTGAGTGCTTTATGTAGCTAACGAATTCCCCTTGTTTCATTCAGAGTGGGCCCCCACTAGCTTCAGGGATAATTTTAGGGGCGAATTTTAGCCCAAAGGCGAATTTTAAGGGATTTTAAATTTTATTAAGCCGAATTTTTTTTATGTAAAACCCATTTTTTATAGTGTAATAAAGTTAGCCCAAAATATATTTTAAAAATAATTAATTATTTAACATTATCCCACAAAAAAAAGGGGCGCGGCCCCGTTTCCCTGGCATTCACCCCCAATTTTCCCGATTTTTATGGCATTCGCCCCAATTTTTTCATTTTTCACTGGTTCGGAGAGCTTTGTGCACACCGATTTTCTAAGGTGGATCCTCTAGGGTTGGAGGAGAGGGAGATTCCAGTGGATTTGGATCCAACGCTGTATGGGTTCACTGGACTTTAGTTGGGTTTTCGGTAATGGAAGGAGGAACTGCCTCACGCAGACAGAAGAAGAAGAGGCAACTCATATTCGACCATCGCTATGGTTGGGTGTAAGTATTTACGAATGCTAACACTACAATAATAATCTCTATGTTTTCATTTTTCACTGGTTCGGAGAGCTTTGTGCACACCGATTTTCTAAGCTGGATCCTCTAGGGTTGGAGGAGAGGGAGATTCCAGTGGATTTGGATCCAACGATGTATGGGTTCACTGGACTTTAGTTGGGTTTTCGGTAATGGAATGAGGAACTGCCTCACGCAGACAGAAGAAGAAGAGGCAACTCATATTCGACCATCGCTATGGTTGGGTGTAAGTATTTACGAATGCTAACACTACAATAATAATCTCTATGTTTTTACAATGACCATGGTACTGAATGCATTGCAGATACAATGACTGGAGGGATCCTGGTGAGGTTGCTCTGCTGGGAGGCAGAGGAATGTAAGGCAAAGCCATTTCTCTCTACTGTGGTTGTGTTAGTTTTAATTTTGTTGTTACTGTTGCATTTTGTTAGTATTGTTGTTGCCATTGTTCTATTATGTTTTTTTCATTTGCAGGTTTTGTGTCGTGCCTCTTACCAAAGCCACTGTGAATCTCGTATTTCAACAGGTAAGGACTGTAATTACCAAGTTTTTGTATTCTAATGGTAAAGTAAGTTTTTGATTCTAATGGTAAAGTTGGCTCAACTTCTTATGGCCTCTCTCACAGTCATAACTATAACTATTATACTGAGCTTGGGAAGGTTGCCCCAAGAGTTTACACAACCGTCACGAATCCCAATAACCCTATCATAACTTATACTAGATCTGTTGTCCCAAACAAGGACTTTCCCATCAATGAAGGCTACTCTATCTCCTCCATCTTCTAAACATGAAATCAAAACCAAATTCTTTTTCAAATCTGGAAAATAGAGTATGCTGCTCAAGTGAATGTTTTCACCCGTTTTCAGCTCAATGGATGTTGTCCCAATTCCTTTGATTGCATAGCTGTTGTTGTCCCAAGCTCCACCTTTTGAGTCAATCTTCTTTCCATCAAACTTGTAAGATGATCACGCTCCCCTGTCATATGTCTTGAAGCTCCAGTATTGATCAACCATATGTTGTTGTCATCTGCAAGAGATCCTACAAGTGCGGAATAATAGAAGTGGTCTTCATCTCCTTCAACTTTGGGTCTCTTGGAATATTCATCAAATTCTCTCGTGGTAGCTTGTTGATTCTCACTTTTGTTCCTAATTGAATCTTCCAGGACATTGGGATTTGAAGTGACCAAATCTATTGCAATGGAAACATTGGATCTGAGACATATCTTTCTTCCTTCGAGGATTAGGTCTTCTATCAAAATCCCTCTTCTTCTTTTGAAAACTGAACTTCTTTCTTCCTCCAACTTTCTTGGAACGAGCTGCATAGGCTTGAGAATCTTCTTCTTCCTTTGTCTTTCTTCCTCTAGACAAAAGTATCGATTCTTCTTGAGAACAGGCTGCCCATATTTCTTCCAAACTTTGAGCTTCCTTACGGCTACTTATACCTGTTGCAAACACATTCCATGATAGTTATAGTCCATTGAGTGCTGAGGTCACAAGTTCTTTGTCAGAGACAATTTCATCAATAGCTTGAAGTGGATCTCTGAATTGAGAGATCCTTACAAAATATGAAGCCACTGTATCGATCTTTTGTCATCATGACACCACAAATTTCATTTCTCAGACTCATGACTTGGCCAACATTGTTAACAATATAGAAATCATTTAGGGCATCATACATCTTCTTTGAAGTGTCAAGATTTGAGATGTATGGAATTAAATGATCCTTGATGGAGTCCACAATAATGCTCCTGCTATGATGTTATCTTTCTTGTACTTCTTATTTCCTGCTTCATAAGTAGGTTTAGTCACCTTGCCTTGCACAATTTCCAAAAGATCTTCCCTAGCGAGAATTAGGTTGATTCTTGTCTTCCAAGCTTTAAAGTTGGTAGCCCCTTCTAACTTGTTCTCTGATTTCATGGTAGGAGCCATGGATGCAACTTGATTGTAGGTCTAGGGTTTCTTCAAAGTGATATCAAAGTTGAAGAGTGATCTTTGTGCTCTTTCCTTCACCAAAGCTCTGATACCATGTTGATTTTTCTAGTACAATAAATGTAGCTACTTTTATTTGTGAACTATGATAAATACTTCCAATGATTATTTTGCCCTAGGAAAACCCACTAAGGGGGAAAAAACCAACCAACCTTTTCCTTAGATAATCAATGCAACAAGAGATACATCAAAGTCAAACTAACCAGCAAGATGACAACCACAAGGTGCCCAAGATGCCAAGTAAAAATTCTTCCCAAATCACCTCAAGATGCTTCTCCATAAATTCGTACTAGGTATGCAATAGGGTCGAATTTCGGCCTGTCTACCTCAGAATCTTGGACCTGTGACCAGAAGTTTGGACCTGCAACTACACGTGTGAGGGCAGCAGAGAATACACATGTGCGGGGAGTCTCTTTCTTAAGCTCAGCTTCTTTTCTTTCTCCAACTTCGACCTTCTCTTCTTCGTCCTTCTTTGGTATACCAGATCAGAAATATGCTTGATAAGATGAGAGATGCGAATGCCTTGGAGTGGAGACAAGTGCTCTCTATATATACACATTGGAGGGGTTGAATAGGTGCCTCTTTGGGCCAGGCTAACTTCATCACTGGGAGGCTGACTTGAGCATCTTGTGGTGTCAAAAATGCAAATTCAAATTTTCATTTTCCTGCTTAAGATAAGGTCATGAAGAACATTCCTTATAAAATTTCTTTTGATTATAAAATTTCTTGCAAACATGAAGAACATGCCTCAAATAATTTTTTGTCTTACAATTATAATTCATATTTCAATATTAGAAGTACAAATGAAACATTATGAAGATTGACCATAGCTACAAGATTCAACACATAATTTGAAGCTTGGAATTCACTAAAGCTGGATTTGTCACAATGTTTTTTGGATTTACTATATTGGAGCATAGGTAGCAGAAAATTGTTGGTTGTAACTTTCTCACTGCATATTCTTACATAAATTGTATTGGCCGAGCTTCATTCGTATCTGCCCATTTTAGGACTGCATGCATATTTGTGCCCTTGACTCAATGGTTGAAGATAAATGGGTGTAGATAGTTTTCTGCAAAGATTTATTATGTGGGAATCTCCATGTAGTTGCATGCAACATGATTGCAACTGTACCAAGTATCAATCGATACCAGATATAGGGATATTATCCCATATTTTAGTGAAAGACAATATATACATATGTGTGTTAATAGATATATCACATAGGGATACTACTCAGTATGGTCTTGGGGATAGCAATAGTTATACTATAGGCGGGTAGCGGGGATTGAACCTGCATCTTCCCCTTCGCAAAGAGAAATTTTTACCATTCAACCTAAGCCACATTTTCTTTGTTATATATATATATATTCATAAGATTGTAACATAATATGGAAAATACATACATGTTCAATCCCATTCATAAGAGACCAATTTTTAGTAGCCTAGATGGTATTGGAGTTGCAGGGTGAAATGGTGGATGCATCAATTGTAAGGAGAACCTTACTGATGGTGATAGATTAGGTGAATTGTCAAACTAAACCGGTTGAGTTCATTTTTGTAGTGACTCTCTACATATTTATAGCAGTAGAAAGGCTAAGGATTTGGCACATCTCTTTAACTACTTTTTCATCGAAGGTGGCAATGTGGGCCTTTATAAACAAGAATGTTCTTGCTAACTGCAGTTTGCATATGAGGCAACTAAACAAATCCTTTGGCTGCCAATTTTGAGTGGCTTGAGGCAGAAGTTGAACAGGTAGTGATTGAGTGCTTCGTAGGTGGTGTGTCTCAATGAGGATAAAAATATTTAATCATATGAAGTAGTCTATTAATTGTAGTATTGAATGTATGCATTTTGATTCTCCTTGTTATCCATTTGCGAAGCATAATTTAAGGAAGGCCACTGAGTTTATGATGCAATGGTTTGCTAAATTGGATATGGGCCTTGGCTCGAAAATTACTCACCCAACAACTTATCGAAATGGTTCGATGGATCAATGGTTCTATGGTTCTATATGCATGCATGCCTCAAGTAGAGGCATCTACATGCTCAATCATAGCGGACACGAATTCATACCTCAGTGCCAACCTTGCTACTGTCCATTGCCACATGGCAACATTGCATGCAGAGATCTGATGTATGGTGGGCAAGCTAATGTTAGTCCTGGAGTCATTCCTTGTGATGTTTTAACCTTTACCTAGCATGTATATATTAGGTCATAGGCTTCTGAAACATTTTGTGTATTGATCTCTTTTGTTGTTGAGTCAGTGCAATAGTGTACTTTGTGAGAGAAGGCATTTGGCCTAGAAATACTTTTAATCTGATTATTTATGATGTCAAATATCAATTTCAGAGCAAGTTTTATGACCTGTTGGGCCAGGTTACTTTGCCCTAGTTGTATGTGGAATTGTCCAAAGGGCCATGTTGCCAGCCTAATTAGTTCATGATATATTTAATCATGTTGTCTCAAGTAGAAACTGCCTATTAATTGTCTAATATTTTACGCTAATAATAAGGATGCGAGTGTGATATGGCTAGAATCAGAATCAAATGTCATGCCCACATAAGTTCCCTGATGTTTATTGAAGGATATCTTTTGGTAACTGTTTGAGGCCAAAAAATTACCGTTTGTTATTTTGAGATACTGGTACTCTATCTCAACTCTTTCTATTATTGATGTCTCTTCTATCATTGAAGTTCAACTTTAGTTGTGGATGTCAACAATTGGGTCATATTGATATAGCCAGGCTTTGAAACATTGGATTTTTTAATTTATTCAATTAAAAGTGGCACAAAATGGAACCTACCATTGGGGCATTAAGATTCAAGAATGACTAAATTTTGTTGAGAACTATTTGATCTTTATGAATATTTTAGCCACCCTTAAAAGTTGGAAAACATGGCATGATCTACTGTTATGTTGTCCATTTGCTAGATATTTTATTATTTACATTGATGAATCTCAGAATACTAGGGGCATAAAACATCAAGTTTTCACCAGTGAATTAATTTCAGAATACCAGGGACATAAAACATCATGTTTGCACCAGGGAATTAATTTTAGAATACCAGGGACATACAAGACAAGGTTACACACATATTGGATTGTACAGTAAATTTCTTAAGAGCTGAGAGGTTTGTACCTGGAGTCTTTTGTTCCCTCTCGGTGCTAACAGAGTTAACATGGAGCTTTGCTACTTCTGTGTCAAGAACATCCGCCTTCTTCCTTGGGTCCACATGGATACATATTTGATTTGGATCCTTCTCGGATATATCTTCTGGTCTTCATAGATTTGTATCCATAAGGGACATAGTGTGGATTTATATGTGGTCTAGACAATGTTCGTACAGGTTACAACGAGGATGGATTCCAATGTCATATTCCCCCTCCTTAAGAAAGTAAAGAAAATAAAATAAAAACAAAAACAAAAACAACAAATAAATGAAAACTCATCATGATTTTAACGACTAGACAACTTTGTATATATGTTTAGATTTGATCTGTGCCATATGCCCACCTATATGCTAGGGCTTCTGTTTTGTGAGAATGTTTTTATCACGCACATGCCTGTCAGTCAGTAGCCTCATGTTTGAGGAAACCTATCAAACTGCCATTGTTTATTGCTATCTAGAAAGTTTTTGACATTGCAATAGTGAGATTGTTTTTATATGCAGTGTTCGTTGGTATTGTATCAGTTTTTTATCAATATCCGTATCATAGAAACTTAGGATTAACTGATTCAAATTTCCATGCGAGCTATTTTATTGTATAATGTTTGACACTGAAAGTCAAGTGTACATTTCTGTCACAATTTTTCTATCAGTATCGATATTATAGTATCTTAGGATGAACTGATTGATATTACTGTGTCTATGTAAGATCTGTTTTATAGTATTATGTTTGACACTGAACGTTGAGTAATTGTCCTGCATGTACAAAATCTATCCTGATAATGAGAAGAACAGAGCGAATTGTCATTCCATGTTAATGATGGCCTTAAACACAATTTTGTTACTTTTAAGTAAAGTCTTTTAAATTGCAAAGCCTTCGATTATAATACTTGGTTTTACTTTCTTATTTATTTAGTGATCTCTATACCTAATCCTAGGCTTTCAAGTACATTTGTAAAAATATTATGTTGTCGTAGAGACATTCCTAACTTTTGGACATTATAATATTTGCCTAACAGTGTATTTACATCGTATATTACAGGTTTCTCGTGTACTGCATCTCCTCTACAGGCTTGTGGTACAACCAAATACATCACGAGCAACCATGTTTGCTGAGACCTTCATTTCTTGTGGTGGCATAGAAATGCTTCTTTTCTTGTTGAAGAAAGAAGCAGAAGCTGGTGATGGTATGATTTATGAAAGTTCAAGTAGCAGTGATACAGCATACCAAGAGAAAAATGAAAATGTTCACATAATTGGAGTTACTTGTACAGAAGGGAAACAAGTTGGGCATTTGCGCCATTCTGGTTCACAATGTCAAGTTGACAGTATTATTGCTGATAAAATAGATGCTGATGAGTCTAAACATATTGGACTCAAAACTAGTGAGAATGATCAAGGTTCCAGTAAAAGGCTGTTAGGCAATGACAATAAAAAAATGTCCTCAGCCAGAGAATCATTTACAGGAAGAACTATAGGTGGTATAAGCTTTTCAATTAGTGCAGAGAGTGCAAGGAACAATTTCTATAATGTAGACAACGGTGATGGTATAATGGTTGGCATTATTAGTCTTGTGGGTGCTCTTGTTGCAGGAGGCCAGCTAAAATTTTCAACTGTCACCACATCTACTTCTATGCCCAGTCTGTATTCTGGAAGTGGGCATTCAGAAGAAAGCAATCAGGCATCTACAGTTAATAATTCTTTCTCTTATTTGAATTACAAAAGACATTTCAAGCAGCACCACAGAGTTTGATGACTGACTCTGTCTACGCAGCTTTCTTAGGAGACGTGGTATGCTCTGATGGTAGCCTTTAATCTTTTTTCTATGCTGTCTTGTGAACTTCATGGATAAACTCTATAGTAGTTACTTGTATTTGATGATGAAAAGATTTAACTATGTGGATCTGAGATGTGCATTTTGGCATGTCTTTTTGTCTATGTTTTGATAATGATGAGGTCGACACAATTCATAAAGTAAAAATTGACATAAAGTAAAAATTGACGTGTTCAGTCACCAGTGTTTGACATGATGGATTTAGGCCTCCTACGTAATTTCTGAGGTGTTGAATTTAGCACATTGATGATTTTTGTATATGTTACAATCTTAGTTTGCTAAAAGTTTGTTTGGAAGGTTTAATATGGAGTATTATAAGGCATTTCTACACCAATGGTGGTTGGATTGAAATTATTAGTGAAAACTAACTCAAAACCGTTCAGGGAGTTGGTATATGGATAATTGGTCGGCACCTTGATATATCTCCCCTAGGTTACTAGGATACAGATATTGATTTGTCTTCTTTTGGAAAATCCATAATCAGATACAGTGGAGAAAAACAAGTACAAAAAATAGAATAAAAATAAAATACTAAATAGTAAAATCATTTCTCGATGGAGTCCAATGGGTTAGGTCAACCAATTGTTGTTATTGTTGTTGGGCATTTGACTAGTTTTGTGCCAGTAGATGCCCAGTTCAAATCTTGCTGAGTGACGAGCATTAGTCTACATCAACAACTTCACTAGGGATGTCATTCACAAATGTGGGGAAGCATCCCATGGGTTTCTAACTTTCCTTGCAATGATTTCCTTGGAAAAAAATCATTGCTAGATAATGAATGCAGTCTATGGTCTGATCAAAATGATGTGCATTAGAAATTAAGAGAAGGCTAAACAAATTTAGGCTTTGCTCTTTTATGGCCAATGATGGAAAGTATCTTTCTACATGTGTAGGATAGTGCATTATGGATATCAACCAAGATAGTTTTGAGGTATGTACAGGGAACCTTGAAGATTGGTTTCTTGTAATGTAGAGTAGAGGTTTTCTGATTGACATGTTGCACAGATTTAGATCTGATAGGTTTGGTTGATGTTAAGCAATCCGCTATTTGTAATGTTTTCGCCGTTGGTACAGGTGTTGTTTCTTGGTTTAATAAAATTAATATGTTGTATCTCTTTTATCTTCTAAAGCGTGATATAAGGAAGCAATAATGACAACTCGTGAGCAGTTTGGCTGTGGAGAATACTTGTTTATTTGCAAGTAGAACAAATTGGCAGAACTATATTTTATTGTGACAATGGAAATGTGTTGATTTTGCCGTGAGAGTTGATATTTCATTAGCAGATAGAGCATGTGGAGGTCCATCATCATAACTATATTTGATAACGTGTGGAGAATGTTGAAATATGGTTGCAATGTTGTGCAACTTAAGATTTGAGTGATGACATCTTCATCAAACTCCTTGATATAGATGATTGTAATAGTATCTTACTGTGTCTAGTTTACTTGGCTGTTGAATTGGCCTTTGACCAAACAGGTGTATGACTTAGTTGAAGGGAAGTCAGCATTTGACTTGGCTTGACTTGGTTGAGTGAACCTCTCACTTGACCAGGTTTGATTTAGTTAGTCACTTGATCAAGTTGGAAATGTCTCAGTCGACTCCAACAGGTCAGGATTCATAAGTGCTTGACCTTCCCCTCCTTTCTCGGTACAAAAATGGCATAAATGGATTTTCACACATATGTGGCATAATTGGTCTTCTTGAATACGCTGATCAAATTCAAGTCATACTCATCATCAGTGAGATCGTCTCGAAATCCTGATTTTAATGGCTGTAAACACAACCACTTTCTATGAAATTCTGATACTAATGGCTGTGAACACAACCATTGTCTCGAAATTCTGATGCTAATGGCTGTAAACACAACCACTTTCTATGAAATTATGATACTAATGGCTGTAAACACAACCACTTTCTATCAAAGTGTCAACATGGCCCATTTTCATCACTGCATCATCTCGATTTTTGTGCAAGACTGAATTCACCCAACGACTATGAAATTGGACCTTGAAATGTATTATGAGAGAGATTGAGTTTAACTAGTCTCGTGTGACTTCCGAGTGCATATGGCATGATACCAATCAACTGGTTGAAAGTAATATCAATAGTTTGAATGACATGTCTCTCTAAAGAGTGATATGATGTCTCTCTCTAAACCCTTATCTAGAGTGACATGTCTCTTGCTCTCTTTTGCTCAAGAGACATTCTCCAATAAAAAAACTCTCATTCACAAAATGTTCTCTTTCAACTTGAAAAATGAATGATCTCTCACAAAAGTGGCATAAATGGATTTTCACACATAAGTGGCATAAATGGATTTTCACACATAAGTGGCATAAATGGTGTTCTTGAATCTGTTGATGAGATTCAAGTCATACACATCATCATCACGATCGTCTCGAAATTCAGATTCAAGTCATATTCATCATCATCATCACGATCGTCTCGAAATTTTGATACTAATGGCTGTAAACACAATCAATTTTTGTCAAAGTGTCAACATGTCCCACTTTCATCACTGCATCATCTCGACTTTTGTGCAACGACTAAAATGATGAATTTCCTGCAAAGGTTCAAATCTCAATGTCCTATTGCAACATACAAGAATTTCCTACAAAGGTTCAAATCTCATTGCCCTATTGCAACATACAAATATCACGAACACTTGGAACATACATCCATCCTTTTGTAAAAAAAAAAATAATCAAAGTGGCCAAAAGCATCAATATGCCTCCAAATATGGCCATAGCTTGAAAATTGGTTGGTCAAATGACAAAACTGGCTACGCGTTCCTTGCGAAAAATCATGAAATTTGAATATAAAGTTGACTATGTTTTGAAATTGTTAAATATGGGCCTCTAGGGAATCTAGAGGATTATTTGCGGATTTTTGCCTCAAGGTTCCATTGCTCAACGTTTTGCCTATGGAATATTCATTGCTCAAATCAAATAACTGTCTACGCTATCAAATTCTTGGCAAAAATTCGGTTCACATGAGTATAAACTTACATATTTATGACCATGAAACCCTGGGCATAGGCTCATGGGAATATGTTATGCAACCAGCTCACAAAACAATAGAAATAACATATCAACAACTTAGAAAATATCCTCTTAACAATATAGTAAAATAATTTTCTTATTATAGAATTTTTCTTGGAAAAGAATTATTGAGAGTTGGGTGCAAATGCACAATGTTGTGTAGCATTAGTGTGATAAATATGGGATAGTGCAAAGCATAGTTTTGAAGATTAGTCTAATTTGACTTCGTACCTAATCAACTCAGTCCCATTTGGATTGTTGGTTGAACGGTTAATTGTTGGTTCAATGGGACCGTAAGATCTTGTAGCACGATATACCAAAGGGCAAAATGGAGCCCATCATGGGGTACTCTTTGTAATTCTCCACCATCGCTACCTTCCATGCTTCCTCAAACTCCTCTCCAACTCTCAATATTAGTGCTAGTAGTAGCATGAGCAACAACACTACGCTTAGCAGAACTAGAAGAACGCGTTTTCCAAACTACACGAGAACTACTTCCTCACAAGTCACCATGTGCCATGCTTGGTCTCGGTGTTTCTCTTCCTTCTACTCTTGGTTCAACTACATATCTTCATTGGAACCCAACATCCCCGAACTCCACTAGACATCGATTCACTCATTTTGTAGTAGTGATTCGCTCATTTGTACTAGTGATTCGCCATGATTTTACAAGATAATATAATCCCTGAGAGATTCACCAATTATATATACATATTATATTATTAATAAAATCGCCTTCCATTTTTCCTATGTATCATGGGGATTCGCCTATTTATTATATATATAAATTTAGGGGGGTTCTTAAAATTATCCCTGACTAGCTTTGGTTTGAAATAGGTCACTGCATCACACACCTCAAATGGAATTTTCAGCTATGTGATTTACAAGAGACCAAGTTGGGGGAGCACATTGTCTTCAAATGTTCCATCTATTAGGAGATAGCACTGTTACATATTTATTGGATATATTATTAATCTGATAACACTTCGTTGTGTGGTTGTTTTGTGATGACTCATATATTTTTTATCAATTTTAAAGTTCTGTTTGTTTCCTAGAGTCTGCTAGCCCAGGGGATTAGGAACTAGGTCTTGCCTAGCTTTCCATTTTAAATCTTAAAAGACAAAAACAATATCATTTTTGAAAATTCTGTTTTTTTAGCATTTGAAGGACAGATCTGTAGGCTTACTCATGGATTCCTCCCTTATGTTAGAGGAGAGCTAGCCTTATGTGAGAAAATGGGCATTGGTGCAGAGAATGAGTTTACCCGGTTTCTACTGTTAACTCCATAGCTCTGATAAGTGAGTAGAACTGCATCTGAGCAGCCTGCAAGCAGTTAAAAGTAGTGGGCACTGAAGATAATCAGTAGTGGACAGTGCAGAATGATCTGCAGAAGCTGAAACATCAATTGCTAAGTGTGGTGACAGAGAGAAGGCAAGCCAGTTATTCATATATTTCATTCTATAGCACAGTTCTGCAGCCTTGTTCTTCAAGTAAGAACACCAAACACAAAATAGTTGTTGAGAGACCACTTCAACAGTTGAGCCTGCACAACCTTAAAAACATGGGAAGAAAAAAAATTCAAAATAAAATCTTCTCCTTGGGCTTTGATGACTGGTTAATCATTTGGAAAATGAGTGGTGAAATCCACTTGGGGTAGAAGGTTCTGAGGCCACTGAATGAATGGCCCTCGTGTGCATAAAAATGGGTAGCAAATATTTAAGCCAAAGCCAAGCTCTCACACCAGACTTTGCTATAAACAGCCCCACTAAATCAAAACCCAAGAAAAACAGCCAAACCCTCAGACCTGAAAAAAAAGAATAAAGAGGTTTTCTAAAAAAGTGCTCACCCTTCTCATATTGGGATTGGTGTAAACACAGTGAAAGAGCACTGATATATATATATATATATATATATATACACACACACGCTGGATAACTTGCTAAGCTTGAGAGTTCAGCTTCAGGTCTATATATCTCTATTCATACTGCACGGTCTTTGTGCTCAGGGCAGAGCATCCATTATAATAAAATGTTCAACTTGCATACCTCTTGCCCCATAAAGACTGTTAAACTTATCAGGTGTGAACAACAAAAGTAGGCACTACTTTTCTTTGCTGGCTTCTGCTACCACTACTACTTGATTATAGGGTTCCAGGTGTGTTTTGGGTGGCAGAATATGAACAGGATGGCAGTGATAGGACCGAAGGCCTTGTCACTTCAAGGTTAGTACTAACTCGGATCTAATTAACTCATCTGTTCACTCAATTTAGACAATTTAAAAATACAGATTTGCAGATTAGAGTAACACTCAAATTGTAAATTTAAATTATTCATTGGTGGACCCTCGGTCAATTGACACCACCTGCTCTGCTCTACTTCTCTCTGGTAGTTCATCTTAGCATAGATTATAAGAAACATAATATGATATTTACTAATATTTTTTGTAAAGAATATATGGGTGGAAAGAATTTGGCATCTTTTTAGAAGCCTTTCTGAATCACTTCACTTGATTGGCTAGTCCCAAAGGGTTTCTAGCATCCAACTTTTTTGTCTATCTCACCATATTGGGTGAAATCACTAAAGCCATAAATACCCTCTCCAATGGGAACATTATTTGTTCCAATTTCAAATGAGAATGTATCACTAATCTAAGACATATAAATCTCTAGATTCAGTGCCAACATTTTCCACTTTATCATCCTCATTGGAAACAAAAGACATTTTTACAAACTGATCAAGATCAGTATTTTGAGTAGAAGACCTATCAACATGAAGACTATTATGGTGAATGCAACTATGAAATGGCAAATACATACAATAAGTGATATATATTTAGATATATTCTTAGCTCCTTGAGCATAAAAATAAAGTGTCTCCTGATCAAGCATACCTCCATGGCCCACCACCCATATTGCCCTCCATGTCCCAATTGGTTATCAAACTAATTGTAATTTTTTTACTCAACAGCTCAAGCATAAACAACATAAGAACCTAGAGTTACAACTGGGGATGATTGTTCCACGAGATATGCACTCTTGCCTAACATAAATGAGATGCATTCCATTGTTTGGTAAGATTACCATCAATGCCAAAATCAAAGAGGCAAACCAAATGCCAGAGATACAAAGCAACCCATTTCAATTGATCCAGATGCAATCCAAAAGGAAGCAGAAATAAATGTTCTTCTTGTGCCTTCTTCCCCTAGTGTTTCTCCCTGATGCATTGAATCCATTGCTTTCTCCTTCTCCCCTTACACCCTTTCTTTGAAATTCAACTGTCTCAGTCATATCAAGGCTTTGTGCTTTCTAATATTTTAAAGCAGCAACATATATAGTAAGTGGAATGGTAGTTTAGTGTTGGAGCTCACTAGCACCATACCTGCGCAATGTGATTTGTTGTCCACAACAAGAGACAATGTTTCATATCCTTATTGGGAAGTCCAACAAAATCAATGTGGCTTTATTTGAATACAACAGTTATTTGAATACAACAGTTGCAAATTATTGATTTTTCATACGTTCAAAAATATCTTGACAAGTGAGGGGCAAATGAGATTCTTCCTTTGATTTGTTTGCTAAACCATCAACTCTACCAAAGGCTCTAGTCCTATTAAGAGCGTAAAACAGGTTGAACAACAAATTAATGGGAGTAAACTTTTGACTGGTTGCAAAACAGTGATCTAGTGAAAGAATGTTGCAACACTAATTATCAACCTGCCATCTCAAAAAGTTGAAAGAATACTTTATTTTAAGGTGCCTCAGGTTATTTATTCCCAGATCGTTGTGTGAGTGTCACCTGTTAAACAACCTATAGTGAATCATTTTGAGAGTGTTTTTTATGTTTCTTTCAATGGATGGCAAGCCATATTACCTTTAAAAAATCCAAATTAGTTCTGAGAGTTCTTTTCAATTGCAATGTGAATAGAGTATGTTATATATTTTCCATGAACCCTTTAAAGGTAGTCAAGAAATTGTATTTTTTCAATATTGACTATTTTAGGCTAAGGCCAACCTAGTCAGCTTTCTTGGATTTTTGGCCATGTTATTAGAACTCCCATTGTTGAGGTTCCTAGTGTAGTCAATGTTCTTTATCCACGTTGTGTTCACTCTTTCAAATGAAAGTGCAACCCTATACACCTAATCCAATATACCATCATTTTGACATGAGTAGTTGACCCACATGGTAATTTTGACTAATCAATAATCATTAAATTGTGCTTTGTCAATTTTAGATCTTTGGCAATGTTATTAGACCCCATTTTCAAGGTTCTTAGTGTGCTTGATGTTCAAGGTGATCAAAGGTTATAGAGATTTTGCCACTTTTAGTGGTATGTATAAGTAATTGATTGATTTCTAGTAATAAAAGTTTGTTCCAATTATATATTGTGCGAGCTTTTTAAAAGCCTGAAAAAAATATCTATCACTTTTCGGATAATATCATTGGATTGTTTACATATATAATCACCAAAAATGGTCTGCATTTGTTGATGCATTGGTGAGAAACCAGTCCTCATTCTTTGTATTTCAGGATTGTTACTGGAATCCCTAGTTATTGGTGAGACACCAATCCTCATTCTCTGCTCAATTTCTGCTACCTTCTTTGCCAGCGCATTCTTCAAGCTAGCAATCTGCAACATCAAAGATCAGGAAACCTTTGACTCTTGAGTGCTCTAGAGGACAGCATTCATTATCAAGATTCTTCAACTTCTTATAGGTGCTCAAACAAACAGACCAAAATATCCCTTGTTTTTAGTCCTTTTGATCCATGGAGAACAAATAAGACTATCATTCAGAAAGCAACATATTTTTCAAGAATCATTCTAACATCAAACCTGTTCTTTCAGCTCCCTAACTTGACCACTTTCCTTGTTGGAACGTGCAGCACCAAGTTCAACAGTTGCAACCTTCTTTGCAAATTTTTAGAGTGTTGATTGTCTCCCCACGTGCATCTAATTCAGGACTTATGTGCACAAACATTAGAGTTACAAACATTAGAGTTTTTTTCCCTGTCCACTTTACAGTGAAAAAAGTCCAACATCATTACCACCCCAGACTAGAGAAAAGTGGTAGTTTCCTTCCATAACTATTCATCAAGGAAAATATTGAATTTTTTACCTAAAAAATCCTGAAGCAGTTGTGTGAGCTTGCTATTTTGGTAAGGAACATGAGAACTCTTTTATGCAAGAGCAACAATAACGTCTCCTAAAGCTGAAAGTGATCTGTTAATATTCCGTGCCTCCTTTAACCTATCTCTGGTGGCCTCGGATTTGTCAACTCTCTCACTTCCAGCAAGGTCAACAAGATGAAGACACCCTCGAAGAATTGTTCCAGAAGTAAGATCTCTGCCCTGAACATGCACTGTCAAAATACTGCAAAACAAAACAATGTTTTTATTGTTTGAAGATAGGGTTTTCAAGAGAGACCGAGTGTATTTAAATTCTCCGAAGATTGTGTTTAAAACTGTGCGAACGTGCTGCTCCGATCATTCAGAGTAGTTGCTCCCATTAACACGGTTCTTGTGTCCAAGGTTGATTAACTCCATCACAGCAAATGCTAGATGCAACGGGTATTAGATTTGCATCTGGCACATTGAGTCCATTCTGCTGTGAATTGTTGTGGATTTGCAATGTGCTATGAGTCAAGGATTATTTTATTCTGAGAAACTGAAATCCAAAGATTTAAAAACAAGAAAGACAACTCCATATGATCAAGAAGGATGTCTTTTATTGGAACTGTCTGAAACAAGAAGACCTCGAACTTGTTCATTGTATATTTCAATCATTTGAACAAAAACCCTCATATATAAAGGTATCCTTTCTTTTTTTTGATATTCTGCAATACGTTATCCAGAACCCCAATTGTCCTCTGTAATCACCTTAGGAGTCAGCAGGAACATCACCAAGTGTTGAGGGGGCTCTGAGACCAACTTTTTGAAAGCAAGACAGGGTGCATTAATGAGTAAATAAATTCTCTCTTTCAACTTTCCACCAGTTGACCCTTTGGGCATTTTAGACTTTCCTTTGGAGCCGAAGCATAAGAACCAACCTCCTCAAATCTTCATGTGGCCATTTTTTTCTTAATATGTTGCAAGCATTCAAAAACCCTTATGTGAAACATTTTCTGCCTGTTGAGGTGCTGAGGCAGTTTCCTTCTCTACGGGATCAAACTTTTTGTTAGTATGAGAAAACTGATCACAGGTTATCAGCCAATCTGTTTTTTCAGTTTTACCCCCTAATTTGGAATGAATTAAAAACACAGCTTCAACAAATTCTGCATACAACTGAAAAAGTCGTTGTGTGCAGAATAAGCTCTATAGCATCCTGCAGGTTGATTTTGTGAGATTTATCTGGCACAAACCTCTGGATTCTTGTGCTGCTCGAGTTGTCAAATATTTGAAAATAAGTGAAGTGCTCTCTGTGCTGCTGAATTGTCAATTTTGTTACATTTCAGGCTGGAGTGATAGAATATTTTTAATGTGTGATAACATATCTTCACTCAGCAGGTGTCAAATGTGCCTAGCCCAGGCAGTTAAGTAATCATAGTTGGGAATATCTTGAACAAATGTAAATCTTTTGGCTTGGCAGGGCCTACTTAGTTTTAAGAATAATTGTTGGGAGAAGTCTTGAATGAACAATAGAGTCTCCATCTAAGAAGAAATTTCGAAAGGAAGGCCCAATGATATAGACAATGATAATTTCAAAGCCAAACACAATACCATATACAAAACTAACTAGATATAAAGAGGCAAGGCTTCAACTGTTGCAAGTAAGCAACATACACATAATCAGAACTCATAGAATGTCTGTGTGAGCAGTCGTTATTAGATATACCATATTAGGGAAACGGTTAAATTATAGCCCTCTACTAATATTGTGTTGTTGAGAAATTTGAAGATGGAACTAAGATCATTCTAGGTTTTAGTAAAGCTTCCAAATGGACCGAACAGCTCGACCATGAAACATAAAATCAAAATGGGATCCAAAAAAAGCAAATCACTCAACTGTAGGCATAACTTCTTTGCAGATCATTCCCTTTCAATACACTGAATTCGGCAAGTACAATGGAAAATATGACTGAGGATATAATCATAATCCCCTTTCCTACAATTGACAAAGATGACTGATGTCCATATTCAGTTCAGCTCTAGAAGCAAAGATCACCCCAGAAAAATGTGAAGTTAGGACCAGTCTAGACAAGCAAGGCACAAAATTAGGAGCAAAGTATTTCTAGGCAAGAATTTCTTCAGCAGTGAACTCATTACCTTATTAGTTTTGCAAGCCAGTGCTTCAAACTGCAATTGACTAACTAGAAGATGGTTGTTACTACCATTGTGTATATCTTTCCAGAATCTGTTTTCCCATATGCAAAAATGCAAACATTGTAACCATCCGTAACAAATCTCGATCAATGGCCTAGTATCCAAAACACTTCCTCTGCAATTCAACATGAATAATGTTATGATTTAAGATTTCACCTTACAATCATGTAAAAGGTTTTCAACACTCTAAAAAGAGAGCCAACCTTGAGTAGCAGATGCTCCAAATACTTTGTTGAATGTGAATGATTTACGTATATCCTTTCCTTTGCTTTCTGCAGGATTTGCAACTCATAATTTGACCATCCTCCCCAATATAATCCACCGTACTCCGATAGTTGGATTGGCTGCAAGAATGCTCGACTATGCAATACACCCTTATGCTTCCTAAGAATAATAAGAAACATAGAATCAACATAAATTTGGTTATCCTATCAAATGGCATCTGTTGTGCTTTACTACTGACTTTGGTCGAGCAAGTATGCCCCCGCCTCAACTTCTAAGTTTATGTTTTATGAGCAGAATAAGATAACACAACACCATGCAAGAAGAGGCCGCGAGATAAAATCAGATTACATAATTTGATATTCTCTTCATAATTGTTAATTCTCATCTCGCTGTGCCTCAAGGCAAGGTCGAACACTCGATTCAAACACAGAGCTCCCAATCACTGTGAAGATGGAGCATAGATAAGTTGTTCATACATCCGCAACTCGTATGGAAGCATCTTACCCAGCTCTATTCATCCATCTCCTACTCTATTGAACCAACCTCGTTTCCAACTTCCCAATTAGTGGGAGCACTAAGCTTTAAATGCAGCAAAGAACCGCCTCTTTTCTAGCATTTTTTGGCCTTTGATGTTCCTACTACAAGCCGTGGATATGTTCCACCCACATCGAATTAGCTAAAACTATTCATTCGCACTGTATTGGGAATAAAGATGCAACAGATTTGATATATACAATTTAAAGGGACTCCTAATTCCTACTCCGTTATAATATTTTTGAGACATGTGAGTGAAACTATAACACTATGACAAACGAACAGGAAGCACACCTTTCAGATCATGAACTTGATTGTATAGTTGTCAATTTTCCTCTAGAACTTTGTGGTAGTCTGCTGCAGCCTGCGCTAGTCCATACATATGCTTTCCTGTGCAGAAAAGAAATACAGTCAAAATTGAAGAATGTAGAAAAGTGTGGTTCAAATAATAACAACTGTTTGTGCAAAGCTCACCAAGATTCTACAATTGTTTATTCCATTCCATTTGCATCGACTGAATACCTTCCTTTGTGTTGTGTAGCATCGATTTCAGGTCTTGCTGATTTTATGGAAAAATCAGAACAATCTCTATGTTTGAATCACAATGTCACACACTCTTGTAAGATTTAAATACTTACTCCAATTCCCCTTTGTTGGAGATCAAAACATGTTCGCAGATTTGGAACAGTTTTTTCATCCTCATCTGCATCACTTGACCTATTATAGAAGCAGTCCTCATGCTGTCCTCGTCTAACACCATAAATTTCCTCTTTTCCCTCATCTTTGCTGACATCAACCTTTAGATTGAAGTTTCAGTCTCGGATGTTAATTAAAAATAGACATCTATTACAAGTATTTAGTGATGAACAAAACAATATTGCAGCTCAAGCTCAGCTCTATATTTATCAAAGTCCATTTCAGTAAACATCTGTAGTCAGATCCATTTCAGGCATTGAATTTTAGCTTTTATGTAGCATAAGTGTTAACATTTTATGTATTCGTAGATAATTATATCCTAGCAACTTGAAACTAAATTAACTTTTACATATGCTTTAGTAAGGATTCTGAGCAAACCTTGGGCTCTCTTGAAGTTGTTGTTAATGCTGCCAAATTTTTTGACTTTGGGAAAGACTTTCCATCCCCATTAACAACAAGGTCCTGTACTACCTTCTTCAATTGCAAGCCACAATAACACAGCAGATGAGAATTCACTTATTAAGTTATTTTTCATCTATTTCTATGCATTTCCAAAGAGCCTCTCTTGTTAACTTTTCACATAGAGAAAAAGAATTGATGTGAAAGCATGATATTGTCGATTTAGTAATAAGAACCACCTGCTCTATGCTAGAATTCAACTAGTTCCATCTTCACAAAAGCTTTTGCCTCTAAAAATCCTATACCTGATTAGCGAATATGGTCATTAGAATAACCCGACCCTTTAGCCCCTTGACTCCTATGGTCTAGGTAAGGTAATTTTTTAAATCATGTTAAATCACTCATCAAATGAATTAGGTTCTTTTCTGTTTTTTATATGCAAACAATCTTCCAATTTAACCAAGCATTTCAGGTGTGCTCAGTGTTTTCTTTTTCCAACTGAAAAAGATATAATAATGAGCCAGCACAGGACAAAGTTAGGTTGTAAAATGAAAGATTCCCAGAGCAACACCATAAAATGTAAGAAAGGTATAATGATGAGTCAAAACAGGATAAGGTTACGTTATAAAATGCAAGAATCCTTGAGTTACACTACAAAAAATTGTCACCAGTCCGTTACAACACCCTCCAAAACTGAGGTGTAATCATAGAACCCAGAAGCATACAAGCTAAACATGTAAAATTATCATTTGAGAAAATCAGATTTCCCTGATCAGTTAAAAAGATAAGAAATGTTGAAACAATTGTAGGTGCTTGCTATAATTCATGACATTGTTGACCATCTTGTCTTATAGCGTACAAGAACAGTCAGGGTCTTCTTGTCAAGTTTGCTAGGCTGTTGGGCAGTTGGTGCTGAACTTAGGATCTTGAAAATTACAAAATTTTGGTTTGACATTAACAGATTTTGATGTTAACAGATTTTGATATGAATATTTTTAGAGTAAAATGTAACTGCAGATGAACTTTTCATTTTCCTCTTCTGGGATATTGGTGTGTTCTCTATATGGATTACTTCATAGAGTGTATTTGTATAGCAATTTATTGAAGGTGGTTGTATGACATCTTTTAAAGTTGTTAGAAGGCAGTTTTGGACCAGCTTTAAAACAATCTTGTGTCAGCAATTGAAAGTTTTTTTTAAAAAACCTTTAAATACCCCTTTCTAGCACATTGAAAACCTTTTGATGATGGATTTAGAGCAGGTTTGAATATTTAGTTTCCACAGTTATTTGAATCATTTGAAGAGCTAGAGCAATCTCCTTGGAGCGACTATTGAAGGATCTTCGATACCATCATTACTATGCCATTATTCTGGGACAATTATATTAGTGTTCCTTTATGTTAGTGTAACTTTCTTTTAAATTTTAACCTCCTATTACATTCTTTGAAAGATATATAGGAACTAAAATTTCCATATATTTCACTTAATTATTGTTTTCCCCACTCCCCGACGTTACTTTGCACCTCTCGGTGCAAATGCTAGTTACATAGTCATTACAAGGAAGACCTACCTAGTTACACTCTTCAACATTATAACTATATATAATTTTGATGTTTCTAGGTTGGAGATTGTACTATTTTCATTGGAGGATGCTACTATTGATGCGCACAAGGCTTTTGAGCTACTTGGTAGGATTCTCACAAAATTGGTTGCTAAAGGGATATTCTTTATTCAAGATATAACAAGGGAAATCAAGGATGGAGGTACATAGCCAAGAAGCTTATTAGAAACGAGGGGATTTTGAGGTATTTCTCAAAAAGAAAATTTCAAGGTAGTCTGCTCACAATTTTAATGCCTGATCAATTTTGTGGTTTATTTGTGATCTCTCATGCTAACTAGTGAATGGTTGGTTAGTTTTTAGCTCGTGCTCACATTTGTTGGTTCCTGAAGTTTGAGCACTTTATAACAAAAATAGGCAAAGTCAAACAACACAAATGGTCCACTAGCTCTCTTTTCATTTGCTAATATTATAATGAAGTTTTATTAAAGGCATTGTTTGTTTGTTTATTTTGGTTAGAAAAGGGTTTGCTCTTGGTTTTATGTGATTTTCAATTTATCGTATGTAGCATGTTGAGAAATGAGAAATAATAACGTGACATTTATTTTGCAGAAATTGATGTTGAAGGAAAATTGCTTTGACATTGTTGATGTTAAGGTATATGTTGTATAAACTATTTATAGTCTAATTTATATCATATTCTAGTGTTCATTGTTTTTCATTTCTTACAGTGCATTGTATTTTATTTTGTTTTCAGAAAATGAAATCGGTATTGATGGTAAGAAGCATGAATTGAAAAAAGAGAAGAGCAATAACATTGGAGCGACAAATGCAAAAAAAGAGAGGAGAACTGGTTTGGTGATACCCTTAGAACCAATATCTCGCATAAGACACACATATAAAGACTGATGATCAAGTCTTCAGAGTTGGTGAATTCATCTGTAATGCCTTGACAACACAACGATAATGTTTTGAAGTGATGAAACATCATTTCATGTGTAAATTGTAGTCCAAATAATATAAAGTTGGAAACTCATATTGTAATATTTTAACATTTCATATAATATAATTTATGTGGTTGAAATTATTTATAGTTGCATTTGATGTTGTTTAGTATTGTAATTAAAATATGCGACTTTGTGTTTTCATATTAGATGAACATGCACATTGTATGACATTTTTTAAATCATACAAATTAATTTATATCGATTAATAATGAACACAAATAAAATGAATATGTGACTAAACTAGTCATTTAGAATGATTATTAATGAAATGCATATAAACTACTAGATTAGTCATTTATATAATGAATAAATGGCTATTGCAAATGATAAATTTGTGACTACAAATGATGACTAAATTTTGCATATATACGACTATTAGTAGCTAATTTACAGTATCTTATAACACGACTAAAATTTAGTCACATTTCTTCAGTCATTAATTGGTTTCAAACAATGACTAAAATTTGCATATATATGACTATTAGTAGCTAATTTACAGTATCTTATAACACGACCAACATGTTGGTCATAGTTCTTTGGTCATTAATTGGTTTTCTTGGGTGATCATATAGTAATATATTTTGTTGTGTATTTGGTCATTAATTGTGACATTTAATGACCAAATCAAAGACCATATCAATGACTAAATGAATGACTAAATCAGTGACCAAATGAATGACTAAATGAATGACTAAATCGGTGACAAAATGAAAGACCAAATGAATGACTAAATCAGTGACAAAATGAAAGACTAAATGAATGACTAAATTAGTGACCAAATCAATGACTAAATCAATGACCAAATATACAACTAGATAACAAAATTGAGATAACCAATTAATGACTAAGCTAAAAACAACCAAAAGTTGGTCGCGTTATAAGATACTGTAAATTAGCTACTATTGGTCACCGATCGAAAAATAGTCGTTTATATGCGAATTTTAGTCGTTTTTTTAGTAACAAATTAGCCATTTTGTACTAGTGGATATTTACAGTGAGCAAAGTAAAAAAATGAACTAATGGTTAATCTGGAGTAAAGTAGTGCTTCAACATTCTACCATTGACTTGTCCACCTGGTAGATCTGATCCATCTAACTCCTTCAAGGAAAATGAATTATTACCTCAGTAACCATAAATGATGTATGGGCCTTTCCAAAGAAAATGAAATTTTCCATGTTTCCCTTTGTATTCTCTTCTGGAATCTCATTTGAGTACTTTATCACCTATGTAAAAATCATCTTCTTTGGTTTTATTCTCAAAAATATTTTTTGATTTGATCTTGGATCACTTGTGATTTGACATAAGCTTCTTCCTTGGTTTGCTGCAAATGTATTGTTTGATTTATCCTCCTTTGGATATCATTTGGTTCTACTTGCAACTCTTGAATCATTTTCATCACTCGCACTCCTAATGAGGATGGAAAAACAACATCCATCCCATATACTAATTGATAGGGAGAAGTACCAATATATTTCATTGTAGTTATTCTGTCTGCCCTTAAGGCATTGACCAACCTTTTATTCCAGGTTTTCTTGTTATCTTCTAATAGTTTCCTGATGATATTAGTCAGCCTTTTCTTTGAGGAATCTGCAAGTCCATTACCTTGATGGTAATAGGTAGTGGAATGGCCAAGATTGATGTGGTATTTGGTACAAAAGTTAATCATTTTCATGGATTTGAAGGAAAATGCATTATCAGTAATGAGCTTTTGTGGGAATCCAAGTCTAGAAAGGATATTGTTTTCAAAAAATGAGATAATGATAGAATAAATGGCTTGCCTAGAAGGGATGGCTTCTATCCACTTGGTAAAGTAATCAGCGGCTTTCAATATCCATTTATGATGGGCTGAGGAGGGTGGGTTAATTCCACCAATGAATTCTAAACCCCATTGTTGAAATGGCATTTCTGTGGAGATAGGTTCGAGGGGTAATGGAAAGAGTTTCTTCTTCCCCTCGAATATCTAGAATTTGTGACAAGAAGTCACATACTTTCTAACATCTAAAAAAAGAGTGGGCCAGTAAAAACATACCCTCAAGATTTTATTAGCAATTGATTTCTAGTAAAGGTGTCCTCCACAGTCACCTACATGAAATTCTTGAATAAGTTTATCAGCTTCATCTTTTAATAAATAGTTTAATAGAATGCCACCATGATCTTTCCAAAATAAAGCATTATCTATGATACAATATTTCATTTCTTTTAATTTTAAGAATCTACCTTTAGTTCTAGATAAACCAGGAGGAGCTTGTAGGTTGAGTAAAACAAATATGATATTTGCATAGCAGGTTGAATCTATAAAAACTTCACTGATATGTGGAGTCACCATCTCTTCCTGATCATCTATTGTTGCAATGAAATTTATATCTAAGGCTCGACGGTTCGATTCAACCATGAGTTTGGCTAAACCATGGCCTTTAATAAAAATTTTAGGCTTTATTTCAATATCATATTCCAATATAGTGGCAATCCATTTGCCTCTCTTTCCATTAGGCCCATTCCGAGTCAGAATGTCCTTTACTACTGAATTTGGAACATATGCAATTATGTGTGAGTATAAAGTGTACACTCTGAAATATTTAATAGCACTCACTAAAGCAAGTTATTGTTTTTCCATAATGTTGTACTTTAGTGTTGCATATCTTAAGGATTTGCTGAAAAACACAATGGGTTGTTCATAACCCTCATCATTCTTTTGCAACAAGACTGCTGCAATGGTGTGTTCTGAAGAAAATTATAAAATTATAAAATCTTTTTTGAAATTAGGACTTATGAGGATAGGTATTTTAGTAAGGGCTTGTTTAAATGCTTCAAAACACTATTTATCTTCTACTATCCACTTAAGTGTTGAATCATTTTTCAACATGTTATTCAATTCTCTGATTAGTTCTGCTAAATTACAAATGAATCTTCTAAGAAAGTTTATTTTACCTATGAATGCATTTAATTCCTTGATGTTTCTAGGATGACTGATGTTTAAAATGGCTTCTATCCTAGTTTGATCTATCCTAATTCCCTCTTTTTAAATTATATTTCCTAAGATTTTACCTTCTTCTAATCCAAAGAGTGTATTTTTGGGATTCAAGGAAATACTAATTTTTTTGTATTTAATGAAAACTCTTCTCAAATGATCTAGATGTTCATTGTCTGTTTTGGAGAATACTGTTATATCATCTAGATAAATCACTACAAAGTCATGAATTTCCTTGGAAAAAGTTATGTCCATAGCTCTTTGAAATGTAGCTCGAGCATTCATCAGTCCAAAGGGAATTTTCAAATACATGAAAGTTCCCCAAGGAGTGGTAAATGTTGTATTTTCTTGATCTTCTGGTTGAACTAGGATTTGGTTGTATCCAGAGAATCCATAAAACAATGAAATTATGGATGGCCCTACTACCCTATGTAGAATATGGTCCATTTTGGGGAGATGATAGTTATCTTTTAATGAGACTTTGTTTAAATTTCGGAAATCAACACAAAGTCTGATTTCACCTATTTTCTTTCTAGAGGGAACTAAGTTTGAGACCCAATCAGAATATCTAATAGGTGCTATGATTTGTGCCTCATACATCCTTTTTACTTCTTTTTCAATCAATGTCATAAGAACTGGATTAATTCTCCTAAGCTTTTGTTTAAAGGGTTTTTGATTTTCTTTTATGGGTATTTTGTGTTGTATAATGCTGGTGTCATAAGACTTAAGGTCTTCATAAATCCAGGAAATTATAAGTTGACAAGATTGTGTATAGTTGGCCTATGTCTTACCTCTACAGTGTATTGGTGATTGGCTGAAAAAAAAATCTACATGTGCTAGCAAAAGTAGCCAAACTATGTGCCTGCATGTTCTATTTCCTTGGAATAACAAAAAAGTTAGTTTCAAGAAAACTATTAATCAGATCTAGAATGGTTTCTCTGTATTGGCTCAGTCTAGGATTATTCACAAGGTACTCTCTTTTGATTTGTTTTATGATCAATTCTGAGTCTCCCGAGATAGAAACTCTCTTGACTCCATTTTTTCTTACAATTTGCAGTCCTAAGATTAATGCTTCATACTCTGCAATGTTATTTGTGCATTTAAAGTTTAACCGAAAGGCATGACCTTCTGAATGATCATTCTCTAAGTTATAAATCCACACTCCTACTCCTACTCCTAATATTTTTACAAAACCACCAAAATCTAAGTGCCACATAGATTCATGAAATATATTGTCACTATCAATTTCTTTATGTTTCTATTGTAATGTCATGTTTTTATCTGTGACAGTGTCTGAATTACATAAGATGAAATAATCCATATCAGAATTCATGGAATAAATAGGATAATTCTGTGGTTTTTTTGCAGTATTGACCATTTATTTCATTAAAGTTTCTCTATAAAGCTTTTTTGGCTGACCAAATACAGAAATCATGGCATATGACATGTCTAACTGTAGTGATCCCTATAATTTTTCGCCGCATGAGCGAGATAATAACATTCCATACTTTGGAGGGATATTAGCAACTACAATATCCATGAAAATATTCTTGGCTGGGTATTGGAATAAAGTGACACATAAGTTTTTTATCAGGCCAAGACATTTAACTTTACTAGAATCAAAGGAAAAAAGATCTTTGTATGGTCTGGTGATATCTAGATTCAATGTTTCCATGATTACCTTAGGCATTAAAATGTGAGGTGCTCCTGAATCTAACATAGCATTGTGTAAAATATTCTCATGAATGCTCAAGCTAATGTAGAATGGAGGAACACCACCTTCCTCATGTTTTCCATTTACCTCAAGACCAAATAGTAACTCTGGTTGGTCATCATTGAGGTTAACAACATCTTCTCCTTCACTTATGTTCAGTGTTTCAGTGATTTGGGCTTTGTATAAATCATTTTTCACCAGCTTTGTTAAAGGAACTGGTATTTTCATTTTGGCTATTTTAGTTTGGATATTAAATGGGACTTGAGTTTCGACAAACTGAATGACTTCCTCTTTACCAATTGTAGTTTGGGTGTTTTTATCTTTTTTATCAGCAATTGGTATTTTAGTCTGTGTTTCCAGTGTTTTACTTTAAATTTTCTTGTCGGGAACAATATGAGTGGAAGTTGTAGTTTTAGCAGTAATTGATATTTGATTAGGAGCAGATGTTTTAGGAACAGTTGATGCTTGAGTATCAGTAGGTGTGATGTCTACAATTTTTGGACTGGCTGCAATCTTTGGACTAGAAGTTTTCTGAGTTGGACTAGAATTTTTTCTAAGTTTCTCTAGGGATAATTTGTAGCACTTTTGACACAGGAGCTTCTACTGTTTTCTTGGCCTGAGTTTGGAAAATTTTCTTAGTAGGAGTTTCTATATTCTTCTTACTTCTAAGGCTATATTTTTTGTGAACTTCATATATTGCAGACTCATAACATTGTTTATAGTCAAAGGACTCCCCAGATTCTAACTGTAATTGTTGTAGCATGTATAATTCTTGTTCTTCTTGGGTAAGAAAAATAGTATTATCATCATTTATTCCCATTAAGTTAATCTGGGTGTCCTAGTCTTCTTCATTTTAGTGGGAACTTTCTGCATAGTTTTCTTGGAAAGGTGGTCTAATCAATTAATCAGGTGATGTTTCTGTTGATTTACTAGTATTGGGATTCTTCCTAAAGTTGGGATTTCTGATTCGAGGAACTTGTTGTTGATTATAACATTGAGGTTTTCTTTCCATATTTTCTAATCTATCCATTATTCTTTCATACTCTTTGCTAAACTATCTATCTTACTATCTGATGTGGATGGTTCATCCTTAATGGTAAATCTTCTTTCATTTCTCATGCTGGCTCTTTTAGCTAACAAGTTAGCTTCTACACTAAATGCATTACTTTGCATCTATTCTAAGGTCTTAGGGTTTCTTTCTCTCAATTTATAAGACATATCAGTATCAAAACCATCTGGAAATTTGATTAAAGCTAGATCTGGTGGAGGTTTGATATTTGTAGGGATTGAATTATAAATGCTATTAAACCTAGTACAATAATCCTGAACAGATTCATTAGGAGCTCTTCTAATGTTTTCATATTCAGATAATATTTGTAAACGGTTTTTCATTTTTTCCCATCTATTGATAAATAATTGATGAAAAGTAGCTAAATCAGCTATATGATTGGCAGGTAAAGATTTAAACCATTTCTTTACATCTCCTGCTAATTTTTGTACAAAAAATATCATTTGAACATCAGCTTCATCAATTTCATGTAATTCAAAGTAATCAGTCATTTTATTAACATGTTGTTGAGCAGTATATTGACCTGTACCATCAAAATGAAAGATTTTACTTTGGTAATCCTGGGGCATGGCATGTAATTGAGCTGGCAAGACCAAAGGGGCATATCTGGCTGCCATGGCTAAGATTCTAACTTGACTAGGAGGTAAATTTGTGGTGCTTGGTGATGAGGTTGAAGTACTTGCAGATGAACTTGGAACACTAGAAGATGTAATTGGAAATGAGGTTGAAGTACTAGAATATGTACTTGAAATGTTTAGAGATGGAAATAAAACTCTAGGTTGAAGAGGAAGCTTGGGGATGAATGATTCTGTGGAATGAAGTGTGGTGGATATTATAGATGACGTGGTACCGCATAAAGTTGAATTTACAGTCTTTGAAGGAATGGTAGAAGGCTTAGGGTTGAAAGCAGTTAAAGCAACTAATTCAACATAATGTTGAAAATAGGCTTCATCTATATCCTTAATCGAAGTTGCAGTCAAAGCATCAAGTTTATCAAAAGTCTCTAGAACTTGTTGACATGTGTCAAGTTGTATCGTTTCCTTCTTTTCTTCAATAAATTGAATAAAATTAGGATCTATTACACTATCATAGATTGAATTTTTATATTTGGTTCTAAAAAAATAATTTTCAAATGAAAAATAAAATTGAATATCCTTTATACTTGATAATTATTTAGGGAGTGAATTAGTTTTGATTAATTGACTAGTATTACCTAAACGTTCTACTTTTTTGGTTTTTCTTAAAATTCTATCAAGATCATCAACAATTATAGCAAGCTGTGGATCAGGATGAGCCCTGGTATAGTATGTTCTTTTAGAAGCCAAAATTTTAATTTTTAATGAAATTTTTTGACAACCCTTTCAAATCTTAATGCAAAAAATGAAAAGAATCGTTTCTTTTTAAGATATGTTTAAACTAGGGACTGATTTCCCCAGTATGGTCGCCAGTATGTTATCACTCAAATTATTTCCAAGGGTTTTCTATGTGTTTAAAGAAATATTAGAGGTAACTATCCATTGAACCCTTAGTTAAACTGAGAGGGGGGGGGGGTGATTCAGTTTAACACATTCATGGACTTTTAAAACTTTTCATTAAACTTTATTAACACCTTCATTTCATGATCAACATAATATGTGAGCAATCTTAATTTGTGATCAGCAAGTGATGAGCAGATTAGATAATGTAACTGCAGTCTTAATATGTGAGCAACAAGCATTAATAAAATTAGATAAACCATATCAACACATAAACATCATGCATGGAGACACCAGATATAAGTGGAAACCCATAAAGGGAGAAAACCACATCTTATTATTTTTTTGATGCAAAGGCAAGCTCCAAATCCCTCTCACCACTAATTTTCTGTAGGCACTAACCTACATGAGGCTCCTACCTCAATTCTGCAAGCTACAACTTGCAAGGAAGCTCTAACTCCCATCAATTTTCTACAGGCACTAACCTACAGGAGGCTTCAACCTCAGTTAGCTACAACTAACATTTATCAAGCTACAACTTGATGTGGAAGCACCAACTCCCATCTATTTTCTGCAAGCACCAACCTACAGGAGGCTCCAACCTCAGTCAGCTACAACTGACATCTATCAAGCTACAACTTGATATGGAAGCTCCAACTTCCTTACTCTTTCAAAAGAAAACACTTGCTGATTTACCTTGGATATCAGCTCTGTTCAGTTCCTTTATTTTTGTTGTCCATCAGTCCTCATATCTGCCCTGTATCATCTCTGCATCTTCTTAGATTATTTATCAGCTCCTCCTTCTTCTCTGCCTCATTGCTTCATTTCTGCATTCTCTAACCTCTTGCAGCTTTCTTATATTCTTCTGTTCTCTTCCATTCTGCAGCTTTCTCACAATCTTCGACTCTCTTCAATTCTAATACACACTCTCTTTTTCTCTCTCTCTATTTTCGTAACCTTCTACCCATGGATATTACATGTTTTATACAAAATAACTTCATGGTTGTTTGCATTCTACAAGAATTCGAAGTGAATAGGCATGACTCTTTGCCTTCTTCCTTCTGATTTCTTTGTCCATCTCATTCAGAAAAATATAACAATGTGTATAAATTTCAGTTTTACAGTGGAGTATTGTTTTCCTACCGGATACTTGCCAATGCATCACAAACAATATAAAATCAATTAAACATTTACATTCACATTATCAGTTACATACATCAATTTCACTCAGCCATTTTTCTGGCCCTTGGCTTGCTGGTTTTGTCTTTTCTGTTGTTGTCATGTAATTGTTCTGCATACCTCTATTGTTCACTGCCTTTTTAAGTTTCTCTACACTCTCATGCTTTTTGTGCATGTACACCTGTCAAAACCACATTTTCATTCCTGTGCATATTCACCTGTTCACTGCAATTATGTATCTGCTATATATATATATATATAGCTGCTTTACAGATTCATGCCCCAAATAAATTCACAATATGGAAATCGTTACATGTGGAAGCTTCTCTTATTTCATGGTTCAAACCATAGTCAATTTCATTTCTTCAACTCTTAATCGAAGGCTAACTTCATTTTCTGAATCTTCGAATCCATTATTTGAATGCTGCACGAACTTGGGCTCTCACATATGATTATCTGAATACATAGATATATTCAGTCACGGTGCTATCAACTCACATTAACCTCTCTCTGTGCATATAAAATGCATCCCAAAAATTTCCTCCAATACCGATCCTCAATCTGGCAATCTCCAATGTTTAATTCCCGAGCTGGCAATTTAAATAAGTAAAGGTGGAGGCTTTAATTCTATCTCAACGCCATGACTATAAAGAAATACAACCGATTATTCCAACCATATATATATATATATATATATATATATATATATATCGGGCCCCACTGTCTATTCACCGCATATTAAACATTCACCAAGGTTTAACATATCAAGTTGTATTTCACATATTAACCCAACAAACATTGAAAAACACTGGTCCCATAGTTTGTTTACCATAAACCTTTGCCCGACCTTACATATTAACTCCGAATTTTCTACTGTTCTATGGTTATAAACCATAGTCAAACCGCACTCTCACTGAATGAACATTTCGCTCGTTTTAAACCCACGTATCTAACTCAATTCATGTGAACGTTAATAATGTGATAGTTCAACCCCAAGGCTTATATTCCGAACCTCATTTTATAATTTCCCTTTGTTCCAAGGTTTAACCCATCAACATTTGTATGTTCATGGTGGTCATTACAATATATACATCAACATTTCCCAAATCAATTGTTATAACATTAATATAAGCCACGATCAAGGTTTAAACCCCAAACAATAACCTATGTAATTGCCTCGGGCCCACAGCATATTACCTTACCTCTGATAAATCTTCAACCTTGGTTTAAAACGTAACCCATCGCACCAACGCCCATATGAAATATCAATCATCTGGCTTTATTTCTTTTTACCCAACTTTATGATTAAAACCCCCAAGGCTTTACCGTAGCACGTAATCACGTGCATATTTTAGTTCAAAAGTTCAGATTTGATTTAATTTAATACCAATGCCATATGCCACCACCTTGGCTAATTGTCGAGAGGATCTGATGGTCCATCTTTTGTTGTGCTCCAATTCCACATCTGACAGTCCTCGTGCAATATCGTGCAACCAAACAACACGAGGTTTAATGTTCAAAAGTTACGTGATGAAAACGGTTTTACCAATACCACATTTTCCACGTGTCGAACATAGACTTATATCGTGTTCAAAAAGGTGAAATCTGCTTACCACTCAAGCACAACGCGATACTGCTTGTTTCTTCCACCGAAACTGCCTTCACTATTCCTCATAGTTCCATTCTTGACTCAAGGTTTCGGTTCTTATAATTCCGCTTCAATGTTTTTCTTTTCATTACAGTTCCATCGCTAAGATTAACGCTTTGTTCACATTATAGTTCCATCGTTTGAGTCTTTTAACATGAATTCTTTACACCGATTGCTGTCTCCCGACCTCGACGCAACACCATGCCATTTTGTCTTCAATTTTGCTGTGATATATAATATATCAACCTTCCATTGCATGTTCAGGGTTCTACCCTGTCACAGTTCTGCTTCTAACTGCACATTCAAGTTCTTGATTCCACAAACTAATCACTGTACTACTATCCATCACAACTATAATCTTTGCTATATTCAAAACCATCTTGTCTCTGCAACCATCAATTCCTTCAATTTATACAGCGAATCTTTAATTTCGAACCCTTGCCACAGGGTTTATTCAAGAACTATTTATAAACCCTGATCAACTCACATATGTGATCTGTGCACAGGTAATTGCACACCACAAAATCTGCTAAAGAGCCATACAATTTATCACTGAAATCAAAGCTCCTTCTCATATAATTTAGGTCAACATTATCCATGTCATACTGAAGAAAATCCTTTTACATATACATCTGAAATTTCTTTACACAACCTCCTTGTTATGGCCATATCTCAACTCAGTGGCGCTTTTTCCTCATTGCTTTGTTTCTTGTCTAATTTTGCTCCTTGTTTCTTCAAATGGCCCTGTCTCTGCTTCTTCCTGATGTCTGAGCTACTTTTCTTCGCTTCCCTGCTTCTTCTCTTTGCTGCCTCTACTACCTTTCTACTTCTTTGCTAACTCTACTGCTCTCTTTTGTTGCCTCTGCTACCTCTTTGCTGCCTCTACCTCTCTGCTACTTTGCTTCTCTCTTTTCCCTGTTGCTGTTTCAGGTGCACCTCCTTTGCCATCTCCTTTGCCATCAATGACAACATTTCCAACAGTCTCCCCCTTTGGCATTGATGGAAATACACTTCCTCATCTTACCTTTTAGAAGCCCCTTTTTTCTTTTCCTCCCCCTTTGACATCAATGGTAAAGGGTTGCACATTTCTTGGTGTAGATTCTATCTTTGCATTTCTTCTCTCTGAGTTGAGTTTAGGCCCTCTTCTTCTGAATTTTTACCATGCTGTTCCAAACTGGTGCACAAGAGTTGTTGACAGAACACTTTTGAGGATTATTGATCTTAAATATACATTGTAAATTGATACAATCCCAAAGCACAGTCTCCTTTCACTAGTATAAAGCTAAAAGTGTAGATAATGACACTTCATCGAACATTTTGTACCAGCCTTATCTAATCATAAAGGCATTATTGCATCAAAACTTAAAGATTGTGAATGCTTCATGTGACATATCAAGCTTGCTTCGGCTATACTTTAGTCTATATTATAATCTTCATCTATGATGCATATCTATTGAGGAAGGTTGTAGATGGAGTAAGTCTTTTTCTGCAATGCACATCTACAGTACACATATGTTCAATTATGATGAAGCCAATATATCTTTTATTGTTGTGGTTCACTTTTCTTGCCTGTTGGTGATGATATGAGCTAGAATGCTGATAATGATATTACACTTAATAGCTGCAGGCCCTTATTACTGATGTGATCAATGAATCTAGTCAGAGTTTACAACTTATTGTGAGATTAGATGATATCTTTCAATATAAGAGAGAAAATGAATTTACTTCTTGTACAATGTACTTTCAAAAAAAACCCTTCAATGTATTAGTCAGTCTCACTTATCAACCATGCATTTTTATATATGACATAATGGGGTATGTATGTCAATGATCACTCTCTCTTTAAAGGTGAGTTATCAGCAAATTATTTATGCTGATGTATGTTTTTGATAACTCAAGAACACACTTTTGAGCTTTCAATTGTACAGTTAACACAACTAGTCCTTCAGACTTCAAATGCTTTAACTGTTCTATCATGATGATCTTCAACAAAAACATATTCAAGATGTTTAATTGATATCTCAACAAATAGAGTTCACATGGTGTTATGAATAATCTTAAGAAAGAGGCCTTGAGGATATATGTACTGACTTCAGGAAGGCATGTAATTATATATAGAAATAGATACTGCTTCAATGCTCAATACAATGCTTCAAGAATAGATAAAATAATGAGCCTTTTTCCCATTCATTGACCCTTTTATGATTTAAAATGCAGATAACACTGGGATACTACCTTGATGTACTTTTTCCATAATCCCTTAATCTGGAGGACTTGTACCATACTACTGCTCCACTAATAACACCTGGTATTCAGTTAATAGGCATGCTGCTAGTACCTAATTACCAATTGATACTATTTTGATAAATTATGCAGAGTTTTCACTTTAGCTTGCACATGAACCCATAGTTTCTACTATAGATCTTTCCACTGTTCACACCAACAATCATCAATATCCTAAATTTGATCTTGACATCATTAACCATTTGCTTATTCTGTCATTCTATTCAAAGGAAATTTCACTGCATTTTGTTATCTAGGACTTCTCCAGAGTCATTGTTGCTCTAAGTAAAATTCAACTGTTCTAACAAAATGATTTTAGGGAAGACATCTTCAATTTATATACTAGGAATATTCATGGGCAGATCACTCAGAGATTTTTCACTTAGTTTAACTTCCTTCCTCCAAGGGACTTTTCATAGATAAATGATGTACTAATATAACGATGATAGGCTCTTCTCTTACTCATCCTTCTTAATGTGATTCATTGTTAATTCTAGCAGAATTATGCACAATGTGATCATCACTTAATGTGTTGATGTCTTCTTAGCTTTCATGTTCATGACTGAGCTTCTCTCTACTACCATGGTTACTTGTTGCCTTCTATTCTTCCATCAATCTGTCAGCTATTGAATACTTCAAATAATCTTCTTCCTCTATAGTTCTCTGTTAGAGGAATTTACTTTTCTCTTCCTGATCTTATAGTTGTTCTCATACTAAGGATCTCTTCTCAAACTGCTTTCATGGGGACTATTTATGAACTGCTCTCCCCCTGGGATGTTGCTTCATATTTGTCACTGATTATATGTTTGCATTGCTTCCTAGAGTAGCTCCCCCTGAGACTATGATGGATTCATTATGTGATTGAGATAATAGGCTACCCCTTTCTCTTTTCCTTCCACACTTTATTGGGGTTATTCATAATGTCTACACTTCTTTTTTATTCATAGTTTTGTTTGATTTGCTTTGATTCCATCATCTGTCTAGAGTTATTTAATATATATGGCAGTTTACAGTCCTTTACTTTGTGACCAAGCTTGAGGCATACATAACATCTTACTTTTCCAAGGTATGTTTTCATGTTTGAGGCCGATGTATTTTATTTTGTTCCCCCTTATACACCATAACTAACAAGTTTATGTCCAAAATTATTGCATGCATAATAGTAGCCATGGAACGATTTGTGTACCCTCGTAAAATATTGTCTTTTTCCATTTTCTTTGCTTGAGGTAGTCTTCAATTGTTTGATCCTTACTACTGGCAGAGAGACTGTCCACATCACTCTAGATCCATAGCTGCCACCACCTCTTATGCCTTTACACAAATGAGACTCATATCTTCAACCTTGGACTTACTAGTTTCACCTTCATATCTTATCCCAGCTTTTATGAGAGGTGACCTTTGAGCCTTTAGAATCTGGTCCAACTATCTAGAGCTTTTCATTTGAGGAGTATTCATTAATAATTCTCTTTGGGCCTTTTCTAATTTCTTTCTCATGCTCACTACTTCTTCTTCCAATTTTTCACATTCTAGACTTTTCTCTCTCATTTGTTGTAGCAGAGTGTCTTCTACTTTCTTTGCTTCTTCAAGCTATGTCTTCAGGCCAATAATTTCTTTCTTATCTTCATATTCTTTCTCATCACATATTTGCACCAATGTTTTCAGGTCTTTGTTTTCATTCTTCAATCTTTCTATTTCAGTCAAGGTTTTGTCAAGTTTGGCTTTTTCCTCAACTACAATTTCTTCATGGTTCTTACTACCATTCACTCTAGCAGGTACCTCATTTGATTGAAAAATTTCCTTTTGACATGAATTTTTCTTCTTCTTAATTCTCTTCTCCTTCTTGACAGTGCAGTCCTTAGTGTCTACTCCATGCATGAAATGCAATCTATCCCAGATTTCTTTTGTAGAGGTTAAATCCATTATTAACTCAAGATCCTTGTTATGAATACTGTTGAATATCACACATTTTTCCTTGGAATTCCTATGTTGTTCTTGCACCGAGGGAGAGTCTGTGCAGAAACAATCACATACAAGTTTCCATACCTCAGGTACATAAGCCAATAATTCTGTTTTAACCTTATCTCTCCATTCAGGGAAGTTTGTTGTATTTAAAACAGGTACATTTTGATAGTCCATGACTCAACCAGATCTCCTTCAAGTTATTAATCTTACACCAAAGGAACCAGCTCTGATACCAATTGTTGAACCCTTAGTTAAACTAAGAGGGGGGGGGTGAATCAGTTTAACACATTCATGGACTTTTAAAACTTTTCATTAAACTTTATTAACACCTTGATTTCATGATCAACATAATATGTGAACAATCTTAATTTGTGAGCAGCAAGTGATGAGAAGATTAGATAATGTAACAACAGTCTTAATATGTGAGCAGCAAGCATTAAGTAGATTAGATAAACCATATCAACACATAAGCATCATGCATAGAGACACCATATATAAATGGAAACCCATAAAAGGGAGAAAACCACATCTTATTATTGTTGTGATGCAAAGGCAAGCTCCAACTCCCTCTCACCACTTATTTTCTGTAGGCGCCAACCTACAGGAGGCTCCTACCTCAATTATGCAAGCTACAAATTGCAAGGAAGCTCCAACTCCCATCAATTTTCTACAAGTACCAACCTACAAGAGGCTTCAACCTCAGTCAGCTACAACTGACATTTATCAAGCTACAACTTGATGTGGAAGCACCAACTCCCATCTATTTTCTGCAGGCACCAACCTACAAGAGGCTCCAACCTCAGTCAACTACAACTAACATCTATCAAGCTACAACTTGATAGGGAAGCTCCAACTTCCTTACTCTTTCAAAAGAAAACACTTGTTGATTTACCTTGGATATCAGCTCTGTTCAGTTCCTTATTTTCTGTTGTCCATCAGTCCTCATATCTTCCTTGTATCATCTCTGCATATTCTCAGATTCTTTATTAGCTCCTCCTTCTTCTCCGCCTCACTGCTTCATTTCTGCATTCTCTAACCTCTTGCAGCTTTCTTATATTATTCTGCTCTCTTCCATTCTGCAACTTTCTCACAATCTTCAACTCTCTTCAATTATGCTGCACACTCTCTTTTTCTCTCTCTCTATTTTCGTAACCTTATACCCATGGATATTACCTGTTTTATAAAAAATAACTTCATTGTTGTTTGCATTCTACATGAATTCGAAGTGAAAACTCTTTTCCTTCTACCTTCTCATTTCTTTGTCTAGCTCATTCAGAAAAATATAACAATGTGTATACATTTCAGTTTTACAGTGGAGTTTTTTTTTCCTACCAGAGACTTTCCAATGCATCACAAACAATATAAAACCAATTAAACATTTACATTCACATTATCAGCTACATACATCAATTTCACTCAGCCATTTTTTTGGCCCTTGGCTTGCTGGTTTTGTCTTTTCTACTGTTGTCATGTAACTGTTCTGCATACCTCTGTTGTTCACTGCCTTTTTTAGTTTCTGTACATTCTCCTACTTTCTGTGCATGTACACCTGTCAAAACCACATTTTCATTCCTGTGCATATTCACCTGTTCACTGCAATTATGTATCTGTTGTATATATATATAACTTCTTTACAGATTCATGCCCCAAATAAATTCACAATATGGCAATCATTACATGTGGAAGCTTCTCTTATTTCATGGTTCAAACCATAGTCAATTTCATTTCTTCAACTCTTAATCGGGCTAACTTCATTTTCTGAATCTTTGAATCCATTATTTGAATCCTGCACGAACTTGGGATATCACATATGATTATTTGAATACATAGATATATTCGGTCACAGAACTATCAACTTACATTAACCTCTCTTTGTGTATATAGAATGTATCCCAAAAATTTCCTCCAATATAGATCGACAATCTGGCAATCTCCAATGTTTAATTCCCGAGCTGGCAATTTAAATAAGTAAAGGTGGAGGCTTTACTTATATCTCAACGCTATGACTATAAAGCAATACAACCGATTATGCCAGCCATATATATATATCGGGCCCCATAGTCTATTCATTGCGTATTAAACATTCACCAAGGTTTAACATATCAAATGTGTTGCACATATTAACCCAACAAACATTGAAAAATGTCGGTCCCATAGTTTGGTTACCATAAACCTTTGCCCGAACTTACATATTAACTCCGACCTTTCTATTGTTCTATGGTTATAAACCATAGTCAAACCACACTCTCACCGAATGAACATTGTTGAGTCTCAAATCTACATCTTTTCCATACACTTTTCTATACCTTTTTCATCCACCTGAACCTCCCAAGTTGTCAATATCATTGTATATTAATTACAAAAGAGAATATAACATGGTTTTTAACTATATTTTTGTGTCTGTTGTTTGATTTAGATTTTGTTTATCTAGCTGCGGAATCTTGCCACTTTCCGCAGCTGCTGCAACTTTCCGCAGCCATTTTGTGAAACTCTATGTTACAGGTGTCTACAGGAAAAACGAGCCATATGGGCAAGTCAGAAATGATGTGGACATGGTTCGTGTCCTATTGGCTCGAGCAAACTCATCTAAAGAAGCTGCGGTCAAAGGCGTCCAAATGGAAGTCAACCGTAGAGTCCCACGGTGACAGGACTTTGTTTCGTGTCACGTGAAGGTTCGCATGGCCGTTTCTGAGTTGCGGAGGATAAATCAACATCTGTACATGGCTCCTTAGCCGAATTCAAACATCCACTCCTCATAGATTTACTTTTCAATACGGCCATGATCCTAGATCCGTGGACATAATGGTCTACGTGTTCTCCACCAGCATAAACTTTAGGAATTAGTTATGTTTCTTTTGTTATAAATAACGCGTTTGCATACGCATATAGAGTTAGTCTCGATTAGTCTCTGTTATCTTTTATTAGTCTTTTCTGTAATGTAATTACGCTGCCTTTGTGCCGTAATACTACCTTACTGTTATGACTGCATTTTAATATAATAAGACTCTGTTTTCCAACGTAATTCGTACTTGAAGATTGTTGCCAAGGTTGATGTAGAGGGCCCCTGCACTTGCCAAGGTTCTTTGCATTATTGTATAGTTCTTATTTTATTTCTTTAAAGCTCATTGTGCCATAATCCATTCACATGTTTATACATTGCATCTTTCATAGTATATATGCTTCATTTCTGTTTATAAACTTTCATGTTTTTCATTTCACTTCTGTCTTTCATGTTTTAT
Organism: Pinus albicaulis; assembly: GCA_034641835.2. Lineage (NCBI taxonomy): Eukaryota > Viridiplantae > Streptophyta > Pinopsida > Pinales > Pinaceae > Pinus > Pinus albicaulis. The sequence continues at coordinate 1,113,598,177 of CM076583.1, read as the reverse complement.
GTTATTGATTACTGATCAGTGTTCTTGTTTCAGGTTATAGATAGGCAGTCCAGGCATTTGCATAACTTTTTGACTAATGACTTGGAATTAACATTGTTCTGTTGCTAATTTGTTTTTCTTAGTTTCTTTTTAATTTCAGTACTGCTTTGTTTAATTCAGTTTTGCTCATTTGCTTCAGTAGTTAAATTTAGATATATTAAACGCTCATAACATCTTCAGTTGCCTCCGAAAGCCACAGCTGGACTGATGGTGAGGGATTGTATTATGAAATGTGTAGTTTGGTATTAGTTTCCTTTCTGCAAATTTAGATATATTAAACTGCTCATAACATCTTCAGTTGCCTCCGAAAGCCACAGCTGGACTGATGGTGAGAGATTGTATTATGAAATGTGTAGTTTGGTATTAGTTTCCTTTCTGCAAATTTAGATATATTAAATTGTGCATGACATCTTCAGTTACCTCCGAAAGCCACAGCTGGACTGATGGTGAGGGATTGAATTATGAATGTATGGTTTGATATTAGTTTAATTTCTGCAAGTTAGATATCAGTTACTCAAGTTGTTTATGGTTACTTCCGAAAATCATAGCTGGACTAATGATGAGGGATCAGAAGACAAGTTGATGTAATCTGATTTAGATTTACTTTATTGCAACTTTTGGATTTCTTTCAACATAGTTTCTTTTGTGTTTAGACAACAGCAAGAATAGTTTGGTTTCATGCTCACTAGTTCACTGTTTTGATTTATTAGACTAGCAACACCTTTTCATTTCAGCAGCACATTTTCATTTCCTTTCAAGTTTTGTCATTGTATGTTTCAAATTCCTTTTTAAGTTTCAAGTTGGTAAATAATTATAGAGGATATCATTTCCTTGAACAAACATAACCACACTTGTTTTCATTTTAGAATTTCCATTTCATTTCAGAAAACCAAAAACGACAAAAAGTTAAGAAATAGGTTATCTTGCACATATAGTGCGCCGCACTTCATCAGCTTACGAATCCCAGATTGACAAATTAAATGCAGCAATTTAGGACACACTAAATTGACCAAAAATTTTGGCGCCGTTGCCGGGGAAGTGTAACTAGGTAGCCAATTTCTTAAAAAAAAAAAAACACAAAATCATAAAAGAAGGGAAAACTTGATAACTTCTTGAAGTATGCTCTCCTCTTGCACCTAGTGTGATCTGGAGGATCAGAAAAGAGAGTTATTGGTTGAGTAATTTCTTAAGTATGCTCTCTTCTTGCACCTAGTGTGATCTGGAAGATCAGAAAGAGAATTATTAGCCCAACTTTTTAAAAATAAAAATAAAAAATGACATGCATAGAGCAAGAGATTCTAGGGGAAGGTTTATAGCTAAAGCCAAGAGTTCGATTTTCACAACTCCATCTTCTTCAAGGCATAGACCAGATTCACCACCATCTACCCTAGCCTTAAGATTTTTGGAATTCAAGGAGCAGCTGAATTACAGGATTCTCCTATACCACCTACTAAATCCCATTTAGAAAACAAAGAGACTCTCTCTCATCCTCCCTTGATAGAAAAACCAGAGGACTTTAAGGACTATAAAGAAACTATCATGGCAGAGGAAGTAATAGATGGAGGTAGAGGTAGAGGTAGAAGAGGAGGAAACAATGGAGACAACAATGGTGAAGGAAATAATGGAAGAAATAGGGAAGGAGACAACTTGTTTGGATTCCCTATAGTTGATGAGGAAACTCATACAACGATGAAAAATATCTCACCATCTATTCTCCCTAACTTTTATGGATTGCGAAGTGAGGATCCTGAAACATTTCTGTTTGAGTTTGAAGTCGTGTGCCGAACTTATGACTATATGGAAGACTCTCAAAAACTCAAACTGTTTCCTTCAACATTGAAGGGAGCTTCTTTGAAATGGTTCATGGGATTAGCTACTCAATCTATTAGGACTTGGAATGATATGAAACAAACATTTTTGGATAGATACTTGGAATATTGTATGCCCACCAATCACAAGGATGAGGTATTCAAAATGATGCAAAAAGAAGATGAAAATTTGGAAGACTTACTTGAAAGATTTCAATACAACTTGAAAAGAGCAAAGATGAGAAACTTAGATGATGAAACCTTGAAAGCCATCATATTAAAAGCCATTAGAGATGAATGGATAGATATTTTAAACATGATGGGGAAAGGAGACATTTCTCAACTTCCACTTCGTGACATAACAGAACTATGTGTCCATCTCTCAAGAGGAAAATCTAAAACAAGAAAAGGGCCTAGGGATCCTTCTCTTATTAGGGCTAACAAATCTGAAACTGGATCAGTAAGTAGGGCAGAGATTGGTAATATGCTTGATGAGTTCAAAACTGATATCTTAGGGAGCCTTAGTGAACAACTAGACACCCTTAAAATCCAAAACAAGCAGAAAGCAGAAACAGATGCTTTAGCCATCTTTTGTCAGAAATGTAGGAAGAAACATGCTTTAAGGGAATGTCCCTTGGATGCAAAAGTTGTAGAAACATGTATGATTTGCTCAGAGAATCATGAGATCAAGGATTGTCCTTCAATTTCTGGACTCAAAGCTGTTTTTCAAGAAGACCCAAATTCAGTAGAATCTCTCTGTTTTGTTGCAAGAAGACCTTGGCAGGGACAACAAACTCAAGGGTTTAACAACCCTATGAATTTTCAAACCCCACCAAATTTGAATCCTTGGCAACAACCTTGGCCCCAACATCAAAATTCATATCAGCCATGGGTACAAGGGATGCAAAATCCTTATGGGAGATTTGCTCAATTTTATCAATATCCTCCATCTTTTCAAAATCAACAGGCTCCACAACTTCCAAACCCAAATCCACAACTTTCATTGCCATTTCCACAACAACAACCTTCTCAACAAAATCCAAATCCTCAACTCATGCTCCCATACCAACAAAAGACAAGTCAACTTCCAGCTCAGCCATTGCCAAATCCTAATAATAATAATCCTCATAATACTTATATGGTAGAAGGACAACAATTTCCTACCTATATGATTGTTCCTCTCAACGATGTACAACTCAGATCTGGTAGAGTTTTAGAAAAACCTTCTATAGATATTCAAGAGCAAGATACCTCTGAGGAGGACTCTCTTCAAGTCAATAAGGGTTCTGAGGAAGAATCTCTTCAAAATTCAAAAATTCAAAAAGAAAAAGAAAAGCTAACATCCACAACTCCTATAGTTGAGCAACCTACATCTTCATCTACACCTCCTTTTCCGGAAAGACTACAAATTGATAAGGGGGTGGAAAAAAAAATCTTGTTGCCTAACTATGACTTTCTAGATGAATTGAAGAATGTTTGTATCAAGATTCCATTGCTACAAGCCATTCGAGAAATTCCTATTCTAGCAAAAACCATAAAGGAGTTGAGTTTCAAAAGACCGGGAAGGAAACTAAAAGACACAAGAAGAATCCACCTGGTAGGAAAGATTGCAGATATTATGATGGGAAAAATTACCATGCAGAAGTATGTAGATCCAGGAAGTCCAATTGTCAAGACACATATAAATGGGATGGAAATTCCAAACACATTGATTGACTTAGGGGCTGCTATCAACATTATGAGTAGACAGACTATGGACCATCTAAAACTTCCTAACCTTCTTTTTACACCTACTTTACTGCAACTTGCAGATCAATCAATTATTAAACCAGATGGTGTATTGGAAGATATTTCAGTCTCCTTAGATTCTTGGGAATATCCAGTAGATTTTATGATTTTGACTCCCAAGAGTAATCTAGGAGGGCATCCACTTATCTTAGGAAGACATTGGCTAGCCACAGCTGATGCTTTTATTAGTTGTAGATCTGGGGACATGTACATTTATAATGGTAATTCGACAAAGAAATTCAATTTGTATCCTCCAGCAAAAGCAATCACAGAAGTAGGAGACAATGAATGGGTCGATGATGAGGACATTATACAACCTATCTTTACCATTTCTGAAATCAGTGAGGATAGTCAAATTCTGAACACATTAGAAAATTTTGAGACATCTTCAGAATATGACCCCACACAATTTCAGTTGGAATCCGACATAGAATATTTATCATCAAGACAAATGTCTCTTTACTATATGGAAGAGTTTGGTAGTTCTACTATTGAGATTTTTCCAGGAAAAACATTGAATATCAACAAGCATTTGGAAAAGTCACAACAAGAAGAACTAACCAAAATCTTGCAAAAACATTCTACTGCATTTGCATGGGAGTATACTGACATGAAGGGTATTGATCCTAAGACTTTCATCCATCATATCTATATTGAGGAAAACAGTAGACCAATCAGACAACCTCAAAGAAGGATGAATCCAAATCTTAGGGAGATAGTGAAAGAAGAGCTCGAAAAACTACTCAATGTAAACTTCATTTATCCAATTTCAGATAGCCGATGGGTTTCTCCTTTGGTTATAGTACCTAAAAAGAATGGTAAATGGAGGGTATGCATTGATTACAGGGAATTGAAAAAAGAAACTTTGAAGGATCACTTTCCTTTGCCTTTTATCGATCAGGTATTAGATACATTAGCAGGTAAAAATTACTTTTCATTTTTGGATGGTTTTAGTGGCTATAATCAAATTCAGGTAGCACCCGAAGATCAAGATAAGACCACATTTACTTGTCCATGGGGAACTTTTGCCTACCGAGTGCTTCCTTTTGGGTTATGTAATGCACCAGCAACATTCCAAAGAGCAGTACTAGGAATTTTTTCTGATCTAATCCATGATTGTGTAGAGGTTTATATGGATGATTTTACAGTTTATGGTTATTCATTTGAAGAGGCATTAGAAAATTTGGAAAAAGTTCTCATAAGATGTAAAGAAACAAACCTTTCATTAAGCCATGAAAAATGCTTTATGATGTTTACTGAAGGGATTGTTTTAGGACATCATATTTCGGGAGATGGGATTAAGTTTGATAGATCAAAAGTTGAAGTCATCTCCAAGTTGCCTATTCCAAATTGTCAAAGAGATGTTAGAAGTTTTCTAGGATTTACTGGTTACTATAGAAGATTTATAGAAAACTTCACTAAAATAGCATCTCCACTCTTCAAATTGCTTACAAAAGACTGTGAATTTAAATGGGATCCTGATTGTCAATCGGCTTTTGAAACTTTGAAAACAAGAATATCTGAAGCACCTATCTTAAGAGGACCAAATTGGAAACTCCCTTTCCATATTTCTACGGATGCTTCAGATACAGCTCTAGGAGCTGTGTTGGGTCAAAAAGATTTAGTTCCTTATGCCATTTATTATACCGGTAAAAATTTGACTCCCACAGAGTTGAACTATACTGTGACTGAAAAAGAGTTTTTAGCTGTTGTTCATGCAATTAATAAGTTTAGACATTACATAACAGGCTATGAAACTTTTATTCATGCTGACCATTCTGCAATTAGATATTTAATGAACAAACCTGTTACTAATGGCAGAGTGACAAGATGGCTTTTACTTTTGCAAGAATTCAATATTACTGTGTTGGATAGACCAGGAAAACAAAATACAGTAGCTGATTTCTTGTCTAGAATTGAGAATACTAAAGAAGATTCTCCTGTAGAGGATAAGTTTCCTGATGAATATTTGTTTGCAGTAACTATTAAGACCCCTTGGTATGCAGATATTGCTAACTATTTGGTTACAGGGAAACTACCTTCACATTTATTTCCAAGTGAAAAATGAAAAATTATTCAGGAGAGTTCAAAATATTCATGGATTTCTAACGAATTGTTTAAAACAGGGCCAGATCTTGTGATCAGAAGATGTGTCGGGGAAGATGAAATGCCTGATATTCTTAAGGCATGTCATGATGAACCATGCGGCGGACACTTTGCAGACAAAAGGACGGCCTATAAAATCCTCTCTTTAGGATATTATTGGCCTTCCCTCTTCAAAGATGCAAAACAATATGTCGAAAGGTGTGACAGCTGCCAAAGAGTAGGGAAACCTACCCTTTCAAATGAAATGCCATTGCAAACACAGGTACTCATTGAACCCTTTGAAAAATGGGCTTTAGATTTCATTGGACCTATTAATCCACCATCTAAGCAAAATAAGTATATATTGGTTTGCACTGATTATGTTACTAAATGGGTAGAAGCTAAAGCATTAGTATCTGCTACTGAAAATTCAGTTGTTCATTTTCTTTATGAGGATATTTTTACTCACTTTGGTGTTCCAAGAGAAATTGTAACAGATCAGGGGAGCCAATTCACATCAAATTTGGTGGAGAAGTTGATGGAAGAATACAAAATCAAGCACAAAAGATCTACTCCTTACCATCCACAAGCAAATGGTCAAGTGGAGTCCACAAACAAAGTTCTTGAAAGTATCATCACCAAAACTGTTCATCTACATAGAAGAGATTGGGCAGAAAGGCTTCCAGAAGCCTTATGGGCCTACAGAACTACATGGAGAAATACAACGGGACATTCTCCCTATGAACTTGTTTATGGGAAAGAAGTCTTGCTCCCCATTGAGTTCCAAGTCAAGACCTTCAAGATAGCAGTTCAGTTGGGGATGGACTTATCGGAAGCCCAAAAGCATAGAATGGAGCAGTTGAATGAGCTAGATGAGATCAGACAAGAAGCAATTTTAAGAACTGATCTAGTTCAATATCAAAGAGCTAAATGGCATGAAAAGTACATCAAAGAGAAAAAGTTTCAAGAAGGAGATTGGGCATTGTTATTTGATTCCAAGTTTAAAGATTTTCAAGGAAAATTTCAGACTCATTGGCTTGGGCCATATGAGATTGACAAGATCTTTAGCAATGGAGCGGTAAGAATCAAGACCATTGATGAGTTTCAAACTCCTCTTATTGTGAATAGCCATAGATTGAAAGTTTATCATAAGCCACTTTCAAAAGAGGATTTTGTCAAAATGTTTCAAGAAAGTTCTGCAATCAGGCTGGTACAGAAGAATTCTTCTTCTCCACCAGCCTAGCTTTTGTTCTTTTCAGTTAAAAAAAATAAATAATAATAATAATAATAATAATAATAAAATTGTATAAGCCTGAAAACCAATCACTGATTGGCAGTCTTATACAGAAAATATTGGGTGAAAATCAGGAACACCTGACACCTTATATTTTCCAAAAAAAAAAAATCTCTCTTTCATTTCACAAGTTTTGTGACCACCCACTCCATTTCATTCCACTTCATTCCATTTCATTTCACTTCATTTCACTCCATTTCACTCCATTTCACTTCATTTTATTCCATTTCATCAATAAAATTCTTTTACATGACCACTTCCATCTGGTCATTTGTCATCTGTTCATCTCCATTCATCCAAATAATAGTTGTGTCAGTTTCCGCAGCTGACTCCAGTTTCCGCAGCCAGAAGCAGATTCTGCAGCTACAACTCTATTTTCAAAAGAATGTACAGCCAGATGTTATTTCCATAATCATGAAATAAAATGCAGGTGAGAGGATCAAAAATGAAGACATGGAGCATTCAAGACACCAATAAAGAGTAACTAGTTGAAGACCAAGGGAAAAGGCAAAGATTCCAAAGGTATGAATAAAATTTATTTCAAATAGCATTGAAAAACACATTTTTATATAGTTCTGAACCATAAGCTCCATCCATTATGTGAAATGATTATATTGACAATTCCGTAACCTTTCACGATCTCCACATTATCCTCTCGCATTCATTCTCAAACGGTTCCATCATTAAACCCCCGATCTTCACTCATGTTCCAATATTCCACCGGTGACAATGAGACATATTTGATTTGACCACAGACTCTTACAACCGCATAAACCCATAACCGTTGTTTAAACGTGCTCACATTTATTTCGCAGCCACCATTTCAAAACACTGCCAGATGTGTTATACTCTGTTAACCTCACAGCCGTATCTCTGTCATGCTCACGAAAACCCCTCTCTGTTTTGTTCACTCCATTTCGTTCTCTACTACGCTATAGTCTGTATACCACTCTCTAAAATTTACCCACAGTCATTGTGCTCATATCTGTGCATTCAGCCATTCTATTTCCATTGAACCCCCACGCAGGCAAATCTTTGAAGAGCAGAAAGAAAAATTGGTAAATTACTAAGAGCAGAACCGGAAGGACCTAAGTTTATGGAGGGATATCCACAAGTAAGGGATATATTGAAGAAAGAAAAGTGGCTGCGGTTTATCCATAAATTCAGAGGGTATCATAAAGAAGTGACAAAGGCATTCGCAAGGTCGTTTAATGTCTTGGAAGTAGAGATTGGAGACCTTAAGTTTGCGGTCAATGAAGCATCTATAGCAACAGCCACGGAACTTCTTCAAGAGGGTGAGCATTGGTTTAAGAATAAAAGCATCAGTGATGAAGCCTGGAGAACAATCTTACGAAACCAAGGTATGGAAATAACTATTTTTAAAAGAGGAATTCCTGTTCATGCATTGAAAGAGGAATGGGCTACTTTGCTACTAGTTGTTCAGAAATTCATTACCTGTGAAGGCCGTTTTGGGTCCATGTACATGTACCATACCAGGTTGCTGATGAATTTTCTAGATAATCAAGCTCTCAATCTCCCATATTTTCTATTAAATAGCTTGAAGAAAATGTCTGTGACTGTTCAGAAGCATTTAGGAGATGTAGAACCACATCTATATCACACGGTCTTGTAAAAATTTTGATTGAAAAAGAGTTAAAGGAGAAGAAAGACACATGGGAACAATTTCTGATTAGAAATTTCTTTGAGGAACCTCAGGAAATTCCTGAAGGTAGCACAACAAGAAGGAGTAGGAGAAAAAGAATAAATGATGAAACTCAAATTACTCCTACTCAAGAAATTCCTGAAGGTAGCACAGCAAGAAGAAGTAGGAGAAAAAGAACAATTGATGAAATTCAAAATACTCCTACTACTACAATTGAAAGAAATGATAGGGAAGAGAGACTGTCAAAGAGGAAGAAGAAAGAAATCAAGGGTAAGAAGCCAATAACACCAAAAGAGAGAAAAACTATTGAGGCTATACATCAAACTCCTTCTTCTTCTGAAGAAGATCATCAAGTGTTATTTGAAAGATTAGTTTATCTTCAAAAATAGTCATCTATGGCCAAGAAGACAGAGAAAGGAAAACAAAAACAAAAAGATAGTGTACCACAACGTGTGAGAAGAAGCAACAGACTTAAGGGGAAATTGAGGAAAATGCAAATTAAGGGTCCTCATTTCATTGATTTAGGAGAGGAAACATCTGAACAGTCCCCAACTGACCATAGTCCATCTCAGTCAGTTAGTGAACCTGGTTCATTCCATTCTCAGTCAGACATTGACCATAGTCCATCCCATTCTCAGCAAGATGTTGATGTGAGCCCTTCTCAGCCAGATTTTGAAGATAACTCTCCTTCACGGCATTTTGGGGACAGCCCAATAAAAATGACACCTGATATAGACCCCAAGCAGCATGAAGTATATGACTATATAGAATCTTTGGAAAAGGCAGCTATAGGTCCCAGTACTTCGTCCATTCAGCCTCATACAGTATAGGATGATTTAGTCCAATCACCAAAACAGGAAATCTTTGAGCTAGAGCTTTTAAATAGGCACATCAAAAATGAAAATGAGACATTGAAGGAACAAGGTAAATTGGAAAAAATCATTCATGATAATACCATGCTACATCTGGGAATATGGCAGAAGAAGAACAAGAAATTGAAAAGGAAATGCCAGAAGTTAAGCAGAGCACTGGTTAATATCAAATTTAGGTGCTTAATGAAGAAACCCAGAATGTTGGTAGCACCAAGGAAGAGGAGGAGAGGATTAGATGTGCTGGCTGAAGTGTCAAGGCATATGAACTAAGGAAGGAATATCAAAATTTTGGTTGCATGAGGACATGCAACACCTTCACAGTGGGGGTATGTTGAGTCTCAAATCTGCATCTTTTCCATACACTTTTCTATACCTTTTTCATCCACCTGAACCTCCCAAGTTGTCAATATCATTGTATATTAATTGAAAAAGAGCATCTAACATGGTTTTTAACTATATTTTTGTGTCTGCTGTTTGATTTAGATTTTGTTCATCTAGCTGCGGAATCTTGCCACTTTCCGCAGCTGCTGCAACTTTCCGCAGCCATTTTGTGAAACTCTATGTTACAGGTGTCTACAGGAAAAACAAGCCATATGGGCAAGTCAGAAATGATGTGGACATGGTTCGTGTCCTATTGGCTCGAGCAAACTCATCTAAAGAAGCTGCGGTCAAAGGCGTCCAAATGGAAGTCAACCGTAGAGTCCCACGGTGACGGGACTTTGTTTCGTGTCACGTGAAGGTTCATATGGCCATTTCTGAGTTGCGGAGGATAAATCAACATCTGTACATGGCTCCTTAGCCGAATTCAAACATCCACTCCTCATATATTTACTTTTCAATACGGCCATGATCCTAGATCCGTGGACGTAATGGTCTACGTGTTCTCCACCAGCATAAACTTTAGGAATTAGTTATGTTTCTTTTGTTATAAATAACGCGTTTGCATACACATATAGAGTTAGTCTCGATTAGTCTCTGTTATCTTTTATTAAGTCTGCTCTGTAATGTAATTACGCTGCACTTGTGCCGTAATACCACCTTACTGTTATGACTGCATTTTAATATAAGAAGACTCTGTTTTCCAACGTAATTCGTACTTGAAGATTGTTGCCAAGGCTGGTGTAGAGGGCCCCTGCACTTGCCAAGGTTCTGTGCATTATTTTATAGTTCTTATTTTATTTCTTTAAAGCTCATTGTGCCATAATCCATTCACATGTTTATACATTGCATCTTTCATAGTATATATGCTTCATTTCTGTTTATAAACTTTCATGCTTTCCATTTCACTTCTGTCTTTCATGTTTTATGTTATTGATTACTGATCAGTGTTCTTGTTTCAGGTTATAGATAGGCAGCCCGGGCATTTGCATAACTTTTTGACTAATGACATGGAATTAATATTGTTCTGCTGCTAATTTGTTTTCTTAGTTTCTGTTTAATTTCAGTACTGCTTTGTTTAATTCAGTTTTGCTCATTTGCTTCAGTAGTTAAATTTAGATATATTAAAATGCTCATAACATCTTCAGTTGCCTCCGAAAGCCACAGCTGGACTGATGGTGAGGGATTGTATTATGAAATGTGTAGTTTGGTATTAGTTTCATTTCTGCAAATTTAGATATATTAAACTTCTCATAACATCTTCAGTTGCCTCCGAAAGCCACAGCTGGACTGATGGTGAGGGATTGTATTATGAAATGTGTAGTTTGGTATTAGTTTCCTCTCTGCAAATTTAGATATATTAAATTGTGCATGACATCTTCAGTTACCTCCGAAAGCCACAGCTGGACTGATGGTGATGGATTGAATTATGAATGTATGGTTTGATATTAGTTTACTTTCTGCAAGTTAGATATCAGTTACTCAAGTTGTTTATGGTTACTTCCGAAAATCATAGCTGGACTACTGATGAGGGATCAGAAGACAAATTGATGTAATTTGATTTATATTTACTTTATTGCAACTTTTGGATTTCTTTCAGCATAGTTTCTTTTGTGTTTAGACAGCAGCAAGAATAGTTTGGTTTCATGCTCACTAGTTCACTGTTTTGATTTATTAGACTAGCAGCACCTTTCCATTACAGCAGCACATTTTCATTTCCTTTCAAGTTTTGTCATTGTATGTTTCAAATTCCTTTTTAAGTTTCAAGTTGGTAAATCATTATAAAGGATATCATTTCCTTGAACAAACATAACCACACTTGTTTTCATTTTAGAATTTCCATTTCATTTCAGAAAACCAAAAACGACAAAAAGTTAAGAAATAGGTTATCTTGCACATATAGTGCGCCGCACTTCATCAGCTTACGAATCCCGGATTGACAAATTAAATGCAGCAATTTAGGACACACTAAATTGACCAAACAAACATCCCGCTCGTTTTAAACCCACGTATCTAACTCAATTCATGTGAATGTTAATAATGCGATAGTTCAACCCCAAGGCTTATATTCGAAACCTCACTTTATAATTTACCTTTGTTCCAAGGTTTAACCCATCAACATTTGTATGTCTGCGGCGGTCATTACAATATATACATCAACATTTCCCAAATCAATTATTATAGCATTAATATAAGCCACGACCAAGGTTTAAACCCCAAACAATAACCTATGTAATTGCCTTGGGCCCACAGCATATTACCTTAACTCTGATAAATCTTCGACCTTGATTTAAAACGTAACCCATTGCACCAACGCCAATATGAAATATCAATCATCCGGATTTATTTCTATTTACCCAACTTTATGATTAAAACCCCCAAGGCTTTACCATAGCATGTAATCACGTGCATATTTTAGTTCAAAAGTTTGGATTTGATTTAATTTAATACCAATGCCATATGCCACCACCTTGGCTAATTGTCAAGAGGATCTGACGATCCATATTTTGTCGCACTCCAAGTACACATCTGACGGTCCTCGCGCAATATTGTGCAACCAAACAACACGAGGTTTAATGTTCAAAAGTTACGCGATGAAAATAGTTTTACCAATACCACCTTTTCCACGTGTCGAATAGAGACTTATATCGCATTCAAAAAGGTGAAATCTGCTTACCACTCAAGGGTAGCGCGATACTGCTTGTTTCTTCCACCGAAACCACCTTCACTATTCCTCAGGGTTCCGTTCTTGACCCAAGGTTCCGGTTCTGATAATTCCGCTTCAATGTTTTGCTTTTCATTACAGTTCCATCGCTAAGATTAACTCTTTGTTCACATTATAGCTCCATCGTTAGAGTCTTTTAACACGAATTCTTTACACCGGTTGCTGCCTCCCGACCTCGGCGCAACACCATGCCATTCTGTCTTCAATTCTGCTGTGATATATAATATATCAACCTTCCATTGCATGTTCGGGGTTCTACCCTGTCACAGTTCTGCTTCTAACTGCACATTCAAGTTCTTGATTCTGCAAAATAATCACTGTACTACTGTCCATCGCAACTATAATCTTTTCTATATTCAAAACCATATTTTCTCTGCAACCATAAATTCCTTCAATTTATACACCGAATCTTTAATTTTGAACCCTTTCCATAGGGTTTATTCAAGAACTGTTTATAAACCCTGATCGACTCACATATGTGATATGTGCATAGGTAATTTCACACCACAACATCTGCTAAAGAGCCATACAGTTTCTCACTGAAATCAAAGCTCCTTCTCATAGAATTTAGGTCAAAATTATCCATGTCATACTGAAGCAAATCCTTTTACATACACAGCTGAAATTTCCTCACACAACCTCCTTGTTATGGCCAGATCTCCACTCAGTGGCCCTTTTTCCTCACTTCTCTATTTCTTGTCTAATGCTACTCCTTTTTTCTTCAAATGGCCCTATCTCTGCTTCTTCCTGATGTCTGAGCTGCTTCTCTTTGCTTCCCTGCTTCTTCTCTTTGCTACCTCTACTACCTTTTTGCTTCTTTGCTGACTCTACTACTCTCTTTTGCTACCTCTTTGTTGCCTCTGCCTCTCTTCTACTTTGATTCTCTCTTTGCCTTGTTGTTGTTTCAGGTGCTCCTCCTTTTCCATCTCGTTTGCCATCAATGACAACATTTTCAACACTATCAACCTACTTTTGAGATTAGGATCTAGTCTTCCTAAAGCTCAGAGAGGGCTCTCTCTTAATGATTTAACTTTTTTGTTTTAATTGGTTTTAGGCTAGTTATGTAAAATTGGTTGGGTCTGATTTTGATTTGTTTGGTGGAATTACTGATTTAGATGGATAGGTGTTTGTCTATTTTCCATTGGGCTATGGAGTCAATGTATCAAGAAAACATGACATAATAAATTTCTAAAGGAAGTGTTCATAGGGCAAGGTAGTTCAGAAAAATAATATCTTTTAGGCTGGATGGTGAAGTGGTTTTCAATTGGGATCAAGGAGCAGTTAAGGTTTCCTTAAATTGGATAATGAAGGAAGGTGAAAGAGGTCAATTGGGATGGGAGAGAAATTAAGGATTCTCCGATCCAGATTTCAGAAGAAAACATTAAAATGAATAATAATTCATAACAGAATGTACTTAAACAAATTCTGCAATAATATTCCTGTTGTAATATTTAAATTTTGAAAACATACAAGTTTGTGAAATACTTAAGGAAAAACATGAACTATTGAAAAGATACTTCACTGAAGTGGCTCAACACATGAATCCTGTAATGCAATGCCTTTATTACTTGTCCTATCTGTTGACTTGAAAATGGTACAATAAACCCTCATGGTTTTTAGATCAATTACAACTATAGAAATGTTCAAGAATCCACACTCAATACTTCGAATTATGAAGCATTTACACAAAAACTAATACAAAATAACCTAAAACTGATTTATGAATTATTCAAGGGAAATAAAATATCTTCATGCAAGAAGATAGAGACACCTATGTAACTAATGCAAGTTGTCCCTACTTATTTAGTTTTGTTGTTTTCTTTTTGATATTTCTTGTCTCATCTCTCTGACTATTTCTTTCACGCTAGCTTCATATTTACGCTGGCTTTTAAATCTGATGATTCTCTTTTAACTCTATTTTGATCTTTTAAAATTTGTCTTTCATCTATATTCACTTTAACTTGGCAACCCTGTTACTCTTTAACCTGACTACTCTTTTAACCTGCTTTAATTTTAACTCTCACAGTAAATTCTTCATTTACTTTACTACTTTGTATGCCTGCTCTGTTTTCACCTTTAACCTTGTCTCTCTTTTACCTATTTTACTTTTACCTTTCACAGTAAATCATACAATTTTTCCCAAGCCTCTTCATCTAGTAATTTTATTTTTACCATTCTCCTGTAAATCTCATCACCCTCTGTGTATTTTGCAAAAGTAGGCTTGTTTATAAAGAGATGATTTACCTCATGTTGGAGGTAAAAGAGATTTTAAAATTTCTGATATACTACTTTTCCTGTAGGAATTCCTTTCATGGAGGAATTGTTGGACTATTCTTTAGCCACTTCTTTGATTTTCTTGTCATAATCTTCATGCTTCATTAATCTTTCATTGATCACCAAAGGATTAGGCAGACCTTTCTAACTCAAAACATCAAATTTGATCATGAACCTGTTTACTGCTAACTCCATGGTTTGACACTAATCCTCAAGTTGTGTCATCAAGTTTCTCTTGGAAATTACCTTTATTACCTCTAAGATTGTTTATGTTTTGTCACTTATGCCAATTTCTTCTGATTCCTGTTTTTTTTTGGAATTGAGAAACTTAATTATCTCAGTGGTCTTTTCTGGTTTCTTCCCAAGTTCTTCCTTGAATTTTTGGATAGCTTCACTTGCTTCTTTCATCAAATCCTTCTGCTCAAATATAACTTGAATGGAAGGCCAAATACCATTAACAGAGTTAATGATATCTGGTAATTATATTGGCCCATAGTTGTTGCTTTTCTTGGGCTAGTGGTTATTTCAATATTAATTCTTTTTCTAACTTTTGTATTCTGTCAGTCAATCTATTTGACTTTTGTGTTTCAAATTTATGCATGATTTGTACCAAATTTTTTTTCATCTTCAAGACTTTTTACTTGTTCTTTAAGTCTATTAATCTCATTTGTTTAGTTTGACATGTCTTTCATAGATTTGATCAATTTACCTTCTTCATAATTGGGATGAGCTACTGCTGTTGAATCTGTTGCTAGTGTAGTAGATGGTGTTGTTGTAGTAACTGATATTGCTGTAGGTAATGGAGCTGATGAAGTAGATGGAACTGTTGTTGAAGCTATAGGAATGGAAGCAACGAGAATTGCTTCCATGCTGGTCTTCTTTTCCTGTACCCATTTATCCATTTCATTCTCCATTTCTTTCAGTTGAGATGTCAACTGAATGATGAGATTCATCATTTCATCTTTCTGACCTTCGTTCCCCAAAACTTCTTTAGTTTGTGGATGTTCAGTGCGAGGTAATTTCAGCTACTTCTTCAATGCAACAATGTCTACATTCTTCTTCTTGATAAGCTCTTCAACTGTTTTGTTGTTCTTTGGATCATATCCAACCTCCATGACCAATTCTTCAATTGATTTTATTCTCTTGTCCTTAGCTTGTGAAGATGCCTTCTCTAGCTTTAATTGTGCTCTGATATTTTCTAGATAATTTTGTAGTTTTTGGACACTCATAACTTTGTTGGTCATGGTGGAGTAGATCATTTCTCCTACCTGTTTATGGAACTCAATTTGATCTATTGGATGTAGATCTTGAGCTTGAACTTCAAATGTTGTTTTCTTGTATTCTGTTGATGATTTTGGAGCCTACACTATTAGCTGCAAAAAGGTCATTTGCATTGTTTTTATAATCAAAGGTTGAAATTAACCTGTTTTGGTCACTAGGAGTCTATTTCCAATATTGGGTATAGGTTACAGCTTTCAATTCCTCATTCCTCAATTTGATTTCTTTATACTTCTCCATTATATCCTGTTCTTTTTCCACTGGTTTACTTGATGAAGAAACTTCAACAATATGCTTCTTATGAATGATCTGAGCACTAGAGGTTGAAGGTTGATGAGTTTCCTCTGAAACCGTGGGAGGTGCATTTGAGCTTACTTGCCCTTTTATTTTTCTTTTGATAAGAAAACTAATCTAATTCTAACCTTATAGCTTCCAATCGTTCAGATTAAACTGATGAGGTCATTTTTATTCTCTACCTAACTATTGATCTGCTAAGATTAAATGGTTTGGCCAGATCTTTATTCTTTAAATATCATTACTTGAAATTTAAGAGCATGAATGAATCAAGATTAAACTGTTTGATCATCATGGATTGTGGCATTTTGGACAAGCACACAATTTTATTTGCATAAAGTAAACTAAAGTAGTGGCATTTAAATGTGAAACACTTGCATGATCTATTTTTATCTCTTTTTGGTGGGGTTCATACTTTATATTCATTTTTGATCTTTTTTCTTTTAGTCCTTTGATTTTTCTTTTAGGACTTAACCTCTTTACATTTTTTAATATGGGAAAACATTTGCAGAAAGAAAATTATGTACAATATTACAAGACTTTTAACATGTCTAATTCAAAATTGTGATCCCTATTATAGGATGCTAACAAGGTTAATATGAATAAATAACTTCTTGGTGTGAATGTGGATCAATGCATGTGAATGGGGTCAATTTCACCAAATCAACAATGTAGTCATGGAGGTAGTGGAGAAAATGGAGGACATCACAGTCACAATGGAGGTTAGTGGCCATGTGTGTAGCATCATTATTGTGTGGGGCCAAGAGGGTGAGGGCTCACAGGCATATAAGGAAGGGGATGGCAGCCATAGAGAGCATTCTTGATTATTATTATTATTTTCTTATCATTTATGAATTGAGCACACTTGAGTTTTTTAGCTGAGTCTGCAGTTTTTTTTAGCACATGGGTGTCTCCGAGCAAAAATCCCAACCTCATCCTCAGGCGACTTCGAGTGCCTACTCAGGAGAGGATTTTTGTTGTCCATGTGAGCTAATCTCATCCTCCGAAATTCAGGCCAATTGGAGACCCTCTAGTGTTGCGTAGTCACTCAGTGACTTAAGCAGTCTAGTAGCAGAGTTCATCAGAAGAGGGGTTAATTCCATAGAATTTATGCTTCTAATTCACTTAAGGGATCAACCCTTCAATAGATGGGATTGGGATTACTTGCATCTATTCTATCTTTCAGTTCAGCCCATAGATATTCATACCCAGCAGTTATGTATTGTAAACCCTAGGAGGGTGATTTTCTAAGGTAAGCCAATCCACAAATCCTTTCTAGTTTATTGTGGGTTTTTTCCATAGAGTCTGAATTATAAATCTCATATTTTTCTGAGCATCAGAACATCCTCATCTACGTATTCCTATTCACATAGCATCTACATTTCCAGTAGGGCAATGAAGAGAGAGAGCTCTAGTATCGCAACAGAGAGTAGTGTTTTCAGTGGGAGAGCTTGAGGCCATTCCATCTTCTTTTTTCTGGCCTGAGTGATATCTATTTTGAAGCATTTTTGTATTGTTTTTACCTTCATATTAATAAAATGTCTCAGTTGTTTTGTCTATTTTTTGTGTTTTCAATTTATTTCAATATTGCTATAGTTTCCAGTTTATTATGTTTTGTATTACTGTCTTTTCCTATTAGGAATATTACAGTGGTGTCTGAGATCGTAGACTTGGCTCAGCCTATGGAACAACCGATCTATGACACCCGAAGATAGAGAATACATTACGGGCCGAACAAGGAGATACAAACACATAGAATGCAGAAATTGGTTGGAATAAAAAGTGACAGTTTTGCGTTCGATGTTTCAGGAAAATGAAGATGAATCTAGAAAATCCAAGACATGGGTTTTGTGTCGAACAGACCAATTTTATTTATTTATGAGAATATTTTCCAAATTTTCTCTGGATTAGGAGAAAGAGAAAGTTCTCTAAGAGATACAAAAATAGAAAATGCAGAAATTCGTTAGGATAAAAAGTGATGGTTTTGCATTGGATTTTTAGGGAAAATGTATACGAATCTCGAAAATTTGAGACATGGGTTTTGTGCATAACAGACCAATCCTATTTTAGTACAAGCATTTTCTCCAAATTCAATATGGATTGAGAGAAACAAAAGGTTCTCTAAAGACGATTTTCTCATATTTGCTGTGGTGGTCATTTTTAAAATTCTTCCAATTGCAATACCATATTCAACTTGTTTCAGAGTTCACAACCGACAAAGAAAATTATGTTACAATGGAGAAGGATAAAGGGAGTCTCCAAAGGCCGAAGGAGGTTATGGGAAGGAATTTGGAAATATCCTCCTCATAACTATGCAGTATCTTGCCAGAGAGATCAAGGAGATGAGAGTGGAGAGTCAAAGGGAAACCCCAAGAGGGTTTTAAAATGGATAAAGTTCTGGTACTTCACATCATTGGTGCAAGCATCCAGTAGTGCAGCAAGCTTCACAACGCTCCACTATGCCTAACTTCCTTGATCAAATTTCGGATTTTCAAATTTTGTATCGAAATTAGAAAATGACCAAGATGGTCATTTTGAAATAAGTAATTATCGATTATGTAATAAAACAAGTGTTTCAACCAAGATGATCATATGTACAAAAGAATCATCGACTCAAGTTTAAATGCTTTTACGTCAGTATTAAATACTTTGCCATTATCATCAATGTTTTTCCAAAGTCAAAATTGTTGTCAAAGAAGGACGTCATTATGTCAATTTGCGACATAAAAACACATCAAGTTATTATTTTAACGACTTAAGGAAAAACAATATCCTAAGTCTTAACAATATCGATCTAAAGTGTTGAAATAGAAGAAATTCTCAAATGGCTAAGGTATTAGAAAGTCCAAGTTGTAAACCTTAAGGGAAAATAAATCCTAAGGTAAGGGACTAATTTCTAAAGTCCTAGGTCTAAAGATCAATCAAAATTCCTAAGGTGAATTCGAGTGCTAAGATATTAAATACATGGTGCAAATACACCTAGGCTATGGTACAAAAACCTATACCCCTAAACCTAAGTCTTAAACCGTTTGGCATAAAGCATATATGAATTATATATGTGTAAAATGTTAAGGGTAGTGGAGTATTAAAGTTTGGGTTTACGTTATAAAACTTTATATTAAAGTTTTAAACCCACACAGTGTTATCCTGACCGAGCAGTTAGTGAAACCGCGTCGGGGTTGTGGAAAATCCATGTGAACAAACTATTATAAACTTCAGTGGAAAATTTCAGTTATCGAAACCTGGTATTAAAGTTCGAGACTGTGTCGGGTTTGGTTTCAACATGTAACTAGTGTTACATTTGAACAAGTTAATGCAACCGCAGCAATCAAACCATATATTTAGTGAAGACCGCGTCGGGTTTGGTTTCAACATGTGACTGGTGTTACATATGAACAGGTTAATGCAACCACAGTAATCAAACCACGGAGTTAGTGAAGACCGCATCGGGGAAAGGCTATCCATGTGAACAGAGAAATGTTATACGCTAAAGACCGTTGTATGGACCAATAGTTATAAACGGCGTAGAGACTGCATGGATAATCCATGTGAACGCAGCATATTGGAACCACCTAGGGTTAATTTTGTGACCGCTAGAGATAACCCCTATCCGTCGTTGCTATCTCTGACCGCCCGCCTGATCACATGCAATAGTTATCACTTTCGCCCAATTAGCCAAACCGTCGGACAAAAGATTATATTATACGATCTAAATATGGGTTCTGCAGGATTTAAAGGTGCGATATTAATCCAGCGCCATGCTCCTAAGTAAGAGGTGTCATTAAACCTGATAAGCAAATATGATGGGAATCCATAAATGCTTAAAAAGGAAAAGAACCATTAAATTTGATGGTTAAGCATAGAAATCAAAACCTCTTCAAAGATATGAAGACATGTTTTTGCCATATTTGTATACACTCCTATTATAAAAGAGAGAAGATGTTTTGTTGTAAGGGGGGAGAGGAATATGAGAGAAAGGGAGTAAATTGTTTCAGCTTCAAGAATAAGGAGAGATTGCTCTCATTGAAGATCATCTCAAAGACGTGGTGGAGAGTGTTTTATTTGCATGATCAAATAAGGAGGACAATCTCATCCTTTCTTGCAAAGCTTCGGTATTGAAGTATGTTGTTGTCAACATGATCAACTTCAACACTCCAAACTGTTTCGGCCACCATATTGTCCAAGGTCCTTAAAGCTTCATATTCTTAGCTTAAGTGTGCATTTTTCTCCTTATCTGTATTCAGTTAGCCTCTTCAGGAGATAATCATTTTTCTGCAAACATCGGAAGTTTTTTCTTCACACACTTCAACTGATGATTCCTTGTAGACTTATTCTCTTGGCTTAAGAAATACAGCGAACGCACCTTTCTGAGGCGGACCCGGAGATGTGGTCCAGGAGGGACGAACTCCATTACAAAACTTTATCTGTTTTATGGTATCATTTATGTGCATCTGATGTATTTGTTAAAGCCATAACATTAACAGATTTATACTTTAAGAAAACTTATGCTAACAGTTAATTCTATATCAAAATAACTGTTCATTAAAATACTTGCCATTCACATATTGTACAAGAGCTAGAAAATATCTTGGTATTTCCTCATTTTAGATCATTCCTAATAGTAGGAAATGCGGCTGGAGGACCACAAGAGCAGGAGGCTCTGAGTGATTATTTTTTGGAATATGAATCTGAGTCTCAAAGATTCAAAGAACATCTAACTTTCTAGGAATTTTGACAGTTTGAGGAAAATCGAATACCTTACAGCTACAATAGAGGAAGAGGGTACACGCAGGGAAATGACCTGCAGTGTACCATGGGTAGAATTTTTCTGCCTACTTTTGATGGGTCATCAAAGAGTATGACAAAGACTTGGCAGGAGACAACTGAGCATACAGTTTTTGATGAGACACCACCCATTGTTAAGGTATCCATTGATGGGGTATCTAGGGTTTTGACTGAGTTCTCTGATGATAGCAGTGCATCACAAGTTGATGAGGTGTCAGGAGACAACTCCACCATTGTTGAGGAGCTGATAGGTAGAGGGGCCTCTAATTTTATGGCAGAATTTCTGGATGACAATCACATGCAGCTGACTAGTGAGCATGCCTTGCATATTGGAGTATCTATGGAGGAGGGTTTGAATCCACTTTGGGATAGCCCTTGAGGAGGTGCTAGGAGATACAGAGGTATTGGAAGATGGTCACACACAGTAGTGCCATCATTGTTAGGTCGACCTTATGGCTTTGAAGGTGAAGGCCACATTAGTACGAGAGGCTATTCTACGATAGAATGAGGAGATGGAGGGAATGAGAGTGGTTTATGCCTAGTCAGCGGAAAAGTTAGTCCACATTGGGGAATAGTCGGATTCCATAATAGTGCAGTTAGAGGGCATATAGGAGTGTCAGATCACCCCCTTCAAGCATGCATCGACAGGGTGCAACACATGCATGGTGGAGGGACTATTCTATGTACCAGGATTCTTGCATTTTATTCTTTTCTCAAGGTTGAATGGTGAGAGGTACTAAGATGGTACATCATGGAGCAGGTTAGGAAACTGGATACATTTATGGCCACATTTTAACAAATTCCATGGATTACCATAGGGATACAAGGGCCAAATTACTGTTAGGATCCGGGTGGGATTTACCATCACATGATAGAGTTAGTAGGTGATGGTAGTCATTGTGTGTTGGGTTTGATGTTTGGGCGCACACACATTTGTAGACCTCTATCAGAGCCCCAAACATCCCTATTTACAGGATGGTTTGATATGAGGGTACACCCTTTTCAGGATCTATCTCAACATAAAAACCGTGCATGGAGTCACCGAGTGATTAGCCTGCCTTCGCAGGAGCTAGTTGGAGGAGGTAGCATCGGCAGGCCACCAGACATGGCAGTACATAGAGACGGTGCTCTCTCATGGGCATATTGTACACTTGATATAGAGAGGATAAGAGAAATGATTTCATTGTCATGTGAGGATTCGGGGCGCTATGATCCTTTAGAGAAGATGGGGAGAAGTATCCCACCTCATGGGGGGTTTATTAGCAGAGTGGTTGATATTTTGACCCATACAAGATACATGACACTACAGGATGGTATATCCATAACCTGCGATATCCGGTGGTGTATAGGGGCAGATTGAAGCATACAGTGGCATGATGAGGAGTGTGGAGACATGTGGTGGTATGCAGTGACCCATGATACGACGCAACAGACACTTGGAGCGTTGCCTCCGAGGGGACTTATGGACAAGGGCATTAGGTGTACCCTAGGATGAAACTCACCAAGGATTGATGAGGATAATTTTGAGCATATGTAGACACCTCGTTTAGCAGAGATAGGGCTACGAGGGTGTTATCAGTAGATTTGAGGCAGAGGGAGTGTCGTCTAGAGGATTACTCTTGGGAATTCAGGCAGTAAGAAAGAGTTGAGGAGGAAGGGACTTTGCTTCATATATAAAGAACCTTGTAGGCCTGATCACTCATGCTTGAGTGATACAGATGATGTGGCAGAGGTAGAGCAGAGGGAAATTCCTTCTGTATGCTAGGACGAGGACTCATCTTCAGATGAGTCCATGGGGCCATATGAGGATGCCTCTAGGGACCATGATCAGTCATGTGGAGTTGATGACATTAGGTCAGTTTTTTCCTCTAGCATGCAGGGTCACCAGTCAGAGGAATCGATGAGAGATATTTAGAATGATAAGTTACTTGTCATGATTCAGCCTGAGCATCATATGGTGGAGCATGTTGCAACTAAGAGGGAGGTTATGCACATCATGCATGATAATCCTTTAGGGGAGAGCCAGATGGAGGCTTAGGGTGAGCCAGTTCTAGATATGAATTTAACCTTGAGGTCAGCCATTGAGGAGGAGCTATTGGAGATGGTTGTGCATCCATATTTGGGTAGACCCATTGATGAGGTGTTATTAGATGCATATACAGTTAGTAGGACTACAGTTCTTTCAAGGAACAACACTCTCCAGGAGTACATCTATGGGGCTTGCAGTACATATTGTCCACTTAAGCCTATTATAGAGAGAGGGGCCTTCCCTTTGAGGCAGTTCTCGTTGACAGGTGGGATAGAGCAACATGAGTTGAGTGTGAGTTGGCAACCACACTCTAGACATGTTCTAGATGCAGATATCACCACATCAGATTCTTCAACCAGGATAGACTGGAAAAAGATCATGAGTTGGTATCCTATGGATGGTACACTATTCTTAGTCAGGTGCATAACAGAGCAGAGACCCATAGACATGACAAGTAATACGGTTTACAGTTGGTAGTGGGGTACATGTCGAAAACTCTTTAGCATTCCATCTTGACTTTAGGAGAGCAGGATCAACACTGGATTGAGTCAGGGGAGAGAGGTAATGAGTTGGTGTGCAGTTTGTGGGGCAGCTTATACAGTCAGATCTAAAACACAGAATGGGACATGGAGCATTGATGCATGTTGGCGATCTTCACCTCATGAGGCAGTAGTTATAGCCAGATCCAATGCACAGTCCGAGCTACGGGACTTGGGTGATGATTGGCCATGGCGGTGTTGGTATCTGAGAGGATTGATTGATGATAGGTATGGTGAGAGATCCAGTTGGGATCCCAGCATTGAGGGGCCTATTCCAGGTAGCCTGACATAGGGGTGTAGAAATTATACAAAATACATTTATATCCTGGATTCTCCTGATCTAACAATTTGCTATTGTTAAATACAAAATCTCTTCTACAAATATTTACAGAATTAAAAACATAATCACCAATTACAATATCATGAAGAAAGATCAATCACACACAATACAAATAATTTCTCAGGGAAAGCTTATAGCTAAAAACCCCACTATCTTCTATTGTATATTATATCGTGGATCATGAAACAATTACATACAGAGCTCCAATCCAGGAGCCCTCAGTAAATGAGTTAATTTTTTCACTCTGTCACACAAAAATTGGCAAGTTCCTTAGTCAATTTACTGTCTCCAGAGAGCCTACCTCCACTGCACAATCCCTGCTAATAGAAATCCCTGAATGAATGAAATCTTGCCTTCCTTGAATACGCAATAATCATGGGCACATACATTGTGTGTGTGGTTGCCTGTGTGCAATTGGATAATGTCACAACTGATAGTTTACTTCCCTTTCACCTAGAACTCAACTGGGTCTCCACTGGATCTGACATGCATGCAGTTAAAAATAGTAAATATTCAGTTTCATGTGAGACCAATAATTTTGAATTAATTAATAATTAATCCACTTGATCTCTCACTAGTGTATCTTCAGTTACAACTAGCACAACTGATTTTAACTCACTTAACTGTGTTAAACTACTTTACAACTTGCAAGACTGCACTTCCAACTCTACTACAACTTCGAATCACTCAGTTACAACTAAGTCAACTTGCATGTCCCACCAACCAACCACTTAACTCTAAATTCCTTTAGGTAACTGATTTTCCACTTCATTTAACTCTTTCCAAGTGCTCATTGAGAATATATTATAGTTTATTGTCCAACTACTATTAAGGGATAATAATAGTATACATTCATATATAAATAGACATGCATTCTATAAATAGATTATGCACACACATCTATAAATAGACATACACCTAAAATAGCCCGAGGCTCCATCCTAGTGTAGGTGCTTAGTTTGCAGTAGGATCTTCTTGTTGAATCTCAACAAGAAAGGAATTATCCTTCACCCCAATCTTGTCTCTATGGTATTCAAATTTTCTCTTGGTGAGCACCTTCTTCAGAATATCTACATCCCGATCTTCCTTGGGAATGTATTGAAGCAACACGATTCTCCTCTGCACAAAATCTCTGAGATGATGGTACAGGATATTTATATGCTTAGATCTATCATGAAACACGGGATTAATCAATATTTAAATGTAACTCTGATTATCACAATAAATCACCGTCAGATCCATATGAGAACCAAACAACCCAACCAAGATCTTTCTCATCTATATAGCCTCACAGGAAGCCTGACTCGCTGCCATGTATTCCTCTTATGCTGACCTGAGTGCCACGGATCTTTGCTTCATGTTATACCAAGAAACAGTTGTAGACATGATACTAAAGATCCCCCCCTGATGTGCTCTTTCTATCTGATCGACTGCCTACCTAATCTACATCCATGAAGCCTTGCAACTTCACTCCATCTATCTATCTGTACCATAAAGCATACTCTGATGTGCCCCTCAAGTATCTCAAGACACGCTTACCCGCCTTCCAAAAGAGCTTGGTAGGCTTAACCATAGCTTGAATTAGCTAGTTAACCGTATAGAAAATGTCTGATCTTGTGTTCACTAGATACATTAGCGAACCCACTAACTATCGATAAATAGTAGCATCCACTACCTATACAAAAGTAGCATCATATTTCCTCTAGTTTCCTGGAAGAGGAGTATCAATGAGTTTGCAGCCTTCCATGTGACACTTACCTAGTATCTCCCTTACATACTTTCCTTAAGACACAAAAATTTCACCATCTCGCTGACATATTTCTAATCCAAGGAAATAATGAAGGAGGCCCATATCCTTCATTTCCAACTCCCTTGCCAAGATCCTCATTGCATGAGTGTATCAGATTCTCTTCACCAGCCAATATTAAATCATCAACAGAAAGAAAAATGATTAAAATCTTAACCTCCACCACAATTTTGTATAGGTTTCCATATGCTTCACTTTTGGTGAAACCCAGTTCATTGAAATAGCTATCTATACAAGTGTACCAAGCATGGGGTTCTTGCTTCAGCCCATACAACACTCTTTTGAGTCGGCACACATGAGATTCACTGTTGAATATTTCAAAACCTTTAGGTTTCTCTATGTACACCTCTTCCTCAATTATCCCATTGAGAAATACAATTTTCACATCCATTTGATGAATGCGCGAGCCCATCTGCGTTGAGAGAGCAAGGATGGTCCTTATGGAAGAATGCCTTGCGACAAGTGCAAATGTCTCTTCATAATCTATCCCCTCGATCTTTGAGAAGCCCTGCGCCACAAATCTAGCCTTGTATTTCTCCACACTCCCATAAACAACTTGCTTTACCTTGTAGATCCATCTCGAACCTACCACTGATTTATCAACTGGCCTTGGAACAATTTCCCAAGCACTTTTTTTTACAATGGAGTCATACTCCTCCACCATTGAATCTGCCCATGTGGGATCTTCCACTACTTCCTGAAAGGAAGATGGTTTAGTCAAAATACATTTTCTCACGAGAGCCATGTGTCTAGTAAACTGGTCAGGAGAATGTCTTTGTCTGCACTGTGAAGTAGGGGCTCCTACATTTTGTGCAGCATCAAGTCTCAGCTTATCAGCTTTCGTGGTATGCCTATTTCCATTTCTGATGGATGGCTCTACGTGAGTCTTGTTGGGCCGATAAGAAGGCATGTTTCATCCCATCTTTACCACAATTTGTTATGTACTTTTATAAATTTTCCCCTCATCTTAGCAATAGATTAAAGGGAAATAACGTAAAGCCAAGGCAGAATGAACTAATGATAAAAGGAATGTTTAACAACGTAAAACCTGACTTGTCATATTTTTGTTGATAGGGAAGCAAAGCGGTTGAGCTGCTAATGACCAAAAGACAACTAACAAGGGAAGCAAACGGGATCATAATGGCTCTTATGGACCAGCAGGAGATGGAGAGGCACATCCACACTTGGAGTACTCAAATGAAAACCACGAAGAAGCAGGGTCCCGTATGGATAGGACCTGTTACTACTTTTGAATTTGCCTTTAAAAGGCCAAAGATGAAAAATCCATAGATATATCTCTTCTCTGTAATAGACGTATCGAGACAAAATCGTCAAGTTGTATTAATGTATTACTCTGCAACTTAATAAAGAATCTGGCATTTTTGGAATAGACAATCTCTGAGTTTTCCTTAGCAGTAGACTTCTAGTGGCTTTGGGCCCAACCCTAGGATTTTCTCTGCTAATTCTGTGCTATATGTTTATTTACAAAACTTGTGTTTCTAGTCATCTAGTGCATTTTAGAAGATATTTTTTAATTGGTTAATTGTGAACAAAATATGCCATAATTTTCTCTTTCCTTAGACTAGTTCACCATTCATGCCTTCTTGCTTAAAATTAGTGCTTTCAGAGTTGTTTGGATGCTTTCATCATTCCCAATGCTTTTATAATCATTTGATTATTTTTAACACGAATGTTTTTCAATTCTTCATGTATTTAATGTTGGATCTTTTCATTATCGTTATGAGCGTTTGGTTGGTGTTTAATTCATAGGGATGTCATTAGTTGATTTAAAAGAGAATTCCATTGCAAAATTTAGAATAAACAATTGTTGTTCAATATATTAGAGTTGTTGTTCATTTCATTATGATTTTTTTTCAATCCATCAATGCACGTTGTTCAATTGCAGTTTATTCTTTTCAGTCTAGAGTAGTTATTTCTGCATAGGCTTAGAACAGAATAGTCAAAGGAATTCTATAATTGACTTACAAATCGATTTGATTGAACTTCCAGAATTACACAGTCTTCCTTATAATAATTTAGGGTAGCTGTCCTCCAATGTCACTTGACTATGCTTACACTCTTGAAATAAAAATACTTGCCCTAGGTTGATAATTAAATGAGAAGCATTGAAGTTTCCTATAATAGTCACCTTTATGACCCAACATTTTTGGCACCGTTGCCAGGGAGAGTGGTTAAGATTGATGCCTTTTATTTCTTTTTCCTTTTGCTATGAAGAATTGGGTATTGAAAACGAGAGGTAAGAACCTGGGTACCAGCAAGCAAAATGCTTGCTCTCCAGCCTACTTTTTAGCAATTGTGCAAAGTTTAGTAGGATAGGTGCTCTTGTTTTATGACTAGGAAGAAAAGGATAGAAAAAAATCAAAATCCCCACTTAAATCCACAAAACCCAAAGGACCAGTGATCCTTGGAAGAACAACATATATAGACGAAGTCATTAAGAAGGACGAAGCCCAGGCATCCGTAGGAACCAGAACCATTCCTACTCAGAGTCCTACTACACTCCCTCAGCATTAGGGGAATTTTGAGGTCTAAAATGGGCCTTCTAAGAAAAATGTACAATCAAAATAAACTTTATAAGAACTCATAGGATTCAATATGATGATTTCAACCATTGGGGATG
The DNA here is from genome assembly GCA_034641835.2 of Pinus albicaulis. Taxonomy (NCBI): domain Eukaryota; kingdom Viridiplantae; phylum Streptophyta; class Pinopsida; order Pinales; family Pinaceae; genus Pinus; species Pinus albicaulis. Next base: position 1,113,569,538 of record CM076583.1, on the reverse strand, counting down.
ATTCACCATTTTTAAGTAAAAGGGTAAAAAGATTAAAAAATAATAAAATAATAAAACTACTTTTTTCAACTCTTATTTCAAACTTATCTCCCAAATCTTTTAATCAAATTTTGAGTGGGAGTACTCATTGAATGAAAAAATTAATTCCTCATCCAAGGAGTACCAATGTTGCATACTTTCGATGGACCCTGCTACACAAAAAATCAGAAATACATGAAAAAACGTGATTGCAATGATGTTTTTCATGCATTTTTCATTTTTTGTGTAGTAGGGTCCATTAAAAGTATGCAACATGGGTACTCCTTGGATGAGGAATTAAATTTTGCATCCAACAATAACTCTCACTCAAAATTTGAGTGAAAACATTGGGAGATAAGTTGAAAATGAGAGCTGAAAAAGTAGTTTTTTCTTTTTTCCCTCTAAAATTTGATGATGTCACCAAATCTTATTTTATAATTTCCACTATTATTTTATAATTTCCTTAGGAGGCCCATTTTAGACCTCAAAATTCCCCTAATGGCAGCAGCATCACCATCTGCAGCCCATGCCGAGATTCACAGTGAAACAGAAGGGTTTGGACAAAGCCTTTAGAATGCTGATCACGTAAGTCCTGACCCTTTGAGAGAGGGAAGTTCCTGTAATTTGCAGGAAGGAGAGGGAGAAACCAGCAGTGCAGTACAGGTAAAAACTTCAGAGTCTAGATCCCTTGAGAGAGTGGTTGAAACATAGACACCCAACATCCCAGATCGAGGAAATGTTGTAAGGCTTCCTCCGCATCCACTCCCTAATTCCACTAAGATTATTCCTCCAGAACAAGAAATCCCTGAATATTACTGGCATATCTTTGATCAAATGAAAACAACCAAAACTAGAGGCAGACATCAACATTGGAGTATCCCAATGTTGATCTGAATTCAAATGCCCCTATGAAATCCATTCCATTACAAAACATCCCCACCTTCCATGGGTTGACCTCGAAAGATCCTGATGCATTCTTATTTGAATTTGATGTCTTATTTAGGGGATATTACTACACCACTAAACCTCACAAACTGGAATTATTCCCCTCTACCTTGAAAGGAACAACATTACGTTGGTTCATTGGGCTCGGTGGAGGAACCATTAATAGTTGGGACCAGAAGAAAAACTATTTTCTTAATAAATATCAAGACTACTGCTAGACTCGAGAACTAAAAGATGAAATATTCAATATGTCTGCAAAGGAAAATGAGACATTACAAGAATACGTCGAAATATTTCAATATAACTTGCAAAGGTCTCCATATACTACATTGTCTAAAGATATATTAAAAGCAACGATGATTAAGGGAATGAAAGAAGAATGGGTCGAAACAATTAACATAATGGGAAAATGAGACATCTATCAAGAAGAATATGATGAAATTATTTCACTATGTATCAAGTGTTCTCGGGGTAGTACGTGAAGTAGGCCAACCAAGCAAGACTCAGCTACAAGGAATACTAAGCAGTCTGGTGGCAACGTGACCAGAGCGGAAATTGGTAATATTTTAGAAGATGTTAAAAATGATATCTTGGGCACCCTGAAAATGTAGCTGGATGTCCTACAAGCCAAACAGAAGCAAGTTATAGTAGAACAAAACTTGGTTGTCTTTTTTCCACGCTGTCAGAAGAAGAACAACCAATGGGAATGTCCATTAGACATGGTCCAGACATGTGTTATTTTTACCAAGGACCATGCCACTAACCATTGCCCTTCACTTCCAGGGCTGAAAGCAGTTTTTAAAGAATTAGAAGAAGAGATGAAACCAGTCTATCTAATGAACCAACGTTGATAGTGGCAAGCACGACCAGGTATGCCACAAGACCTGCCTTAGTTATTTTCTTCTCCATAGTTTAACCAGCAGAACCTTGCAACAGCTTGGCAGAACCAATCACCTTTCTCTACTTCGCCATCTCAATCATTTCCTATGCGTCCTTGGCCAACAGAACCCTCTTCAGGTAATAATTGGCCAAATTTTCCTTTTTCTCCCCCTTACTGGCAAAACAATCACTATCATTCCCAGTGGCCTGCCTCCCCTTCAAAAACCTTAAATTGGCCTCAAAACTAGCAGGGACCTCTCGGAATGACCAATCTACCGATGGGGATAGGGGTTCAAAATCAACCTCACTAGTACATTTGGCGGAAATTCTAACACTTTGGTTATGACACTTTTGACCAAATGTCGGAAATTTCCCCAAATTTTATCAATTTTTTGAATCCCGCACACAACTGTCGCAATTCCGATGCTTTTCTACAAGTGTCACAATACCGACACTTAGAGAAAAGTGTCGGTATTGCGAAACTTGTAGAGAAGCATTAGAATTGTGACAATTGTGGCCCAAACTGTCGCAATTCGGACGCTTTTCTACAAGTATCGCAATACCGATACTTATAGAAAAGTTTTGGTATTGCGACACTCGTAGAGAAGCATCGGAATTGTAACAGTTGTGGCCCAAACTGTCGCAATTATGATGCTTTTCTGCAAGTGTCGCAATACCGACACTTAGAGGTAAGTGTTGGTATTGTGACACTTGTAAAGAAGCATCGGAATTGCGACAGTTGTATGCGTTTCTACAAGTGCCACAATACCGACGCTTTTCAACGAATTCCCATAACAATTCTATAGTTATCTCATGTTTGAGTTGAATGGTAAAGGAATAATCATCAATCTACTTTAGTTCAAACAAAAGTTTATGCATCATAGTTTCTTGGTATTTATTTAATAAGTGTTTTAGGGATTTACATTGGTGACACACCTTTGTTACAAATAATTTATCCAACACATAATAAGGAAAAAGTACAATCTTTCCTTTAAAGCCGAAAATCCCTATGTATGAGAGTTTCTTGACACTTAAAAAAACCTTTCTCAGAAAGAAAGGATATACCTTCTTGAGATTATTTGTCAATGATTGAGCTAGCTGAGAGCATTTTCTTAAAACTCTATTATGAAATCGTTCGGTCGGGCGCACCGTGTCATGCCGTGTGAGGTTGCCCAACCGAGCGCGTTCAGGTCAGGCCGTTTCGTTCGAGGACGACTGTATCAGTTTCGCTAAGTTGTGACCGCCCGGGTGCCTTGTACTGCATGTTTGGGTGGCCTGTTTTCCGTAATTTGATCCCTAGTGGCATCATTCGTTTGGGCACATCGGGTCGCGCCGTGTTAGGTCGCTCGACCGGGTGTGTTCGGCTCGAGTCATTTCGTTCGAGGGCGCCCGTATCAGTTTTGCTAAGTTGTGACCGAGTGCGATCGAGGGTGCCCGTATCAGTTTTTCTAAGTTAATGTGACTGCCCGAGTGCCATGTGCACGTTCAGGTGGCCCGTTTTCCCTTTTCTCCCTTATGGCATCATTCGGTTGGGCGCGTCATGTTGTGCCGTGCGAGGTCGCCCGACCGGGCCCGTTTTGTTCGGGTCGTTTTGTTCGAGGGCGCTCGTATCAGTTTTGTTGAGTTGTGACGATTTGGGTGCCTTGTGCACGTTAGGGCAGCCCATTTGTTGTTTTCTCCCTTGTGGCATATTCGTTCGGTCAGGCGCGTTGTGTCGCGTAGTGTGAGGTCGCTCGACAAGGCGCGTTCAGTTCAGGCAGTTTCGCTCGAGGGCGCCCATATCAGTTTTGCTAGGTTGTGACCACCAGGGTGCCTTGTGCACATTCGGGCGGCCCATTTGTCATTTTCCTCCCTTGTGGAATTGTTTGGTTGGGCGCGCCGTGTGAGGTCGCCCGACCGGGCGCATTCGGTTTGGGCCGTTTCGTTCGAGGGCGCCCGTATCAATTTTGCTAAGTTCATGTGACAGCCCGAGTGCCATGTGCACATTTGGGTGGCCCATTTTCTGTTTGCAGCTCCCTTGTGGCATCATTTGATCAGGCGCGCAGTGTCGCGCCATGTAAGGTCGCCCGACCGGGCGCATTCGGTTCGGGCCATTTTGTTCGAGGGTGCCCATATCAATTTTTCTAAGTTTTGATTGCTCGTGTGCCTTATGCACATTCAGACGACATGTTTATTGTTTGCTCCCTTGTGTTATATTTGTTTGGTCAGGCACATCATGTCGTGCCGTGTGAGGTCGCCTGATCGAGCGCGTTTGGGTGGGGCCATTTCGTTCGAGGGCACCCGTATCCGTTTTGCTAAGTTGTGACCGCTTGGGTGCCTTGTGCACGTTCGGGTGGCCCATTTTCCATTTGATCCCTTGTGGCATCGTTCGGTCGGGGGCGCTGTGTTGCACCATGTGAGGTCGCCCGACTGGGCATGTTCGGTTCAAGCCGTTTTGTTCAAGGGTGCCCGTATCAGTTTTGCTAAGTTGTTATCGCCCGGGTGCCTTGTGCACGTTTGGACGACCATTTGTTGTTTGCTCCCTTGTGTCATATTCGTTTGGTCAGACACGTCAAGTCGCATCGTGTGAGGTCGCCTGATTGGGCACATTCAGGTCGGGCCATTTCGTTCGAGGGCATCTATATCAAGTTTTCTAAGTTGTGATTGTTCGAGTGCCTTGTGCAGTTCGGGCAGCCTGTTTTCCATTTTCTGCCTTGTGGCATCATTTTGTTGGGCGCGCCGTGTTGTGCCTTGTGAGGTCACCCGACCAGGCATGTTCGGGTCGGGTCATTTCGTTTGAGGGCGCCCGTATCAGTTTTGCTAAGTTTTGACTACCCGAGTGCCTTGTGCACGTTCGGGCGGTCTGTTGATCGTTTTCTCCCATGATGTGGCATCGTTCGGTCAGGCGCGTCGTGTTGCGCCGTGTGAGGTCACCCGACAGGGCACATTCGGGTTGGGTCGTTTCGTTCGAGGGCGCCCGTATCAGTTTTGCCAAGTTGTGACCACCTGGGTGCCTTGTGCACGTTAGGTGGCTCGTTTTCCATTTGCTCCCATGATGTGGCATCGTTCGGTCGGGTGCATCGTGTCGCGTCGTGTGAGATCGCCCAACCGGGCGCGTTCGAGTCGGGTCGTTTTGTTCGAGGGCACCCATATCAGTTTTGCTAAGTTGTGATTTCTCGGGTGCTTTATGCATGTTCGAGCGGACCATTTTCCATTTGCTCCCATGATGTCACATCGTTCGGTCCAGTGCACCATGTGAGGTCGCCTGATCGGGTGCGTTCGGGTCGGGTCGTTTTGTTTGAGGGAGCCCATATCAGTTTTGCTAAGTTGTGACTGCCCGAGTGCCTTGTGCACATTCGGGCGGCCTATTTTCCATTTTCTCCCTTGTGGCATCATTCGTTCGGGCACGCTGTGTCGCGCCGTGCGAGGTTGCCCGACCGAGTGCGTTCGGTTCAGGCCGTTTTGTTTGAGGACGCCCGTATCAGTTTTGCTAAGTTGTTACCACCCAGGTGCCTTGTGCACGTTCAGATGACCCGTTTGATATTTTCTCCCTTCTGTCATATTCATTCGGTCAGGTGCGTCATGTTGCGTCGTGTGAGGTCGCTTAACCAAGCGCATTTGGGTCGAGCCATTTCTTTCAAGGGTGCCCGTATCAGTTTTGCTAAGTTGTGACTACCCGAGTGCCTTGTGCACATTCAAGCGGCCTGTTTTCCACTTTCTACCTTGTAGCATCGTTCCATTGGGTGCGCCATGTCGTGCTGTGTGAGGTTGCCTGACCGAGCGCGTTTGGGTTGGGTCGTTTCGTTCGAGGGCACCCGTATCAGTTTTGCTAAGTTTTGACTGCCCAGGTGCATTGTGCACATTCGGGTGGCCCATTTTCCATTTTCTCCCATGATGTGGCATCATTCGGTTAGGCACGCCATGTCGCGCCGTGTGAGGTCACCCGACCGGGAGCGTTTGGGTCAGGTCGTTTCGTTCGAGGGTGCCCGTATCAATTTTGCTAAGTTGTGACCACCCGGGTGCCTTGTGCACATTTGGGCGGCCCGTTTTCCATTTTCTCCCATGATGTGGCATCATTCAGTCAGGCACGCCATGTCGTGCCATGTGAGGTCGCCCTACTGGGCGTGTTCGGGTTGGGTCATTTCGTTCGAGGGTGCCCATATCATTTTTGCTAAGTTGTAATTGCCCCGGTGCCTTGTGCATGTTTGGGTGGCTCATTTTCCATTTTCTCCCATGATGTGGCATCATTCGGTCTCGGGCGCCGTGTCGCACCATGTGAGGTCACTCGGCCGGGCATGTTCGGGTCAGGTCGTTTTGTTCGAGGCCGCCCGTATCAGTTTTTCTATGTTATGACCACCCGGGTGCCTTGTGCACATTCAGGCAGCCTGTTTTCCATTTTCTCCTTTGTGGTATCGTTCGGTCGGGCGCACTGTGTCGCGCCATGCGAGGTTGCCCGACCGGGCATGTTTGGTTCGGGTCATTTTGTTCGAGGGCGCCCGTATCATTTTTGCTAAGTTGTTACCGCCCGGGTGCCTTGTGCATGTTCAGAAGACCCATTTTCTATTTTCTCCCTTGTGTCATATTTATTCGGTCAGGCACGTCGTGTTGCGTCGTGTGAGGTTTCCTGACCGGGCGCATTCGGGTCAGGCCATTTCGTTCGAGGGTGCCCGTATCAGTTTTTCTAAGTTGTGACTACCTGGGTGCCTTGTGCACGTTCAAGTGGCCCGTTTTCCATTTTCTACCTTATGGCATTGTTCCATTGGGAACATTGTGTCGTGCTGTGTGAGGTCACCCGTATCAGTTTTGCTAATTTTTGACTGTCCGGGTGCCTTGTGCATGTTCAGGCGGCCCGTTTTCCATTTTCTCCCATGATGTGCCATCGTTCGGTCAAGCACACCGTGTGAGGTCGCCCGACAGGGTGCTTTCGGGTCAAGCCATTTCATTCGAGGGCGCCCGTATCGGTTTTGCTAAGTTGTGACCGTTCGGGTGCCTTGTGCACGTGCGGGCGGCCCGTTTGCCGTTTTCTCCCATGATGTGGCATCGTTCAGTTGGGCGCTACGTGTCGCATTGTGTGAGTTCGCCCGACCAGGCGCATTTGGGTCGGGCCATTTCATTTGAGGGCGCCCGTATCAGTTTTGCTAAGTTATGACTGCCCAGGTGCCTTTTGCATGTTCGGGCGCCCCGTTTTCCGTTTTTTCCCATGATGTGGCATCGTTCCTTCGGGTGCGTTGTGTCGTGCCATGTGAGGTCACCCGACCAGGCGCGTTCGGGTCGGGTTGTTTAGTTCGAGGGCGCCCGTATCAGTTTTGCTAAGTTGTGACCACCCGAGTGCCTTGTGCACATTCAGGCGGCCCGTTTTCTGTTTGCTCCCATGATGTGGCATCATTCGGTCAGGCGTGCCATGTCACGCTATGTGAGGTCGCCCGACTGGGCGCGTTCAGGTCGATTTGTTTCGTTTGAGGGCGCCTGTATCATTTTTGCTAAGTTGTGACCACCTAGATGCCTTGTGCACGTTCGGCGGCTCGTTTTTTTTTTCTCCCTTGTGGTATCATTCGATCGGGCGCATCGTGTCGCACTGTGTGAGGTCACCTGACCGAGCGCATTTAGGTCAGGTCGTTTCATTCAAGGGCACCCATATCAGTTTTTCTAAGTTTTGACCGCCCAGGTGCCTTGTGCACGTTCGAGCGGCCCGTTTGCCGTTTTCTTCCTTGTGGCATCATTTGGTCGGGTGTGTTGTTTTGCTTCGTGTGAGGTCGCTTGACTGGGCGTGTTCAGGTCAGGTCATTTCATTCGAGGGCACCCGTATCAGGTTTGCTAAGTTGTACTGACCACCCGAGTGACTTGTGCACGTTCGGGTGACCCGTAATTTCCCTAGGTGCTAAAGGAAATGTGTTCGGGCCACCCGTATGAGGGTACCCAAGGAACATGTCTAACCGGGTCGGGTCATGTCGGGCCGGGTCATGAGGGCACCCAGGGAAATTACGCGTTCGGGTGGGTCGGGTCGAGTCATGTGATGCTGCCCAGGGAAACGTGTTTGGGTCGGGTCAGGTCGGGTTGTGCCATATTGTGAGGGAACTTAAGGAAACACGTTCGGGTGGGTCAGGTAGGGTCGGGTCTGGTCAGGTCATGTCGTGTCATGAGGCCGCCCAAGGAAACACGTTTGGGTGGATCGGGTCAAGTTGGGTTGGGTTATGTGAGGGTGTTTGTATAAAAAATTCTAAATTATGACCACCTTAAAATCCAATGCCTCCTCATAAAATCCTCTCCTCATATAGTTGACCACCATTACAGACGTTTACACCACATTTGATTTAGACATTTAGTAGGTAGGTAGGGTGCCCCTATTTCCCATCTCCATAATATCGAGTAATACAGAGACCAATGAAACTATCATCTTAACCCCTAACCCCTTAAACACTAATTCCCAACCCCAAACCCATTTAACCCCCTAAACCTCTAAACCCCTAACCCATTTAACCCCTAAACCATAAACCTCTAAACCCTTAACCACAAACCCCTAAACCCCTAACCCCCTAAACCCCTAGTAAACCCCTAACCCATTTACCCCCTAAACCCTAAACCTATAAACCCTTAACCCCTAATCCCTTAAACCCTAAACCATTAAACCCTTAACCCTAACCCCTTAAACCCTAGTTCTTGACCCATAACCCATCTAACCCTCTAAAACGTAACCCCAATAGCCCCTAACTTCTAACCCCTAAAATCCTTAACTGCTAAATCCCCTAACCCCCTAAACCCCTAACCCATTTAACCCCCTAAACCGGCCTAAACCTATAACCCCTTAACTCCTAACCCATTTAACCCCCTTCTTTTCGTTATTCAGGTTAAGCTCAGATGTAACTTCCAACACTTCCCCTTTATATGACCACCAATGTTACAATGATTACGGTGGTTGTTGAGATATTTGCATTGGTGTGTTGTGACTGCCATGTTTTTATCTTCACCCCTTTCCACTTCTACTTTCCCTCCTTAGAAGCTTCATGTTGCTCTTTCTATTTCACTCCACTTGATTTCCCTTTCTCCAAGCCTATGTTCTCCAGGTACTATGCTTGTACACAAGCCTTGTCCATTGATCTGGGTTGAACAACATCATTTTCGTCCAGAGAAAATTGTGTAAACCCCATAGATACTTGACGAGTACATCTAGGTTCTTTGGGGAGACACCTAACATTATGGATATCTTTCTTAATCATGTGGTTTACTCCTATACACTCTGCCCCCTACTTCTGCCTCCAGTAGTGCCACCAGATCCACTAGTCCTCTACATACCTGATAAGATAAAATTGTGACTTTATGAGGGTTTTAAAGTCCTCCCACTTAGTCATTGGAGGATCTCCCTCCAACCTCAATATATTTGTGTGGCTTTTTCATCGGGTCGGGTCATGACCCTCTAATTTTAGTCACACAAATGAAATATTTTGTTCTTCCTCTATGTGGTGAACATCGAAACAAACTTCTAATTGCTACAACTAGTGATTTAACTTCAAAGCATCTATATCACCTTTATATGGCTTGGTATCAACCTTCAATTCCATTTTGAATAGGAACTATTAATGGTTTAAAATTCTCAACCTAGGTTGATCTTTTTTAGGTTCTTTCTTCGATTCCTCTGTTTTCCTCAATCTCTTGATCTCCCTTGTGATCAAATCTTTGCATTAGATACCCCATATTCTTCGAATAGCCCAATATTTTTGGTTAGGGCCACCATCAAGAGATTCACATTATGGTTTATATCTGCAACTTGTGCTTCCAGCCATGAAAACCTTTCCTTTGCAAGATCAAGAGGGTTATTCACAAATTCGTTGGCTATGATTGCAGTGTTATGACTTTTGGCTTAATTGATGTAGATTCCATACAAATCTCCATAAAATACCCAAATAAACATACTCTGGTATCAATATGATCCACAAACTGTTGTGGATATTCCACTAGACAATTTGTCGCAATAAATTTTGATAAAATTATACTTAAAAATCCGAAATCTACACTACGAGAGTTTATTTCTATTTAGATTTATGGATTTCGTAAATTATTGTTTATGGTGTATGCATGAAAATTATAGTTATGTAGAAAATAGAGAACAAAAAAATCAAAACTCATAGACCACAACTGATGCATGACATTTCCCGAGAAACCCTTTCGGGATAAAACCTAATTGGAAGGTGAGGCCACTCTGCTCTCTTTCTCTGAATAGAAAATGGCTATAAGTGCAAAAAGCCATGTGTCTCATGGGATACTATAGAGAACAATTTCTCTTTGTGAGCTCTCTCCCTATTCCTCTTTACTACTCTGCTTGTGTATGGAACAAAATGCACTTGAAAAGAATGGAACCCCTTTTCCTCCTAGTGGCCTGGTAATAACACAACTCGATTTCCTACTAGTGGTTAGGTTTGACTCCTTCAACTCTTAACTAGAGTTACAATATTGACTCTTCTAGAGCCTTCTTCATCACATGGCTAGCCCCTTTTCCTTGAGTAATGGGGGATGACGTGGCACCCTCTTGAATTATGGTGGTCACATTTGCATACAAACTCCAATTGAGATGATTCTTGTGCTTTGTGGAAAGGTCTCTAAGTGTAGAATAATAAACAAAGGTATGAAACTAAAGTGACAAATTTTTACCCCCAAAAAATATTGTTTAATGCCACAAACTTCTCCCAAAAGATTTCAGACCCTAATTTGTCAAACTGGGTCCGATAAGTAAAAATGGTCTTGTGAGTTGATTCCTCCATTTTTTCCACTTTGAAAGCATCGATATGGATGACAAACAATATAATGATCCAATCCAGATCAACACCTAGGGAAAAGGCGGTTGAACATGATGTAGTTGTGAAATTCAAATTGGTGCCGAGTTTTCAAGGGAGAGCCCTAGATCCAATGCACAAAAAAAGGTCCCTTGCTCCACAAATCGAACCACAAAACTACCAAGACATGAGAAGTCTAGATATTTTTGGACTTAGAATTAAAAATACCAATGCATCCAGAGCCCAACAAAACCAATGAATTGTATCTCACAAGTTAAGAGACTAGAGCATCGAGAGAAATGAATTGATTTTAAGTAAAACTTAGAGAGTTATAAATATGAATCCAATAAATAATCGAGGCGAAATCGCTCACATGATAGTAGAACAAATGATGTAGAGAGACTACACATTGAGCTAGAACTAGAGCACAATAGTAACTATTCATTGAAAGCACCCTATTGTTAAAGCCTTTAGAACAAAATGCTAGTATACTAACCACAGACCAAAATAAACTCTTCCTATGTGCAGTCTAAGCTAAGTGGCCTTGCTCCATGCATTGATTCATTACCCCACCTCATCGACAAAAAACACCTTTGAAGGAACCAATAGGTATGACTATGTTAAACTCGAGCAAGTGAGTGGGAAGGGCTTTGTCCTTTCAAATCCCATCGTTGTGCTTGAGGTTTGATATAGACGATGTAGAAAAAAGTGGTGATTAAAGGTGATGTTACATGGCTTCATTCCACAACCTCAAGGACTTAAGGAATTGTATAATGAGACCACCACCTATTGTTCCATAAAGCCCTTTGATTAACAGAGGCAGAATCGCCGACTAGGGAGTCAACTTGGAAGCTAAGTTCTCCTAAGGCATAGAAGTATGAGATCTTGTGTAGGCTATTGGCCTCCTTATTCGTTTGACCAATAATCGTAGCAAGATTATTCTTAGTAGAGATTAATTTCAAGACCATCAATTTAATAGTTATGCTTAAACCTCTTATGAGGATGAGTTACTTTACTTGATTTCTTTGCTAATAGAAGATCTTGGTAAAGAATACAAGCCTCAACTTGGTTGTTTGTGAACTTTCCTAGTTGTTAGGCAAAGGTTAAGTGGTGGTGAAATTGGATTTAATATATTTTATAAATATAAATATAAAGCTACACAAACTTGTTAATAATACTATAATATAATGTTGATAGATGTTTGTATTATTTTTCATTAAAAAATATATTTATTTTAATAAAAAAATAATATAATTAAATAATATGAGTTACGGCTAAAAAGTAGCTAAAGGAGGATATTAGATATTTAATTATATAGATATTTTTATGGTTTTTCATATTAGATATTTTATGGTTTAGCATCACTAGAATGTTTACATAATTTTGAATCGATGAAATTATTTTTTTGGATGCATAAATGAATTTCATAGTTTTTAATACTCTTGTTGCAAGTGGATAACGTAATGTTAATACCTAAAATTCGCTCAAGTGATTGACAGCATGGTTTGTTCTCCCATCCACTCAGATTCAATTCCAAAGGATATGCTTGGCCCCTTGTGATAAGGTTCAAGGAGTAAGCTCCCCACCCACACAAAGTCTTGACTCTTGTTAAGTCACAAGTTATTAATATATTCGAAAAGTGGGCTATTTGATATACTCTTGTTGTTATAGTGGCAGCCAATAGGTTAGATCATAGGCCTTGCCCAAATTAATCCAACAAGTTACTGATTAACCATGGTTTAAAAAAATTCTAAACTTTTCTAGTTGACCTGATTTGATGATATGATCCAAAAATAAGGCTTGCATTGTCCCCCTTCTAATAAGGCTTACAGATAGGTGCCCCTCATGAGTGGGACCCCCTTGTAGGTGTCTCTTTGTAAATTTTGGCCCTTGCTAAGTCACAAGTTAGATTCTATCTTGTGTGTTGTTGGTACTAGCCTAGAGGTTGTATTGGCAACCAACGAGATACTTAGGTAATCCCAAATAGTTACAAATTCTTCTAGATTTTTTTGTTTTTTTTGAACTTCAGGGAGCAATAGCTCGAATCATTGGGAGATGGGTTTGACACTTTCCCTACCTAAGTTCAAATCCCAACAAGACATTTGGCTCATTATAGCATGGCTAGAAAAGTAGACACCCCAAGAATACAACATTACTTATAGTTGTGTTTTTAGATGTCATACTTTTTGTTTGTTTGTTAAATATTGACTTATAAGTCGTTCACATTAGCTTAAAGATTATAGTGACCACCCACATAATCCCAGCTTAAAAAAACTTTCAATATCCACTATTCCATTTTTAAATCTTACTTAAATAATCCTAACTCATTTCTTTAAATTTAATTTAAAAAAATAAAAAAATATTCCTATCCAATTTTAACTTAAAAATATCAATTTTTATTTTTATTATTTTAAATATTTAAAAATATCAGTTTTACTTTTTATTATTTTAAATATTTATTTTATTATTTTAAATAATTGGTAAAAAAGACAATTTTCATAATACATTTAAATTATTACATAAATAAGTGCTTTTTTTTACATAACCAAAACAATGGTCATATACATAACGATACCTAATTATGATTATTATATGTTGGCTCCTTGGATGGGATTGGTTTGAGTTTGAAGCCCCTAGGAAATCAAAGAAATCATTTCCCTCTCCCCTTGACTTTATAGACCGTATATATGTCGTGGTTAAAATGGAGATTATATAAAAAAGGTTAGTTAAAATCCAAATTCAAATTTGGAAAATTTGGTGCTCTTTTTTACTCCCCCTTCCGTCTAATTTTTAAATTCAGTATTGAAATTCCTTCGGTCTTGACTTCCCCCTCCCTATGGTTTCAATTTTTAAAATCAGTGTCAAAATTTAGTTTCCTCTCTGCCCCTCGTTCGTTCCTGTCCACAACCATCCATTTCGAATACCAGGAGAGGAGGGAAAGATAGAAAGAACCAAGAAAATGTCTCTAGTTCACACCAAGAAGGAGTGGGGCAGAGGAAGTGGGAAAACAACGACTGATCGTCCTGCACCCTCTTCTCCAACAGCATTACCTCTCCACCATGCGAAACCTGTCACAGGTCATCGCAAATCTATGGAACTCAACGGAGGCACATTCCAACAGAAGGAAAACCTGCCCAACACCAGAAAGGGGCCCCTAAAAGTGCCCTCCTCTATCACATCCCACAGTGTCTCTCGAGGCCGCGGTCTCTCTGAAAGAACCACTGCCCAGGAGGACTCCTCCAATAAGCCCACCAATCTCACCAGGGAAAAATCTAGACAACCCATCAGGGAAAGGCCCTCTAGTCTAAAATCAGGCAGAGCCGCAGAAGAAACAACGAAGAAGTCTGCCAAGGAAGAAGAAGAAGCTACTAGTTCTCTCCTATGGTTGACCTCTTCTTTTCCTTCCAATGGCGAAAAAGGTAAGAAATCTTCAGAACTCTCTATCTCGCGCATTATTTCTGATATGCAACGGGACCGTCGTTCTCGGCTTTCCCAGCAAGAATCTTCTGGGGTCTCGGCTTCCCATGATGGCATTGAATGGTTTGGGGATTGATTACCACCTCATCGTCGTACTTCTAATGACCCCCCTAAAGCTAAAGACGCCCCGAAACCTAGCGTTCCGGACAATACCCAAATTACAGTAGAACGTAATAGGAAACTTTTAGACACTGTTGGGGGTTCAATTCCTGAGGAGGTCGACAGTAGCTCTGGGATAGATGAAATATTGGGATTTGGAGAGCTGGAGGGTTTAAGTAACACAACGGTTAATAATTTTCCCAGTACGTTGCGCAAACGGCTTGCTTTTTTGGAGGGGAGAGTGAATTAGATTGCTTCTGAGCTTAAGAAGACCAAGGAAATGCTGGATATTGACAATGCCGAGACTTCTAAGACTATGCTTTCTGATATACAAATTAGAATCACTAGTATTGAGAAATATATTACCTTTTCGGCATTGGATGACAAAACCTCTCTCGCTTCCTTGGATGATGACTCTAAGCATGCTCAATCCAAGTTTCGACAAGAAGATAAAATTGTGTTGCAACATGGTTCCCTGGAACAGAAATCCTCCAAATCCGATGATACAGATTGTGAAGGTTCAGATGATCTTCAAAAATCTGACGAGACTGACAAAAAAAGCGATTTTAATTTTTCCCAAAATCACTGCAACATGGATTCACAGGATTCATAGGATTCATTTGATTCTATGGTCAGGTCTCTGAAAAAACCAATTAAATGCTTAAATAGCCAAGATCTGGAAGCTAGGCTTTACCCCCACCAAAAATTTCTAAAAAACTGGCCTTCAGTTCAACTTGCTTTGCTCAAGATGAGGGTGGATTTGCATGATCAGTTGAATGAAAGTGAATCAAATATTCGGGATGTTTTTTAGGGTAGATCCATAATCCCCATAGATGAAGATCCCATTGCTGCAGAGTTTCTATCTACATTGAAGCACAAGTATAGTGTTGTATCGGAATACAAATCAGAGGACAACTATACCAAGTCTAAATCAACTGAATCCAGTTCTAGTGCTCTTGAACTTACCGAATTAAAGCCAGAAGTAGGATTTACAATCTCTAATGGGAATGGGTATGATAGTTCCCATATTGGATTGGATGTCTAGAGCTCTGCAATAGGCACTGGACCTGATCGTAATGAACCCCAAATTCAATGTGAAGAAAATATGGACTTTGATGATCAGGAAAACAAGCCAGAGAATTTTGGAAATATTGAAGAAACTGAAGAGGTTTCCTTTGATTGATTGAATCAACTCAGCCATAAGAAATCTACTACAGGTTGGTTTGTATCAGAAGGAGAATCGATTTTTCTTGCCCATGATGATGGATTCTGCTCTTTTCACGATATAGAAAATTCAGAGGTGTGGAGGTTTTAATTATTGTACTTAATTTTAGGGTTTATGGGTGTTATAATTTATACATTTTTGGATTTTCTATTATAAATAGGGAAAATCCTAGGGGTTAGGTTATTCTCATGGTTTAAATTTCTATATTTGAAATAAAATTCACCAATTTCTATTTAAAAAAATGATTTGCCTAAATATTTGATGTAGTTTAAATAGGATGTAGTTCATTTCAAAAACTGTTGAAATTTTCTAAAAACTATGATTGGGATTTCAAGAATATTTATGCCCTCTTTAAATTTTCCCTTAACATAAAGGGCAGTTGATGTATGAGTAATACTCAGTATTGTTTTTTTCCAATCTCTAAGAGAAGGCTGAATATAAAGCTCCATATGTGCTTACCCAAAACATGTGGGGTGATTGCTAGTTGATCAAAGTGGCTGGTTCAGATGGTTGCTCTGGTAAATATGTTGTGGAATAATATGCAGGTTGTACATTGGACTCGGGTTTCTATTCATGGGACTTTTATAATAAAGAAATTATGGAATTCCATACTGAATCAGAGGCCTTCACTTCAACATCCAATACCATCTCTCTAGTTTTGGCAGAGAGGGATGTCTCGGGGAGAAATTTTGGCTTTGCAAATGTTGTACCAAAGAATCAACATTGGTGGTACAGGCCATGTGGGCCTCTTATGGTATCTACTGCCAATGCCCAAAAGACAGTTAATATTTATGATATTCGTGATGGAGATCCTGTGATTTCAATGTGTTTGTTTTGAAAGTTTAGGTTTCATAGTAAATCACTAATGGGCTCACATTGAAATCTTGGATCCATGTTTCACGCCAAAATTAGTTGTATCTTCCATAAATACAAAATCTTGGACCACTCTGTATAAATCTACTTCTCAGACAATATTACATCTCCCTCATTATATAGGTGGTGTTCTTACATGCATAGCAAAGGCATCGTTTTCGCAATCATTTTATAAGTCACTAGGATTCATTTGATTCTATGGTGTTCTTTCATTTTGTATGCATAAGATTATTTTTCGTCAAAGAGCATAATTGTTTTTAAGTTTTATCCATCCCAGTTTTGTTGCGAATGCATAGGTTTTTGGCTCAACACAAATCTGTTATATCTTTGTACTTTTCCTTTACTAACTATTTGAAATTTCTATTTATATTTAGAGGTGTCTTTTAAGGGATGAGGGGAATTTCTTGGATTTAGTGCTGCCCACTCTCAATAGAGGCTTACAGTAAACTATGACACATTGTGATGTATATCAGTGGTAGTTGGGGCAACAACAAAATCATTTTCATGCTTCAGTAGATTTATTCTTCTTGGAAAGCTTTCAGCTGACAAAAAAAAGGGAATGAAACACGCAACCAGTCCCCTTCCTTTTATTGGACCACCTGCTTTCTTTTTATGAGAGTATCTATAGCATAAAGTTACTAGAAGTGGTCAAAAGTGAGTTTGGTTAGTTGGCAAAGTCCAACTATTCTTAGCCCTCAACAATGTTTAAACACTTCATAGGCATGTTAACCCCTCCTAGGCTGTGCTGCGTAAGTGGGTTTTTCATAATTTTATGCACTTAGGGTTAGACTCAAATTTGATGTAATTAGGATTATATTCAAGTGCTGGCCAAATTGGTAAAATTGATACTCAGCCATAGCTGAAAGGCAGTAATATGCAATGGAATCATTCTATGAAATGATTCAATTTGGCATGTGAATCACACATCTAAGGGCCATTAAAATCCCATGGATGGAGACTGATTAGGATTCAACATTGATGTTACTATTAGTGGAGTTGGGTATGGCACAAGTACAATAAAAATACTGGTACCAATAGTAACATCATAGATTCAGAATCTTAATCTCTACATTAAATGAGCATTAGAATGTAACTTGATTTCAGTGAAATCTCTAACACGTTTGTTCTAAATCGGATAATTACATATCAAATTTGTGGATAATTACAGGCTTTACTCTCGCAGCCATTTCGTAAAAGCGTGAGTAGTTTTCCTTTCTTGGCTTTATGTTTTTCACTTGCTGAAACTGTTACAAGTAATTCCTTACATTCTAGCCTATGACATACAGACTAGAAGTCGCAATGCTTCTATTGGTCTACACAGCATATGGTTATAATATAGAGGGTGCATTTGCATACATCCTTCAGCGTCCATAATTTTTTTTAAATATTTTTATCAATCCATCGAAATACTGACGCCTTCACACTGTCAGAAGATAGATGTCTTCAAACCTTTAGAAGAGTGACACCTTTAAGGCGTCAGAAGATCTGCACATCGTTGATATTGCGACACTTGTAAAGTGTCGATATTGCGACTCTTTGAAAGTGTCGGTATTGCGACGCTTCACAAACGTCGGTATTGCGACACTTCTAGAAAATGTCAGAACAAGAAGCATGGTTATCCATAGAGTATTGTGATTCTTCTAAAGCATCGATATTGCGACACTTTGTTAGCATTGGTATTGTGACACTTTGGAAAATGTCGAAAGAGTGATGGTTGTTTGGAAACGACGCAAAAAGTGTCAGTATTGCGACACTTTGGCAAAGCATCGGAATTGCGACGTAATGGCTAACCACGTTTTTTCTGGCCTCGTACTATTGCTCTTGCGATGACTATGTGTCAGAATAGTGACGAAGTGGCCATCGGAAATTGGGCCAAATTTTCTAGTGCTACATTACCATCTCCATACCCAGTCCAACACAATCCTCAGCCTATCATGCATCCTGAACTACTGACTCAACCCAATCCTAATCCTAACAACATGTCAGTTTAGCTAATTCATATTGTTGAAAACCCAAACCCCGAAACTAAAAAGAAGCAATGCAATGAACTTAGGCTGATATGAGGATGTGTTATTTCACCAAAAGAAGATGTGACCCTGCCACAACTTGAATCTGAAATTTCGACAATGCCTAGACAAACAACTATGATTGAAACAGAGGTAGAGTAGGGGAGGGAAACGGTTGAGCAAAGGAACCCTGAAAACCTTATGATTTCTCCCCATCCATTCCCTAAACGATTAATATTGCCTAGACCGATAGTCTCTCTAGATTTTGATATCGTAGGGGAATTAAAAAAATATTTGCATTAAAATTCCTCTTCTATAGGCTATAGAAGACATTCATATTTATGCCAAGACAATTAAAGAGTTGTGTGACAAGAAACAGGCAAGGAAACTTTTAAGGATGAAAGTTGATCTTAAAGTTTAGAAACCTTGGCAAATCTTACTGGTCCCTAATATGCAAATTGTAAAATATTTGACAATATTTTTGTAAAAATATTTATATTTCTAATGATTTTATATTAGTCTATATAAAAATTTGGTGATTTTTAAGGTAAAATAATTTTATACTATAAAATGTGGGTGAATCATTTTTAGAAAAAATGGAAATTGGCGAATCCTTTTTTCAGAAAAATCATGGAAAATTAGCCCACCTACGAATATTAACCCCTAAAATTTTCCCTGCTTTAGAGACAAAAGGGTATTCATAATTTTAACACTGTAAATTCAGAGATCCCTTTGTCTCTAAATTTTAACACTACAAATGGATTCAGAGACAACTGTAGTGAAATTTAACACTTCGGTATCAAAATTGTGATTTTCTATTTATGGAGTGACACAACTAAAAACTCACATAAATGACTAATTCATATACTTGTTGTACTTGTTATTTGGTCATATTTTTTTTCTTGGACTATAATAGTCATTTACATTAATCATTATTAATTTTGTCACTTATTATCTAGTCATATATTTTAATCCTAGACTAAATTAGTCATTTAAGTTAGTCACTTATTATCTAGTCAAATATGTTATCCCTAAACTAAATTAGTCATTTAAGATAGTCGTTTTTAGCTTATTCACTTATTATCTAGTCATATATTTTATTCCTAGACTAAATTAGTCATTTTTAGTTCGCTCACTTAAAATTGCTCAAATTTAGTAGTAATTCACTTGAAATAATTGTGGTGACTAACTTTTTTAGTCACCTAGTCATTAATTCATCATTTTTTACTAGTGAGTAGTAGTATTATAGTTGGTAATCGAAGTTACAATGTGTAGCAATATTGTGGAGAAGCAAGAAAGAAATTGAGGAAGGGATGCATTGGTATTAGGATAGGACTTGGTCTAGTGATTAGGTATTTGTATCTCATTTGAAGAAGATTCTAAGAAGAGAATAGTTTTTGGGTTTTCCCCTTGGAGGTGATTTTCCCTGGATGAGAGCCTATACATGTGTCCTACTGTTTTTTTGTTGTTTCTTGATATTATTTGATAAAAATATATAAATAAATAACATAAAGAAGATAACTAATATTCACAAGAAAGTATCAAGGTTAAAGGAAATAAGATATAATTGCAACCACTTTACATTTTCTAACACTTTTCTGGATACAAGGTAGTATCTTCCCTTGTCCTCCACAAACTAAAATTTTCAAAATTGACATGAGATTTTCCATTGTCGAGGTTGGATCTATGTTTCCGATCGAAGTCAATTGAGGCTCTCATTCCCTCATTATCTCCACAAAGAAGGAAATTGTTTCCACTATCCTTGAAAGAATCGTCGTTGTATTCATACACTGAGCCTTAAAAAACCACATTCACTCATCTGAACCCTTGATTAATTCTTCTTCTTTATTTCCATTTCAAATTTTGAGAATATCCCAGAATCTGGTGGTCATGAGGGATCTAAATTGTGTTAATTATTTTACATCTGGTGACCATCATATTATAGGTTATTCTTGAAATATACATTCGACATAAATTCATAGTTTTAGAGTTGATTCAACACTTCATAACCATTTTTAGTCTTAGCTTCAAAGGTCAGTTGTCTTCCTAGAGGCACCGGTTCTGAAGGTCAATTTTCTTCCTAACAACCCTAGTTTCGAATATCAATTGTCTTCCCAACCATGTTGTTAACTGGTTTTTTTTATTCTTTAATAAAATGAAATGGAATTTCCCTCTATGTCGAGTATTATCCACTCTATGGGATTTTCACCTAAATGAAACTTCAATAGGCAATGGAGGAATGCCAAGGGTATTTTTGGAAAAGAAGTTGGGAGACAGAGTAAATCTAAAGGAAGTAACAAGCTCAAAGAGTGTTTTTCTGTCTGCTTTGATGACACCATCCATATGTCGATGTTGAAAAGGTTAGTTCGTGTCATTCAAATTGAATAAATAAGCATTAAACATTTTGAAATATAAATTCTCTAGAATCCACTCTAAATTACTTGTATGTTTAAGTTTTAACATTGATTTATAATTAATGTTCATCGATCAGAAGCTTCTGCGATATAATTTTCATTTTGAAGGCATATTGCATAGAGGTGATGTTGAAATCATTGGATTTCATTGAGGTAAGCCATAATATCATTGTGTTCCTAATGTTTTTATTTGAGGAAATGTCCCAATACAATTTTTGTTTGGTAGTGAAGGGTAATAGAGTTAGAATATTGGATATTTTGTCCCCCAGCATGGCCATGGTTGGGAACCCAACCAAAAAATTAATTTTAAAATATGGATTTGAATACACTTGAAAGTCAATCGTGATCAACGATTCCAATTATTGAATTTCTTCTTGAATTTTGAGTGGATTAATAGACTAATATATTTCAACAATGGAAGAGGACTCAGACTCTGCCTTTGGTCTTCTTGAAATACCACAACCCCCATACACATGCCTTGAGAGCATTATCTATCTTGGCATGGTGCCAAAAGAGGAAAAAAGCTCATTTCTAGTGAAATCTAGAAAGTGATGAAAGCCTATGGACAAGAAAAATGTTAACTAGAACAAGGTAGAGAGCCATGAGAAGATTAGATCCCAAACTAGGTATACAGAGTGATTATGAAGTAGATATATAGAAGAACTCACAAGGAGAGAACTAAGGGAATGAAAGGAACTAAAAGATACCAAAACAACCTAAATTGTGCTATGGGAATCGAGCTCAACTAAGCAACCTTACATAAACTATTATAAATTCCAATAGAAATACATAACCAAACTAAAAAATTAAAGGTGGTGGCGAAAATATTACTTACCAAATAGCTAACGACATTCTTGCTCAAGGAATTGAATGCCAACTTATACTTCCCACCATGTCAGTGTCGAATTCTCTTTCCTCACACATTTTACCATAAGCTCGTAACCAAACATCGAAAAATATTCCTTGCAGCGAAATAAGGGAAATGGGGGTCCATGCTGGGAGGGTGTGTGTGTTTTGTCACTGATTTTCTAGGAGACCAACCTCTACAGGGGGGAAATCCCACCTACATCCTAGAGAAAATGCAAATATAACAAAAAAAAGGTGAGACAATGAAAATATGGGTAGGAAAATCTTAAGGTTGTGCAGGCTTCATATTAAATCATTGGGAGATTTTGACTTGTAACATGTGTGAATGCATGGAGGGAAATGGCCACACCATCCCCCTTTTAAATTCCATGAGAAGGAAGTGGGATGGCGTGCCTTCCCCCCTCCCTCCACTATCTTGTTTTTCCACACCCCCATTGGGTTGAATAATTTATAGAGATGAAGTGTTGCAATTGATATCTCCATGTTTTTTGTTCCTCCTTGTGCTAAGGGGAATCCTAGTTGATGTTGCATTCTATGCACTGAATTTTTTTTAATATTCCACCACATTATTTCTAGACCTATGGGAATGGGAGGAAATAATAATAAGGAATATCAGGATCAGGTGGTTGATGCCAGATAGAAAAATTTCCGACTTCCATCTTTTATATATCTTGTCTAGGGAGGTTCCAATGATCAATCACTTGAGAGTATTTATTACCAATTGGTTTTCGTCATCTACCTGGATTTTGGTTAAGCCATTTTCTATAAGTAGTCGAAGCCCCATCTCGAGAGAAAATACTTTAGCGGAATTGTTTCTATTGAATCCAAAACTACCTACATATAGGTATAAGTCCCATCCTTTACAATCTTGGAATATACCTCCATATTCATTCAAACCAGGGTTCCCCTTAGAAGTGCCATCAAAATGAATTTTGATAAATACGTTTAGGTGAGGGGTAAAGATTATTGGAGAGACCACCCCTATGCGTGGGGGAGGGTGAGGCACATAAGATTTCCCATGTCTAAGGAGAGTTCCATATTGGAAAGGATCATTTCCTCGAGAGGATTTTCTTCCCAATATGTTTGTGTCTAAGAAGATCATATAATGGATTCCTACACATTTCACATGATTGGTGGCCAAGCCATAATTTCTTGAGATTCTTCTTGCTTGAAGATCCTCTTATTGCATTATTTCCATATGAAATATAGAAGGAAACTTGCTAGCACAATCCAAGACCTGTTAAGTATATGGCTATGAAATATTCCATTTCTCCATTGATCAATGGTTTCCATAAGACTATTGAAGTTCCAGTCATAGTTCCTACACATGAGTAATACCCAATCTTTTTGGAGAAGGGGAATGAGTTAAGAAGATGTTCTAAATCTTCCCACTGATTTTTGCATAAAAGAAAATTTGATGGGCCTTCAAACCATTTTTTTCTTGTTTTATCCTATCTCGCTCACAAACCTTCTAGAAATCGACCACTAGAAATTTGCAACTTCAAGCTTCTGTCCATAGGTCCATATTTTGTGCCAAATAAATACTTTAGGAAGGTCATTATGTCGAACTAAAAATGTGTTTACCTCCTTTATTTTAAACATCCATTTTGTTTGGTATCCCTAATGAAGCTTAACTTGGATAGAAACAATGGGGATTTTATGGTGTTGCAATTCTTAATCAATCTTGATCCAAGTGACTGTGGCTAGGAGGGCTTTCGAGTCCGTGAATTTTTTCCAGCTTTGACATTCAAATGGATTGGTGTGTGGTTGTATGTCTGTGAAAATGTTTCATTGACATTTAGAGGTGAAGTTGACTAGGTCTAGGAGATCTTCTTAGGAATCCAACCTTGGAATTTGTTGCCATGCATCTATCTAAAATAGCATCAGATGGTCATCCCTAATTTTGTAAAATGAGTGGTCGTGAATGAGGTTATTTCTTTTCCTTTCCAAGGTCTAGATTGAAAATCCCTTTATGATTCCATATTACTCTCCTTAAATCCTACCTACCTTGAATCCATATCAACCATAATTTAGCCCTCATCATAAGTTGTTGAGACTTTTTAGATCTCATTTTTCCAAGCCTCCAACCATCTTCATGAGAGAGAAAGCAATGACCATATTCTTTCTCTCTTGCCCCCTCGAGAGAAAGTTTTGTATAGATTTTTGATTAATCAAACAATTTCTTTGGAGAATGCCATTATTGAGTACATAGAGATCTCTAATCAAATGTACCCAAAATACAAATAATTTTAATTTTAAAATATTTTAATATCAATTATTAAAAAATTTCTATATTCATCTTTATCTCAATGCTTTCGTGTTCAGCGGTACAACCATCCTTTACATCACGACTTTTGTGTTTTGAGTATAGTCAAACATGAATTTTGTGTTCATGAGTATAGTGAAACGTGACTTTTGGGTTCATCTCTTATGTCAATGCTTATGTGTTGAGTAGTACCGTGACTCAGGCAATACAACAACCGTCCTCTACGTAAAGACTTATGTGTTCATGAGTATGAGTATAGTCAACTAATTAACTGACTTAGTTATTAATAAAAATGATATCTAAAATTTACACTGCCAAAACTGTACTTAAATTTTTTTTCCGGGAAATAATAAACGAGGAAAAACAATTCGATTACGCATCCCGGACCTGCCACTCAGGGCATATTCGAAGACTTGTGTGTTCATCCTTTATCTCAATGCTTTTGGGATACGCTATAAATAACACTTGCTACCTGCTGAAAAAAAGCAACATTCGCTAGGCCTTGCTTCCGCACAATACAGTAGTAATTTCCATCTTTACTCCGTTCCATCCCACCCATGTCTAACCAAGTGGTTGATGAAGCTGCTGCCTCAGTAAGCAATCTGAGCTTGCATGGATCACAGCGACAGTAATCACTGTACACCATAAATGCTCATTCAGTTTTAGTTTGAAATTTCTTGTGTTCAGTTTCAAACTATGAATTTATGTATTAATGTATTAGTTGGTTTGAAAAGGGTTGGCAATTTAAAAGATTTATGTGATGGATTTCGAAAAGAGATATTTAAAAGATTCATGTGATGGATTCTGAAAACAAATTTCTGAAATTTATTGTGGTTGTTTTTATTTTTATGTCTTAGCTGGTCAAATTTATTGTCTTTGTTTTTTATTTTAACATTGTAAATTCAAAGACTCTCTTTGTTTTTTTATTTTAACAGACATTTACATTAATCATT
This sequence comes from Pinus albicaulis, assembly GCA_034641835.2. Lineage (NCBI taxonomy): Eukaryota > Viridiplantae > Streptophyta > Pinopsida > Pinales > Pinaceae > Pinus > Pinus albicaulis. Next base: position 1,113,544,772 of record CM076583.1, on the reverse strand, counting down.
ATTAATTTTGTCACTTATTATCTAGTCATATATTTTAATCCTAGACTAAATTAGTCATTTAAGTTAGTCACTTATTATCTAGTCAAATATGTTATCCCTAAACTAAATTTGTCATTTAAGCTAGTGGTTTTTAGTTTAGTCACTTATTATCTAGTCATATATTTTATTCCTAGACTAAATTAGTCATGCAAGTTAGTCATTTTTAGTTCGTTCACTTAAAATTGCTCAAATTTAGTAGTAATTCACTTGAAATAATTGTGGTGACTAACTTTTTTAGTCACCTAGTCATTAGTTACAATGTGTAGCAATATTGTGGAGAAGCAAGAAGGAATTGAGGAAGGGAGGCATTTGTATTAGGATAGGACTTGGTCTAGTGATTAGGTCTTTGTATCTCATTTGAAGAAGATTCTGGGAAGAGAATAGCTTTTGGGTTTTCCCCTGGATGAGAGCCTATATATGTGTCCTATTTTTCTTTTTTGTTGTTTCTTGATATTATTTGATAAAAATATCTAACTAAATAACATAAAGAAGATAACTAATATTCACAAGAAAGTATCAAGGTTAAAGGAAATAAGATATAATTGCAACCACTTTACATTTTCTAACACTTTTCTAGATACAAGGTAGTATCTTCCCTCTTCCTCCACAAACTAAAATTTTCAAAATTGATGTAAGATTTTTCATTGTTGGGGTTGGATCTATGTTTCCGATCGAAGTCAATTAAGGCTCTCATTCCCTCATTATCTCCATAGAGAAGGAAATTGTTTCCACTATCCTTGAAAGAATCGTCATTGTATTCATACATTGAGCCTTAAAAAAACCACATTCACTCATCCGAATCCTTAATTAATTCTTCTTCTTTATTTCCATTTCACATTTTGAGAATATCCCAGAATCTGGTGGTCACGAGGGATCTGAATTGTGTTAATTATTTTACATCTGGTGACCATCATATTATAGGTTATTCTTGAAATATACATTCGACATAAATTCACAGTTGTAGAGTTGATTCAACACTTCATAACCATTTTTAGTCTCAGTTTCAAAGGTCAATTGTCTTCCTAGAGGCACCGGTTCTGAAGGTCAATTGTCTCCCTAACAACCCTAGTTTCGAATATCAATCGTCTTCCCAACCATGTTGTTAACTGGTTGTTTTTATTCTTTAATAAAATGACATGGAATTTCCCTCTATGTCGAGTATTATCCACATTATGGGATTTTCACTTAAATGAAACTTCAATAAGCGATGGAGGAATGCCAAGGGTATTTTTGGAAAAGAAGTTGGGAGACAGAGTAAATCTAAAGGAAGTAGCAAGCTCAAAGAGTGTTTTTCTGTCTGCTTTGATGACACCATCCATATGTCGATGTTGAAAAGGTTAGTTCGTGTCATTCAAATTGACAAAATAAGCATTAAAAATTTTGAAATATAAATTCTCTAGAATCCACTCTGAATTACTTTTATGTTTAAGTTTGAACATTGATTTATAATTAATGTTCATCGATGAGAAGCTTTTGCGATATAATTTTCATTTTGAAGGCATATTGCATAGAGGTGGTGTTGAAATCATTGGATATCATTGAGGTAAGCCATAATATCATTGTGTTCCTAATGTTTTTCTTTGAGGAAATGCCCTAATAGAATTTTCGTTTGGTAGTGAAGGGTAATAGAGTTATAATATTGGCTATTTTTTCCCCAGCGTGAGCATGGTTGGGAACCCAACCAACAAATTAATTTTAAAATATGGATTTGAATACACTTGAAAGTCAATCGTGATCAATGATTCCAATTATTGAATTTCTTCTTGAATTTTGAGTGGATTAATAGACTAATATATTTCAACAATGGAAGAGGACTCAGACTCTGCCTTTAGTCTTCTTGAAATACCACAACCCCCATACACATGCCTTGAGAGCATTATTTATCTTGGCATGGTGCCAAAAGAGGAACAAAGCTCATTTCTAGTGAAATCTAGAAAGTGATGAAAGCCTATGGACAAGAAAAATGTTAACTAGAACAAGGTAGAGAGCCATGAGAAGATCAGATCCCAAACTAGGTATACAGAGTGATTATGAAGTAGATATATAGAAGAACTCACAACAAGAGAACTAAGGGAATGTAAAGAACTAAAAGATACCAAAACAACCTAAATTGTGCTAGGGGAATCGAGCTCAACTAAGCAACCCTACATAAACTATTCTAAATTCCAATAGAAATACATAACCAAACAAAAAAACTAAAGGTGGTGGCCAAAATATTACTTACCAAATAGCTAACGACATTCTTGCTCAAGGAATTGAAAGCCAACTTATACTGCCCACCATGTCAGTGTCGAATTCTCTTTCCTCACACATTTTACCATAAGCTCGTAACCAAACATCGAAAAATCTTCCTTGCAGCGAAATGAGGGAAATGGGGGTCCATGCTGGGAGGGTGTGTGTGTTTTGTCACTGATTTTCTAGGAGACCAGCCTCTACAGGGGTGAAATCCCACCTACATCCTAGAGAAAATGCAAATATAACAAAAAAAGGTGAGACAATGAAAATATGGGTAGGAAAATCTTGAGGTTGTGCAGGCTTCATATTAAATCATTGGGAGATTTTGACTTGTAACATGTGTGAATGCATGGGGGGAAATGGCCAAACCATCCCCTTTTAAATTCCATGAGAAGGCAGTGGGATGGCATGCCTCCCCCCCTCCATCCACTATCTTGTTTTTCCACACCCCCATTTGGTTGAATAATTTCTAGAGATGAAGTGTTGCAACTGATATCTCCATGTTTTTTGTTCCTCCTTGTGCTAAGGGGAATCCTAGTTGATGTTGCGTTCTGTGCACTGCATTTTTTTTAATAGTCCGCCACGTTATTTCCAAACCTATGATAATGGGAGGAAATATAAAAATAAGGAATATCAGGATCAGGTGGTTGATGCCAGATAGAAAATTTTCCAACTTCCAACTTTTCTATATCTTGTCTATGGAGGTTCCAATGATCAATCACTTGAGAGTATTTATTACCAATTGGTTGTCGTCATCTACCTGGATTTTGGTTAAGCCATTTTCTATAGGTAGTCGAAGCCCCATCTCAAGAGAAAATAATTTAGCGGAATTGTTTCTATTGACTCCAAAACTACCTACATATTGGTATAAGTCCCATCCTTTACAATCTTGGAATATACCTCCATATTCGTTCAAACCATGGTTCCCCTTAGAAGTGCCATCAAAATGAATTTTGATAAATTCATTTAGGTGAGGGGTGAAGATTATTGGATAGACCACCCCTGTGTGTGGGGGAGGGTGAGGCACATAGGATTTCCGATGTCTGAGGAGAGTTCCATATTGGAAAGGATCATTGCCTCGAGAGGATTTTATTCCTGATATGTTTGTGTCTAAGAAGATAATATAATGGATTCCTACACATTTCACATGATTGGTGGCCAAGCCATACTTTCTTGAGATTCTTCTTGCTTGACGATCCTCTTATTGCATTATTTCCATATGAAATATAGAAAGAAACTTGCTAGAACAATCCAAGATCTGTTAAGTATAGGGCTATGAAATATTCCATTTCTCCATCGATCAATGGTTTCCATAAGACTATTGGAGTTCCAATCATAGTTCCCAAACATGAGTAATACCTAATCTTTCTGGAGAAGGGGAATGAGTTAAGAAGATGTTCTAAATCTTCCCACTGATTTTTGCATAAAAGAAAAATTGATGGGCCTCCAAACCTTTTTTTCTTGTTTTATCCTAGAAGAGCACGAACCTTCTAGAAATCGACCACCGGAAATTTGCAACTTCAAGCTTGTGTCCCTAGGTCCATATTTTGTGCCAAATAAATACTTTAGGAAGGTCATTATGTCCAACTAAAAATGTGTTTAACTCCTTTATTTTAAACATCCATTTTGTTTGGTATCCCTAATGAAGCTTAAATTGGATAGAAACAATGGGGATTTTATGGTGTTGCAATTCTTAATCAATCTTGATCCAAGTGACTGTGGCTAGCGAGGCTTTCGAGTCCTTAATTTTTTTTCCAGCTTTGACATTCAAATGGATTGGTGTGTGGTTTCGATATGTCTGTGAAAATGTTTCATTGACATTTAGAGGTGAAGTTGACTAGGTCCAAGAGATCTTCTTAGGAATCCAACCTTCGAAGTTGTTGCCATGCATCTATCTAAAATAGCATCAGATGGTCATCCCTAATTTTGTAAAATGACTGGTCGTGACTGAGGTTATTTCTTTTCCTTTCCAAGGTCTAGATTGAAGATCCCTTTATGATTCCATATTACTCGCCTTAAATCCTACCTACCTTGAATCCATATCAACCATAATTTAGCCCCCATCATAAGTTGTTGAGATTTTTTGGATCTCATTTTTCCAAGCCTCCGACCATCTTCATGAGAGAGAAAACAATGACCATATTCTTTCTCACTTGCCCCTCTCGAGAGAAAGTTTTATATAGATTTTTGATTAATCAAACAATTTCTTTGGATAATGCCATTATTGAGTACATAGAGATCTCTAATCAAATGTACCCAAAATACAAATAATTTTAATTTTAAAATATTTTAATATCAATTATTAAAAAAATTCTATATTCATCTTTTATCTCAATGCTTTTGTGTTCAGCGGTACAACCATCCTTTACATCACGACTTTTGTGTTTTGAGTATAGTCAAACGTGAATTTTGTGTTCATGAGTATAGTGAAACGTGACTTTTGGGTTCATCTCTTATGTCAATGCTTATGTGTTGAGTAGTACCGTGACTCAGGCGATACAACAACCGTCCTCTACGTAAAGACTTGTGTGTTCATGAGTATGAGTATAGTCAACTAATTAACTGACTTAGTTATTAATAAAAATGATATCTAAAATTTACACTGCCAAAACTGTACTTAATTTTTTTTTCCGGGAAATAATAAACGAGGAAAAACAGTTCGATTACGCATCCCGGACCTGCCACTCAGGGCATATTCGAAGACTTGTGTGTTCATCCTTTATCTCAATGCTTTTGGGATACGCTATAAATAACACTTGCTACCTGCTGAAAAAAAGCAACACTCGCTAGGCCTTGCTTCCGCACAATACAGTAGTAATTTCCATCTTGACTCCGTTTCATCCCACCCATGTCTAACCAAGTGGTTGATGAAGCTGCTGCCTCTGTGAGCAATCTGAGCTTGCATGGATCACAGCGACGGTAATCACTGTACACCATAAATGCTCATTCAGTTTTAGTTTGCAATTTCTGGTTTTCAGTTTCAAACTATGAATTTATGTATTAATGTATTAGTTGGTTTGAAAAGGGCTGGCAATTTAAAAGATTTATGTGATGGATTTCGAAAAGAGATATTTAAAAGATTCATGTGATGGATTCTGAAAACAAATTCCTGAAATTTATTGTGGTTGTTTTTATTTTTATGTTTTAGCTGGTCAAATTTATTGTTTTTGTTTTTTCTTTTAACACTGTAAATTCAGAGACCCTCTTTGTTTTTTATTTTAATAGTCATTTACATTAATCCTTATTAATTTTGTCACTTATTATCTAGTCATATATTTTAATCCTAGGCTAAATTAGTCATTTAGGTTAGTCACTTTTAGTTTACTCACTTATTATCTAGTCAAATATGTTATCCCTAAACTAAATTAGTCATTTAAGCTAGTCGTTTTTAGTTTAGTCACTTAGTATCTAGTCATATATTTTATTCCTAGACTAAATTAGTCATGTAAGTTAGTCATTTTTAGTTCGGTCACTTAAAATTGCTCAAATTTAGTAGTAATTCACTTGAAATAATTGTGGTGACTAACTTTTTTAGTCACCTAGTCATTAATTCATCATTTTTTACTAGTGAGTGGTAGCATTATAGCTGGTAATCGAAGTTACAATGTGTAGCAATATTGTGGAGAAGCAAGAAGGAATTGAGGAAGGGATGCATTGGTATTAGGATAGGACTTGGTCTAGTGATTAGGTCTTTGTATCTCATTTGAAGAATATTCTAGGAAGAGAATAGTTTTTGGGTTTTCCCCTTGGAGGTGATTTTCCCTGGATGAGAGCCTATATATCTGTCTTTTTTTTTTTTTTTGTTTCTTGATATTATTTATGAACACATCTAACGAAAAGAACATAAAGAAGATAACTAATATTCACAAGAAAGTATCAAGGTTAAAGGAAATAAGATATAATTGCAACCACTTTACATTTTCTAACACTTTTCTGGATACAAGATAGTATCATCCCTCTTCCTCCACAAACTAAAATTTTCAAAATTGATGTAAGATTTTCCATTGTCGAGGTTGGATCTATGTTTACGATCAAATTCAATTAAGGCTCTCATTCCCTCATTATCTCCATCTAGAAGGAAATTGTTTCCACTATCCTTGAAAGAATCGTCGTTGTATTCATACACTGAGCCTTTAAAAAACCACATTCACTCATCCGAATCCTTGATTAATTCTTCTTCTTTATTTCCATTTCACATTTTGAGAATATCCTAGAATCTAGTGGTCACGAGGGATCTAAATTGTGTTAGTTAATTATTTTACATCTGGTGACCATCATATTATAGGTTATTCTTGAAATATACATTCGACATAAATTCACAATTGTAGAGTTGATTCAACACTTCATAACCATTTTTAGTCTCAGTTTCAAAGGTCAATTGTCTTCCTAGAGGCACTGGTTCTGAAGGTCAATTGTCTTCCTAACAACCTTAGTTTTGAATATCAATTGCCTTCCCAACCATGTTGTTAACTGGTTGTTTTTATTCTTTAATAAAGTGACATGGAATTTCCCTCTATGTCGAGTATTATCCACTCTATGGGATTTTCACTTAAATGAAACTTCAATAGGCGATGGAGGAATGCCAAGGGTATTTTTGTAAAATAAGTTGGGAGACAGAGTAAATCTAAAGGAAGTAGCAAGCTCAAAGAGTGTTTTTCTGTCTTCTTTGATGACACCATCCATATGTCGATGTTGAAAAGGTTAGTTCGTGTCATTCAAATTGAATAAATAAGCATTAAACATTTTGAAATATAAATTCTCTAGAATCCACTCTGAATTACTTGTATGTTTAAGTTTTAACATTGATTTATAATTAATGTTCATCGATCAAAAGCTTTTGCGATATAATTTTCATTTTGAAGGCATATTGCATAGAGGTGGTGTTGAAATCATTGGATTTCATTGAGGTAAGCCATAATATCATTGTGTTCCTAATGTTTTTCTTTAAGGAAATGGCCCAATAGAATTTTCGTTTGGTAGTGAAGGGTAATAGAGTTATAATATTGGCTATTTTTTCCCAGTGTGGGCATGGTTGGGAACCCAACCAACAAATTAATTTTAAAATATGGATTTTAATACACTTGAAAGTCAATCGTGATCAACGATTCCAATTATTGAATTTCTTCTTGAATTTTGAGTGGATTAATAGAATAATATATTTCAACAATGGAAGAGGGCTCAGACTCTTCCTTTAGTCTTCTTGAAATACCACAACCCCCATACACATGCCTTGAGAGCATTATCTATCTTGGCATGGTGCCAAAAGAGGAAAAGAGATAATTTCTAGTGAAATATAGAAAGTGATGAAAGCCTATGGATAAGAAAAATGTTAACTAGAACAAGGTAGAGAGCCATGAGAAGATTAGATCCCAAACTAGCTATATAGAGTGATTATGAAGTAGATATATAGAAGAACTCACAAGGAGAGAACTAAGGGAATGAAAAGAACTAAAAGATACCAAAACATCCTAAATTGTGCTAGGGGAATTGAGCTCAACTAAGCAACCCTACATAAACTATTCTAAATTCCAATAGAAATACATAACCAAACAAAAAAATTAAAGGTGGTGGCCAAAATATTACTTACCAAATAGCTAACGACATTCTTGCTCAAGGAATTGAATGCCAACTTATACTTCCCACCATGTCAATGTCGAATTCTCCTTCCTTACACATTTTACCATAAGCTCGTAACCAAACATCAAAAAATCTTCCTTGCAGCGAAGTGAGGAAAATGGGGGTCCATGCTGGGAGGGTGTGTGTGTTTTGTCACTGATTTTCTAGAAGACCAGCCTCTACATGGGGGAAATCCCACCTACATCCTAGAGAAAATGCAAATATAACAAAAAAAGGTGAGACAATGAAAATATGGGTAGGAAAATCTTGAGGTTGTGCAGGCTTCATATTAAATCATTGGGATATTTTGACTTGTAACATGTGTGAATGCATGGGGGGAAATGGCCACACCATCCCCCTTTTAAATTCCATGAGAAGGCATTGGGATGGCGTGCCTTCCCCTCTCCGTCCACTATCTTGTTTTTCCACACCCCCATTTGGTTGAATAATTTCTAGAGATGAAGTGTTGCAATTGATATCTCCATGTTTTTTGTTCCTCCTTGTGCTAAGGGGAATCCTAGTTGATGTTGCGTTCTGTGCACTGATTTTTTTTTAATAGTCCACCATGTTATTTCCAGACCTATGAGAATGGGAGGAAATAATAATAAATAATATCAGGTTTAGGTGGTTGACGCCAGATAGAAAAGTTTCCAACTTCCAACTTTTCTATATCTTGTCTAGGGAGGTTCCAATGATCAATCACTTGAGAGTGTTTATTACCAATTGGTTGTCGTCATCTACCTGGATTTTGGTTAAGCCATTTTCTATAGGTAGTCGAAGCCCCATCTCGAGAGAAAATAATTTAGCGGAATTGTTTCTATTAACTCCAAAACTACCTACATATTTGAATAAGTCCCATCCTTTACAATCTTGGAATATACCTCCATATTCGTTCAAACCAGGGTTCCCCTTAGAAGTGCCATCAAAATGAATTTTGATAAATTCGTTTAGGTGAGGGGTGAAGATTATTGGAGAGACCACCCCTGTGTGTGGGGGAGGGTGAGGCACATAGGATTTCCCATGTCTGAGGAGAGTTCCATATTGGAAAGGATCATTGCCTCAAGAGGATTTTCTTCCCGATATGTTTGTATCTAAGAAGATCATATAATGGATTCCTACACATTTCACATGATTGGTGGCCAAGCCATACTTTCTTGAGATTCTTCTTGCTTGAAGATCCTCTTATTGCATTATTTCCATATGAAATATAGAAGGAAACTTGCTAGCACAATCCAAGATCTATTAAGTATAGGGCTATGAAATATTCCATTTCTCCATTGATCAATGGTTTCGATAAGACTATTGGAGTTCCAATCATAGTTCCCAAACATGAGTAATACCCAATCTTTTTGGAGAAGGGGAATGAGTTAAGAAGATGTTCTAAATCTTCCCACTGATTTTTGCATAAAAGAAAAATTGATGGGCCTCCAAACCATTTTTTCTTGTTTTATCCTAGAAGAGCACGAACCTTCTAGAAATCGACCACCGGAAATTTGCAACTTCAAGCTTCTGTCCCTAGGTCCATATTTTGTGCCAAATAAATACTTTAGGAAGGTCATTATGTCCAACTAAAAATGTGTTTACCTCCTTTATTTTAAACATCCATTTTGTTTGGTATCCCTAATGAATCTTAACTTGGATAGAAACAATGGGGATTTTATGGTGTTGCAATTGTTAATCAATCTTGATCCAAGTGACTGCAGCTAGCGAGGCTTTCGAGTCCTCGATTTTTTTTCCAGCTTTGACATTCAAATGGATTGGTGTGTGGTTTCGATATGTCTGTGAAAATGTTTCATTGACATTTAGAGGTGAAGTTGACTAGGTCCAGAAGATCTTCTTAGGAATCCAACCTTGGAAGTTGTTGCCATGCATCTATCTAAAATAGCATCAGATGGTCATCCCTAATTTTGTAAAATGAGTAGTCGTGAATGAAGTTATTTCTTTTCCTTTCCAAGGTCTAGATTGAAAATCCCTTTATGATTCCATATTACTCACCTTAAATCCTACCTACCTTGAATCCATATCAACCATAATTTAGCCCCCATCTTAAGTTGTTGAGAATTTTTTGAATCTCATTTTTCCAAGCCTCCAACCATCTTCATGAGAGAGAAAACAATGACCCCCCTGGAGAGAAAGTTTTATATAGATTTTTTATTAATCAAACAATTTCTTTGAATAATACCATTATTGAGTACATAGAGATCTCTAATCAAATGTACCCAAAATAAAAATAATTTTAATTTTAAAATATTTTAATGTGAATTATTAAAAAATTTCTATATTCATCTTTTATCTCAATGCTTTTGTGTTCAGCGGTACAACCATCCTTTACATCACGACTTTTGTGTTTTGAGTATAGTCAAACGTGACTTGTAAATAAAAAATATTCAATGAGTTTTGAGTATAGTCAAAAGTGAATTTTGTGTTCATGAGTATAGTGAAACGTGACTTTTGGGTTCATCTCTTATATCAATTCTTTTGTGTTGAGTGGTACCGTGACTCAGGCGATACAACAACCGTCCTCTACGTAAAGACTTGTGTGTTCATGAGTATGAGTATAGTCAACTAATTAACTGACTTAGTTATTAATAAAAATGATATCTAAAATTTACACTGCCAAAACTGTGCTTAAAATTTTTTTCCGGGAAATAATAAACGAGGAAAAACAGTTCGATTACGCGTCCCGGACCTGCTACTGAGGGCATATTCGAAGACTTGTGTGTTCATCCTTTATCTCAATGCTTTTGGGATACGCTATAAATAACACTTGATACCTGCTGAAAAAAAGCAACACTCGCTAGGCCTTGCTTCCGCACAATACAGTAGTAATTTCCATCTTGACTCCGTTTCATCCCACCCATGTCTAACCAAGTGGTTGATGAAGCTGCTGCCTCTGTGAGCAATCTGAGCTTGCATGGATCACAGCGACGGTAATCACTGTACACCATAAATGCTCATTCAGTTTTAGTTTGCAATTTCTGGTTTTCAGTTTCAAACTATGAATTTATGTATTAATGTATTAGTTGGTTTGAAAAGGGTTGGCAATTTAAAAGATTTATGTGATGGATTTCGAAAAGAGATATTTAAAAGATTCATGTGATGGATTCTGAAAACAAATTCCTGAAATTTATTGTGATTGTTTTTATTTTTATGTCTTAGCTGGTCAAATTTATTGTCTTTGTTTTTTATTTTTATGTCTGAGGTAAAGATTATGGTGAATGATGATCTTTGATACAGATTGGAGGGCAAAGTGGCAATAATAACGGGCGCAGCAATGGGCCTAGGAGAAGCCATTGCTCGGCTTTTCACAAAGCATGGAGCCAGAGTCATAATCGCAGACATTGCAGATGAAGCCGGCAAAAATCTGGCCGAATCACTTTCTCCTCGAGCAACTTACGTCCACTGCGACGTGAGCAAAGAGCAAGACATCAGCGCTGCAGTGGATTTGGCCATCGAGCTACACGGGCAGCTTGATATCATGTTTAACAACGCAGGAACTGCAGAATCCGGTTCGGTGAAGAGCGTTGCAGAGTACGAGATGGAGCAATACGATCGAGTTATGAGCGTAAACGTTAGAGGGGTGATGCTTGGCATCAAGCACGCGGCTCGCGTTATGATCCCGCGGAAGAAGGGCTGCATAATCACCATGGCCAGCGTTGGGGGAATATTAGGAGGATTTGCGCCATACGGATACACGGCCTCCAAGCATGCAGTTCTGGGGCTCACGAAGAGCGGAGCAGCCGAGCTTGGGAAATACGGGATCAGAGTCAATGCTATCTCTTCATATCGTGTGGCCACCGCTGTTGTTGTCAATTACTTCAAAAAAGACAAGGGCTCCCCCTCAATTTCAGAAGAGGATCAAGCGGCCGTAGAGGCTTTCTGCAACAGTAACATCAACTTACAAGGAACGACTCTCACAGAGGAGGATACTGCCGAGGCTGGTCTGTACTTGGCAAGTGATGAGTCAAAATATGTTAGCGGCCACAATCTTGTCGTGGACGGCGGAATAACGGTTGTCAGTGACTCGTAGGGACTGGGCTGTCCTGCTAGAGGGATTTCTCTGTTCCATCAACCCATATTGTTCGGTCGTGTTGTGACACCATTAATATATCCTATGTGACCTTGCTGCATTTCGTTATGAAAAGCTTGCTTTCTGCGTAGAAAATGTTTTAAGATCATCTTTATTTATTTATACAATATGAGTAACTAGCACCATTTCATTGGAGTTGTCTTTAGTGTGACTTTTTGAAGTTTCAGGTGTTGTCTTTAGTGTGAAAATTTTTGAGGTAAAATCTTGGTTTTTGTTATTCAAACTGGTTTTTTGACTCTATATATGGATTCAGCACCCTTAAAAACCTCTAGGGCACTTCGATTGTGCAAAGTTAGCAATCAAACTTCTCTTTTCAATAAATTCCTGCCATAATTTAGAGAAATTACACCGTAAAAAGTCACCCTAAAAGCCTTCAAAAAGTGGCACTAAAGACTACTCGCATTTCATTAATTCTGTTATTATGTACCCAGATATACTATATTTCTATTTAAAAAAAGAATACCTAGTCATGTATTACTAGGACCGTTGAGGCATAACCTAAAACAGTAACAATATCTACAAATGATTTAGTTTTGGGGCAAGTTTCCACCCAATCCATCCTAATCTGATGAAGTTATCAATAACTTCAGAGATCTTTATAAGAGTTTATGTTTGGGATAAGATCTGTCATGCGTGCCTCTAGAGCGCTCTTTTAAGTTAAGGCACATGGAGGCCCTATGAGCATGTGAACATCAAATATGGCACGCCAATTTGATGTTCAAAATTACTGAGTATGGATTTCCAAGGGGATTGGTTGTCGAGGATGATAACAACTTTAGATCAGTGCGGGAGGATGTCCGACCTTCACATTTGAATGCCCACAAGTGCCACGAGTTGGTAAATTGTTCCCACCCATTCACTCTTAATCTGATCAATAACTTCAGAGATCTCTATAAGAGTTTCTCTTTGGGATCCCAAAGATCTGTCATGCCTGTCCCTAGAGCGCTCTTTAACTTAAGGCATATGAGGCCCTCTAAGCATGCACTACCAATGGTAGTAAACAACTTACCAGTACTTGGTTCCTAGAGTGCCTTTCTAGGATTTATATTTCTATTCTAAGTGTTTGATATATTATGTGTGCAAAATCCAACATGCAATCATCACACAAGTATAATGCTCAATTCTCAACCAACTTCCATCTCATGTGCAAGAGTTCATTCATCACATCATTATTATCATGCTATAATATTATGTCATATTCATAAAATACAATAATGTTCATAACCATGTACACTAAGCTATAGAAAAACGGAACCTCAGCCTACTCCCAATTATTATTATAGATGCTTTACAAATATAACATAATGGTGCAAAATATACAAGAGCTAGGTCCTCACCCTACTCCCCCCAAAATTACAATCAAGAATGTTTGGTTCCTCTAAACTGAATCAAAATAACACAACACAATGTCCAAATTCATCCCAGCCAAACACTAAAACACATGTAACAAAATTCCAATTGATCCATCCATTGGTTCACACCTTCACTTACCTTCAGTTGCGACAAGTCCTCGGTAGTCACAATATCTTGGCCTCAATGCTCATGACTATTCATTGTGAATATTCCCAACTACAACTCAATTACTCCTCCAATAATTAGCAAAATAAAAATGTCATATTAATCACTGCAACATAAAGGGGGGTTTTAAGACAATAATTGGGACAATTTTCAGATAAATTGTCTTAACTTGAAACAAAAAAAAAACTTGTGTGTTGTCTTAAATATTTTCTTTAAGCGGGTGTCTCAAATTATTGTCTTAAAAAATTGTCTCTATAAAGACAATATATAACACAAGCATTATTGTCTTTTAGGAGAGAATTTCAGTTGTGTCTTTCTAGAGACAATAGATGAGATTAAAGACATATTGTCTTTATAGAGACAATATGTCTTTAATCCTAGCTATTGTCCTTAACAACATGTCTTTAATCCTAGCTATTGTCTCTCTAGAGACAATAAAAAAATATATTTAAATACATAACAATATCACTTTTGTCTCACAATATAAAAAAAAATGAATCCAAAAACATATGTCATGTCACCATTGAAACAAATCGATATAAAAAGAATTTAATTAAAAATGAACTACAATCTCATTGATTAATTCATGTTAGGGCACACTAAAATCAAACCGCCAACCTCCTGCCTTATGGAAGTGCTAGCACCCTTTGAAAAGGTATATGAGTTATGACAATTCTTCAATTTACACCTTCATTACAAAAAATGCATAATAGGAATATCTTAAAATAAACGTATTAAGCACCCCTCTTATATAGTAGTGAGGCTAGCGAAGAAAATTTATTTTTGAGAAGAAAGAAATTTGATTGTCAAGCACCTAGGTCTTGGTACGAGAATATTGATTCATTCTTTTTACATCATGGTTTTCATAGGAGCATGAATGATCCAAATCTATATACCATGTATGATAAATAGAGGCAGATTATTTTGAATTCTTTGTATGTAGATGACATGATTATAATAGGTAATGCAGATGCCTTGATCAAATAAATCAAATTGCAGATGTTGCAAGTTTTTGAAATGAAATATCTCTGAATTCTACATTTTTGCTCGGGTCTGGAAGTATGGAGAGACTCTGGAAAAAATTTTCTTACTCAATGGAATTATGTTAGAAGTCTGCTCACATGGTTCAGGATGGAGCAATGTAAGACAACATCAACACCTTTGCAGTAGAATCTGAAGTTATGCAGTGACGATGGATCTAAGGAGGTGGGTGCCACTTTGTATAGACAACTAGTTGGTAGTCTCATATATCTAACTACAACTAGACTGGACTTAGCATACTCTGTTAGTGTGTTGAGCTAGTTCATGTCTAATCCACTCGAAATTCATTGGAGAACAACAAAAAGTGTGTTGAGGTAGCTTCATGGTACTAGTGATTATGGTATTTTATACACTAACACATTTGATGTTCTGATGTTACTTTAGCAGGTATTTCAGACTCAAACTGGGCAGGTGATCTAGATGACCGAAGGTCCATCACAGGTTATGTATTTAGTATTGGTTCCAGGGTCATAGCTTGGAGCAGTAAAAAACATAGTATTGTGGCGTTATATTCAACTGAAGCCGAGTACCAAGCATTATGTGCAGCTACATGTGAAGCTATCTAGTTGAGAAGGCTTCTTCGTGATGCAGAAGAAAAGAAGACAGAGGCAACCATCATCAAATGTGACAACCAGAGTACCAACAAGCTATCATACAATCCAATATTCCACAAGAATACAAAACACATAGATACTCAATTTCACTTTGTTCGAGAAAAAGTCTAGTCAAAAGAAACATTTATTGAATATTGTAAAACTTGTGACAATATGGAAAAAAAATTTACTAAGCCTCTTGGGAAAATTAAGTTTGAATTGTTTAGAGGGATGTTAGGAATTTAGGATAATCCTTTCTCCATTAAGGGGGAGAGTTGAAAATAATTAATATTATTTGGTATTAATGGAGAAATGGTAACACTATTGTAATGTAGTTGCTTAAGTTAGGATTAGTTCCTAAGATATAGGAGTTTGTTTACAACTTCCTACTCCTTTGTGATGTACTTATAATTGTATCATTTGATTAATGAATGTAGAGTGTACTCCCCATTTTGTGTGCAGTCTCCAAGTGCAGTACTCACCTCAGAGCTGCTCTTTCTATTCATTTCAGTTTTTATCATATAGGAGTTTCTCTTTGGGATAAGATCTGTCATGCGTGCCCCTAGAGCGCTCTTTAAGTTAATGAATATGGTTCACTCTAAGAATGACGTACCAATGGTAGTAACCAACTTACTAAAATGGCTAATTAGTTACTAAAAAAAGACTAAAATTTGCATATAAACAACTATTTTTCGGTCGGTGACCAATAGTAGCTAATTTATAGTATCTTATAATGTGACCAACTTTTGGTCATTTTTAAATTAGTCATTAATTGGTTATCTAATTTTTGTTGTACATTTTTTAGCTTATATATGAAATTAAATTTTTATGATAGTCATGAAAACATTTTAACACAAAATAGCTATAAGGATTCCAATCAATATAGTGTAATACTAATTTCATCTTCAAGCTTTGGTGGTTGTTTAAATGGACATGGTACTAAGTATTTTCAATTTCATAGTTAAAAGAAAAAACAAAATCAAAAGAAACGTCCAAAATAAAATCAAACAATAAAGAGAGGATATCATGGAATGGAAATTGCAATTATAAAAAAATTTGTTTACCTGTCCACCGATGTCGTGTCTGACATTCCTAAAACATTTTCTTGCCCAAAATAACCACGAGGTGAAATAATCACAGCATTAAAAACCATAGGAATTCCTAATAGAAACATTTCCAAAGTCGATGGCTTAGGTGTCTAAGCGATCTCTAACAGCGAATGAACCATATCCAAGACGTGATATGCATCGTCTCCCCATCCTTTTTCCAATCATATTTCCTGTAACCTGCCCACAGTAGAGTCAAGTAACAATCAAACAAAGACATTTATTTTTATCTTTTGTATCTATAAAATTTGAATCTCATTTGTTTCATAAACATATTAATTCATATTTAAAGCCTTCCTAACATATGAGGAAGTGTCAATCAAATAGGACATCAAAAAAATTGACCTGAATGAGGTCTTCAAACAATTTCTACAATATCAATATTTTTCTTGTTGTGATATCTTGGGTAGAAAAAAGAACATATATACAAAATAAAAATGCATATATTACTTATGGTCAAACTTTGTATATTTTTCTTGTTGTGATATCTTGGGTAGAAAAAAGAACATATATACAAAATAAAAATGCATATATTACTTATGGTCAAACTTTGTATATGGTGTATTCTTACGCAATTTTTTAAGATGTTCCTCCGCTTTTACCAAAGTGAATTGTAGCTTGGTTAAACTATATCCTTTTATTCAGCATCAATTTCTCAAGATAAATGTCACATTATTCTTTCCCATTTCTCAACATGCTACATATGATAAATTGAAACTCACATAAAACCAAGAGCAACCCCTTTTCTAACTAAAAAAACAAACAAACAGTGTATCTAATAAAACTTAATTATAATATTAGAAAACGAAAACAGAGTGGACCATTTTTGTTGTTCGACTTTGCCTATTTTTGTTATGAAAGTGCTCAAGCTTCAAGAACCAACAAATGTGAGGGAATTCGTAAATGTGAAAAAAATTATGTTGACCTAATTTGTAGACTTCTTCAAAATGATGTGAATGATGCCATTTTCGGATGTGGTAAATCTCATAATAAGAAATGGCATGTATTCTAATAAATTACATTGTAATGACTACCATGTCCCTCCACAGGTTATAGGTCCCCAGTATGTTAATCTTGAGGATGAAAGAGAGATGGCAATGATAAGTATGGGTGGTCCTAGTTTGTATGGTGTATATCTTCAAACCAAGGTCATCATCTCAATGAACCTAGGTTCTGACATGGTAAACAAGGATCTGGTCTTCACCCAATTTCATTCCATCATACTTTGTCAAGACTCAAGAGGACAGAATGGTTCTTCAGCTTATAATAGGGTTGATTTTGAGGTTATAAATAAAGCTTATCCAAAGAAAATTTATTTTTGGGCTCCAAGAGATATGGATAATTTAAATGATAACAATTATATGTTTTTTTCCCAAGATTCAAATGTAGGGATACATTTTGTGCATTTTACTAATAAATAGAATTAGAGAAATAATCCATGAGGAGAATCTATTGGTCATTATGATTATGGAAATACTAAGAGATAATAAGACTATTTAGGTTCAAATCAAAGATGGTGTTGATTCTTGTAGGTTCTAAGTTGGTGGTAGTTTTTAAGGTAGGAATTTCAGTTATTCAAGGGTGGGGTCCTTCAGCATAATTGCATCTTCCTTGGTCCTATTACCCAAAAGAAAAACATAATCAACAAAGAGTAAATATGTCAAGTTTAGGGCAATTCCTATTTGTATAGTTGTCAAGATTATAGTTATTTTTTACTCTGTTATAACTCTATTGAGACCACCTACTCTACAGTAAAAAATGGCAGAGGATTCATTAGTCATACCTACCCATGGTCTCTTGTAGGCATGATAGAAGAATAGGCTGAGCTATTAATTAGAATTTCACATATATTGAGGAAAGACAATTCAATATCTAGTTAACCAATTTCACATTGAACCATATATGGATGAGCAACCCTAAATAAAACCATTTTTCTCTATCATATGCCTTGGAAAGACAAACTCATTAACATTGCTTGTAATTTTTTCGTTTCATGTTATAAATTCTTTCTTCGGAAACTTCTATTCAGTAATGGATTTGTTTCCTAGGAAGGATGAAAAATTGTTCTAATGACAAGGAATCAACTTAGTGGATTTTTACCCTACATGACCAAGGAACTCAGAAGCCTTGGGCACATCAATAGTAGCATCCTCCAAATGTAACAGTAGCAAACAATTTTTAGTAACTAATTAACCATTTTGTGCTAGAAGACCAAGATGTCATGGACTATGTTCAAGGGAAGATTCAAGAGCCTCCATAAAATGCATCTATTTCCATGAAGACACAGTACAGAAAAGGGGAAATCAAAGAAAACATGATTATCTATAATTCTATTCATAAGCTCTTTGTTGCTTACATTTATAAGATGAAGACATCTAAGGAGATGTATGATAAGCTTGTGAGCATGTTCAGGGCTAGCAATGCTAATCAAATCCTCTTCTTCAAGAATCGATTGAAGAATATCAAGAAGGGTAAGGATGAATCTATTCAATCCTATTTTATGAGGCTCGCTGAAATCAAAAATAAGCTCCTAGCTATTGGGGAAGCAATATCTAATCAAGAGATGGTTATTATTGCACTTGGAGGTCTCCCCCATGATTGGCATGTATTCAATAGCACTATTCTTAATAATAATTTGATTCCTGATTTTGATGAAATATTGATGACATGCACTCAAGAGGAAACAAGAATGATGGAGTATGCCTCTAATGGTAATGGAAGTGACCCTACTACCTTTGCCTCTCATGCAAATAAGAACCATGGTGGCCCGAGAAATCAAAACCATGGTAGAGCGGGGCCCAAAGGAAGGAACAGAAGATGTTACACTTGTAACAAGTTTGGTCACTGTGCAAGAGAGTGCCCTAATATAAGGGAATCTCCCAAGGATGATGACAACAACAACTCGAGAAGGAATGGCAGGAACAACAAGTTCCAAGGAAAAAGGAAATCTCCCTCTGATCGTAGTGGAAATGGGTAACCTTTCAAGAGGTCAAGAAATTCCAGGTACGAAGAGTCTAATGTTGTTGATAATAAGAGAAATGAATTTATTCTTGTATCTGCCCTCTTTACTACATCTCCACCTGACACACTAGATGTCTGGTTGATTGATAGTGGTGCTTCAAGGCACCTCACTGGTTATAAAGAAACCCTTTCTGATTTGGTTGATAAGGATACTAATCTGGAAATTATCCTTGTAGATAATGCCACCTATCCCGTGAAAGGGACATGGATTTTGATCCTCCATCTATCTCAAGGTCAAGTCCTCTGATTACAAGATGTGTTGTATGTAACTAATTTGAAGAAGAACCTTGTGTCCATCTCAGCAATGGAAGAAAAAGGGTTCAAGGTGGCATTTGATGATGGAAAGTTACTTATCTGGAAGAATAACTTCAAGGAAGCTCTTTTGATTGGTTTTAGAGTTGATACACTCTACCAGGTTGGAGGAAGTCCATTGGGGGCTATGACACGTGATACAACTCTTCAAACAGAGTTATGGCACCGGAGGTTTGCACACCTTCATTACAAAGCCCTTCCTGAAGCAAGGAAGGTGGTGACAAGGATGCCTGAATTTAGAGATGACTGTGAAGGTATATGTCAAGGTTGTGAAAGGGAAGCATACAAGGGGACCATTCCCCTCAAGTGTCACAAAGACAACTGATATGTTGTAGTTGATACATTCTGACTTATGTGGTATGATTCCCATGAAATCCTTGGGAGGATGTTCCTATTACATGAATTTTACAGAGGACTCCTTCCGCGAGACCTAGATATATTTTTTGAAGAAGAAGGACGAAGAATTCAAATGGTTCCGTATCTTCAAGGCCTTGGTGTAAAATCAAACTGAGAATAAAATCAAATTTTTGAGGACTGACAATGGGACCGAGTATGAGTCAAATGAGTTTAATGACTTTTGTAGAGAATATTGCATTAAGAGGGAGACCACAAATACATACACTCCTGAGAAAAATGGTGTTGCTGAAATAAATAAAAAGACCATTGTGGAAGCTACCTGTGCCATGCTATGTGACCGAAGTCTTTCAAAGTTTCTATGGGGAGAAGTTGTGAAAAATGTTGTGTATGTTCAAAATATATGCTTGCATTCTGCTCTGGACTCCAAAACTCTTGAAGAAGTATTATCTAGTAAGAAACCTGATGTTTTTCATTTTATAGTTTTTTGTTGTCATGTTTACTTTCATGTGCCGAAAGAAAAGAAAAGCAAGCTGGATGCTTCTGAAAAGAAGGGAATGTTTTTGGGCTATAGTGAAAATTCGAAGGCATATAGAATCTAGGTGCATGGTCAAAGAGAAGTGGTGAGATGCCACGATA